>VCAZ01000110.1:0-425000 GCA_005784505.1 Bagarius yarrelli | reverse complement strand
GAGCTGAGTTCAGAGATCAATAACACTGTGAGCGATGGCCAGAAGGGAGACGCAGGAGCTGAATGTGGCTGAATTTCTCGTCTCCGACTGGCGGCACTAACCTCCTTCACTCGCTCCCTCAGGAAACGGGATATGATTAGAAATTCGTTAGTGAGATTCTATTTTTATGCTGATGACACACTTTTCGACTCGCTTCCCTTCTTCCCTGTTTCTCTCTGCTCCCTCTGCTCTTTATCTGTTCTCTATCTCTCTCTTTTTTCTTTTCCTCCTTCTCCCTCTCTCAAAACTCTCTCACCTGCCTCTCTGTCTCTGCTTCCTGCTCTTGACTCTCTTTCCTGTCTCTGTTTTTTCTTCTTTCTCCTCCCACTATCTCTCTGTTTTTCTATCTATCGCTCATGTTTCCTCTCTACTTTCTCTTTCCTTTGTATGTTCACTCTCAGCACTCTTCTCTCTTCTCTCTTCTCTCTCTCTCTCTCTCTTTCTCTTTTTTCTCTTTTTTCTCTTTCTCTTTCTTTTCTTTTATCTCTCTCTCTCTCTCTCTTTCTCTCTCTTCTCTCTCTCCTCAGATGCGGTGTCGTTTGCCGGGTTTGATTTTCCCTCTGCTCTCTATTGTATCAGACGCGCTTCGATTAGTTTAGCGTCAGCGCTGTCGTGCGGTTGAGCGTATCTGTGAGAAATACTTTATTAAGTTAAAAGAAATATGCGGCTGTGATTTTGATGAACTTGCCGGAACTGACAGTGATATTAGAGAGAGAGAGAGAGACGTACGGTAGCGTTTTTGGACGTGTGAGGATTAGAGAGCCGGAGGGAGGGAGGAGGAACTGAAGGCGTTAAGATTATAGATTAACGCGCATTCATTACTGTGGTTTGGGATTTCAGTGGAACGTCAGCGAAACATCATGCTGCGTTCACACGTTCACCTGAAACTCCTGAGAGGAGTGACCCATGAACAAGTCGTTGCTATGGAAACCCAAACACCATTAAAAAACAGGTGCCCTGTCTGATTAACCTAATAACATTGTGGTCATCTGGTGTCCCTCTCACAATCTCCCTGCTAGTTAGCACTTAACCAGCCATTTAGCTAATTTTGGGCCCGCCCTTAGTGCGGGGTTCTAATTTGCATATTAGTGTACATTTAAATGAGGAAAAAGTTTATTATTTAGTCGTTAAATCTGATTATACGTAACACAGAGTTACATGCATCTCTTTTTTGCGTCTACTAAAAATATAGAAATTATTTCAAGAAATATCTACTGAGTGTTTAGCTAATAGCGATGTACATTATATGCACATGTAAATTTGTAAATATGTAAATTTGGCCACCTGGCTCCAGCTCTGTGTATTTTCTCCTGGTGTGTGAGAGTCAGAATAATATCGAATCTCTCCATCAGCTTGGTTCCGGCGGTGATGTCGGGGTATTGTGTCTGGCCAAACAGGACTCGGATTCTCTGGACAGAGGTAGCGCGTGGTCTCACGTTTGTTTTGCGGTGAAAAGCGAGGGATGAGGGGGAGATTACACATCCTGACGGCCGTGATTAATCACCGCTCAGCAGACATCTGAATAGAACTCAGGAAAGGTTTAACTTTTTAATTCATCCTACACGCAATCTATCCCAACCAGCTGCTGCCTCGCCTCGCCTTTTCCCAGTGACCACTGCTACTGTTCTCTCTCTCTCTCTCTCTCTCTCTCTCTCTTTCTCTCTCTCTCTCTCTCTCTCTCTGTTTCCTTGGCTTTTATAATTATCCGGGGACCAGGGGACGGCGAGAGCAGTTGTTCTTTTCTGAGAGCATTTTGGCCTCATCATGCTGGCTCTCGTTATGCCCCGATTGCTGCCCGGCTTTTATTCTAGAAATTATTAATTCCAGGAAACGATAAGAAAATCGGCTATTTTCTAAGATGAGAAAAAAAGAGTTCTATTATTAAGGAGGGTGATCATTTTCCTTTGGAGGAAAAATAAAACAGAGCACATGTCACAGAGATGATGAAAACCTTTTTTTTCCTAAAATGGCTCTGCCTATAACCGCTTTTATATGCCTGACTCGCTTTCAAGCTGCGCCGATATCTGTCTCTCCAGAGGAGGAAAAGACAGAGACGCACTCATCAAAACCAACTGGGTAGCACAAATATCACTTGCTCTCTCTCTATCGCTCTCTCTCTCACACGTATATATAGAGACAGAGAGTGAGACAGAGAGACAGTGACTCTTTATTGCGTTGAAAAAAACTTGCAATAAAAACCCAAATATTCTAAAATATTTACACCAAATCTTACGATTTTTAATACACAGTTGATGATATCATTAAAAACCCCTGTTACAGTTCCATTGACAGGAAGTTTTTTCTCTAACAGCAGGTCTCACACCTTTTTTTTTTACCGTCAGTCACTTCCTGTTGTCACATCCAGTATAGCATCTCGATTTCCTATTATACATGATTCTTTATTCCTCAGGAAAGTGTAAACTCATCTAATACTGGGGGCTCCTTCCACACAGGTTACATAATCAAAGATTTTTTAATGAAACTTGGCAACAAACGCTTGCCATAGAAATGATAGAGATAATCAACACCTTCCTTTCTGACCAATCAGAGCACTGTGAAATAATTTGCATATTCAACATACATAATTATCATTGTAAATCAGGATATCTAGCATTTTTGACTATAATTATTAAAAATATCCTTATCATCATTATCATTATTATTATACATTTTATCTTCATCATAAATATTTGAATAATAATAAGTATTATTATTAGAATTATTATTATTATTGATTTTTTTTTTTAAAATTATTATTATGTTCTTTGTTCTATGTACTATTGTTCTTTGTATTTAATGTAAACCAATGATAATCGCTCAAGTAATCCGCAAGCTGTGTTTGCAGTGAGTTCTCGCATCTAAAACAGAGATAATTAAACAAAGATCCCGCTCGTGTTTTTGGTCCACCGAGTGTTTGTGAATAAAGAAACGTTTCACGATGATGTACGACGAAGCCGAGCAAGACGCAGCCCGGCTTCATTACGCAGCCCCAAAAATAAATGCTTCAGTGTACGTGCATTAATTTTTTATCATGATAATATTGCAAACAGTGCTATTAAAATTTAATATTTAGGAGCCGCGTCACCCTGCTTGTGTGTGTGTGTGTGTGTGTGTTCATTTAAAGTCAGCACACAGAGGATGCACACCGAGACCATCTGCAGTCAGAGCGTGTGTGTGTGTGTGTTTGTGTACAGAAAGAAGAACAGGTCTTTAGAGGCCAGTCTCCATCGTGAGACAAACAGCGTGTGGAATTATTTACCTGCAGATCCCTGTGTCCTCGCCGCTGACATTTTTCAGCCCTGATCCTTTACACAGCTGCACAGTTCTGCTTGGATTGGACCTGATCCAACCTCAGAGACAGAAATGAAAGGAACAGAGGGGGAGCAGGGCCGTGTTCCGGCCTCTCGTCGCACAATGTGTATTATCTGCTGTCAGAACGTCTAAGATTTAACCCTTACTCAGGGTTTCCAACACACACACACACACACACACACACACACACTACTACTACCCACTGCAGGCTCAATAATTTGTTAAACCATACAAAAACCCAAGCGTACGGCACAGCTCGTTTCACATTTAAATCTGCTCAAAAGCTCAAAAGTAACAATTCACCAATCAGGAGCTTTCATTATTTCCTGCCGTCTATGTTAAATGAAAGGAGTCTCCAGTGTCAGCGCATTTTTAGAAGAGTTTCTTTACAGCTTCCCGGTTACAAAATGTGATTTCTTTTTGTCATTTGCTGTATTGATTTAAGAGAGGAAAAAAGAAAGACAGAAAGAAAAAAAGAAAGAGAGAGAGAGAGAGAGAGAGCGAGAGAGAGAAAAAAAGACTAAATAGAAGTAACAAAACCAGGGCCACCCTTACAGGGGGTTTCTGGGTCGAGATGGGCTGTGTCCTTACTGGCCCACCTACCTAATGGGGAAAGAGAATAAAAATATATTGTTTTGTTTTTTTTAACAAATTCTTGCCAAAGTTTATATTTTGGAAGGGAAAAAATTAAACAAAAAAATTATTTTTATTCAATAATCATGGCACCCCCCCCCCTCAACACCACCCTGTTACCAAGATCTGTGTTGCACAACATTAAATGAAACAATCATTGATAATAAATAATTATTCTTAACTGTTGTGAATTTTCCACATACTTCCTAATATCTAAATCAGGAGTGTTTGTGTGTGTGTGTATGTGTGTGTGCACATGTGTTTCCCTCCCACCTGCTCAACTGTCACACGAGTCAGAGCAGTGAGAAATCCCAGAGCACTCGACACACACTGGAGTGGAAACACCGCCGATTAGAGCTCAAGCGGAGAGAATGGCGACGCCTGCAAACTGGATAAAGACGTCAGATACTCTCAGCGTGGGCAGAAAGCTGTGTGTGTGTGTGTGTGTGTGTGTCAAGAGCGATGCTGATGAATTGTACAGTCTGTTGTCAGGTGTGTGATGACACAGTGTTGTGATAAGATAATACACACTTTTTACAGGTGTGTGTGTTCACACATGATCAGGGTAAATCATAGCTCAGTCAGTTTTTTTTGGTTCATTAATTTAAAAAATAATAGCAATGATACTTATGATGATATTAATGATGTCAACAAATAAATAAATAGATTTTTTTTAGATCTGGTGATTTGTGACTGTCAAACCATGAACTGATTCATGTTTCAGTTTCTGATAACGTAAATCACACCTAAACAGCGTGTTGACACTAACTGTGTGAACAGGTCTTCTTATTTGTATTTACAAATAAGGAAAAAGAATCATTAAAAGAGTCATTCCGTTTGTTCATTCTCTCCTGCTGACGTATGAGTTAACAAACTAGGGATTTGCGAATCACTGAATCAGTAAATCAATCACTTATCAGAGTCTCGATATATCAATCAATTTACACGATTTTAAACATCTTTCTTTTGTGACTGTCATTCATCTAATTAGCTTTTTGTGTGTGTGTGTGTGTGTGTGTGTGTGTGTGTGTTTGTGTGTGTGTGTGTATAAACCTGCTTCCTCGTTCTCTGAATCAGTGAATCTTTCTGTCCATTGAAATTTGCTCCACTCTTATTTACTGAATCTATAAGTAAATGTATTAAATGAATTACAATTATTAGTTGCTGGTATGGAGGAGTAGTGAGTTTAGGACCGTTTGTGAAAGTTAAGCTACATTTAAAATAACACTAAACACCACGAATGCATTTGATTGCAGAAAGGCTTTAATGTCGAATCGAGTTTAACTGTGAGTGAAAGACCAGAGTTCACTGTGGGATAGAGAGACGGCAGGATCGAGGGTTTCACAATTATATGGAATTGAGCTTGGCAGAGTGAAGAATGCAGTCTAAATGATAGAGTGGGAACCTTTTCCGACAGGAACACACTCAGGTACTGGGTTCTATACAGAACCTTCATGGGTTCTTCCAGGGGGACCGCTAAAGAACTATCTGAGGTTAAAAATATCAGCATAATTCATTTCAACCACCAAATAAAAACATTCTTTTATATACATAAAAAACACTAATAATAATAATAATCAAATAATGATATTTAACATAATGTTTATTACCATCATTATGATTACTATTATAATTATGATTTATTATTGTTGTTGCTATTGTTAATAAAGTATTTTGTGAATAATTAAATAGTCAATTATATAAATCAATAGTAAATGCTAAGCTAACCTGAGTCTGCTATCAAGAGCAAAACAGCATGAACAATCGCTCTTGTATAGGGAAGTTTATTTCAAATACCCCAAACCTCCTCGTTTAATCAGCTTCTTTCAGCCTTTTCATAAAAAAAAAAAAAAAAAAAAAAAAATCAATTACGTCGAACACCTGAACTAACACTACACCCGGGCCAATGTGGCGTGATAGCAATACGCCTAGCAGAGAATTAGCAATGGTAATGGCTGCATTGATTTGATATTTTTGGCCAGGCAGGAGCACAAAGGCGACGTCTCGTCCCTCTCTCTTTCCCCCGCTGCTTCTTTTGTGGAGTGGCGAATGAAGGCGCGTCAGCTCGATCACAGAAGGAAAATGTCATTTCCCCTTTCATTAAGGCCGCCATTATGCTTTCCATTTGTAGCCTAGCCAAGCATGCCATTGTCTCGCTAATCAGAACGAGGATGAGTTAGTCCTAGCGTTCGTATGAACAAAGCCACACGACTTTGCAAAGGGGGAAAGAAAAAAAAACACCTCTAAAACATTCTCATCACAATTCAATCCGTACCCCAGAGTTTGCCTCGAAATTACTGAACCACCAACAATTAGCAAGGCAGGGAACAGCGTGGCGGTGACAATGAGGCCTCGCAAGCTTTTTTTTTTTGTTTGAGAAAATGCAATTACCGCAGCCGCAGATCGGGCCGGGGTCCAAGTGTCCTCGCGGTAAAAAAGCAGCAGCATAAGCAGTTATCTTAAAGAGTGGAGTTATGAATCCCCTGACCCAGTCCGGTCCCGGAGTGGAGTATATTCATCAAATCGGAGCTCGGCTGAGTCGGTCTGCTGGGAAAACGCACTCCATAAATCTCACTGCGCTCACTTAATGAAGCTCGTGGTTCCCTTGTGAGAAAACCGCATGGAGAAGCATGGCTGCTACATGCTTAGGTGAAAGAGGAGGACCTGACACACACACACACACACCTGACACCTGACACCTGGCATAAGTAACCTAACCTAAACTCTCTTAGTAACAGATTTCATCACTTTATCTAATAATAACATTAATAATAATAATAGTAATAATAACAATAATAGCAATAATAATGATAATAATAATTATTATTAGGTACAGCACGTCCTAAAGGGTTTTTTTTTTACATGATTTAACCAGTGCTATTTTTATCTGTTATTGCGTATGCATTAATAGTTACATCTGTTGCATGTGATAATCCCCCTGAAACATTCTTTATTAGTATATTATCAGCTCATGCTAATATAATGCTAATGATAACACATTTACATTTACAGTTCTGGCAGTTTGGCAGATGTTCTTATCCAGAGTGATTTTATCTTATTTATCTAATTTTTAATCAAGCTGAGCACTTAAGGTTGAAGGGCCTTTGCTCAAGGGCCCAGTAGTGGCAGCTCGCTAGTCCTGGAACCTGAAACCACAATAAATGCAAATAACATCAGTCTGAAACTCAACTGGGGAAAATATTTGAAGATTACTGCAGAATGTGTGTCATTCAAAACGATACAGGATCGCGTATATTGAGCTTCTGTTCTGTTTTATCATATTATATTAAGGTTCAACCGAGTATTTGCATGTTTTTGTAAACAATAGCCTACATGCAGAAGCGAATAATAACAACAGTACTGTTGTGAACAGGATAAGGATTTGATATTCTAATCACAGCTCGCTCGAAACTGTGTATATATGAAGTATACACATATCTGTGTATAACATAAACATATCAATGTATCCTAAAGCGATATTTAATTATGAAAAAAGATCTGAAAAATTATTGGTAAAATTGATTGTCAGTTGCTCCCTTATAATATAATAATATAATATAATATAATATAATATAATATAATATAATATAATATAATATAATATAATATAATTTACCTTATACTTGAGTGATGTCACATTATGGCTGGTTAAAAAATAAGCCTACGTGTTTTTTTTTGTGCTAAAAATGGACATCTGGTTGAATTCACACAGACTAAAATAAATCAGTAATAGATTGGTGAAGAAGGACATCCGGGATCTCTGGGAGGTTGTAGATGATGATGACAATGATGATGAGATAACAGCGTGTAAGAGAAACAGCGGATCTGTAGTTTCTCATCGTCCTCAGCTCAGGAGGAAAGCTTTGATGGATGTTCTTCTCTTTGAGAGAACCGAAGGATCTCCTGCCTGTTCCAGTCTGGTTAAGAATCTGGACAGACTTGTCCGTCTTTTAATAAATGCCACCATCGTGTCAGCGGTGGCCGTGCCCGAGCTTTACTAAGCCAAACAGAAACTCGCTCTGACTTTGACAGCAGACGCCAGAAATCTTCGACTTTTAGGAAATCTTTAAAACACTGATAAGTGTGGAAACTGCTAATTGTTTTTACTAGCATAGTTGCCGATTAGCAAGTTAGCAAGATGGTTAGATGGTTTATATTGTTATATAATTTAAAAAAGTTTTCATGTATTTATAAAATATTATCTAATGATCTAAAGTTTTACGTCCAGGAAAAACAAACAGTTGTATTTTTAACTGGTTTGATAGGCGAGTTTCGACATGTTAAAACACTTTTATCCATTTTTAGTTACATTTAAAGTTGTGTTAAGTTGGTATTATAGACTGTTCGTGTTTTCTCTTTTGTTAACACAGTAGTAAATGTTAGAGTGCTGATACTCAAGATTCCTTCCACACATCATACACAAACACCTTTTTTATTTCTTGTTCTTACCTTGATAAAAAAAAGGTTTATATAAATCATTGATTCAATTATAAAAAAAAATATTATTATTAACCTTATTAGTGATATGATGTTACTAATCGAGAATGAGTGTTTATCTCTGCCTCACAAACGGCATTGTCATTTTGTCATGATGATGTCATTCACTCAATCGAAGTGGGGTTTAATTAAGAAAAACAAATTTAAAAAAAATTAAATTGGAACATAAATTTTGCACAAGGATTAGAAAAAAATTAAATATACTATAAATAAACTTTGCACACAGGATTTTCAACTATCTAAAGAAATTGGAAAATGATCAGAAATTCGTCCTGCTAATAAAAGAAATGGAACGGCAGCGAACTGCCTGCATGCCTGCCCAGTTACGGCACGTCTCCAGGGAAAAATATATGCAATATTCCCAAAAGTGTTTTCCGTGTCAAAAGTGATCGGCGGCGTCCCCCCAGGCAGAGACTGACAGCTCGAATGCCACTCGCTCTCTTTACATAACTGTCCAATCAGATTAATCCAGCAGGGAGGCGGCCTAAATTATGCAGAGAAGCTGGAAAACCCTGAATACGTTAGCATATCATTTACTGCTCGCCGCTGGGTTTAACTCTAAGAGAGAGAGAGAGAGAGAGAGAGAGAGAGAGAGAGAGAGAGAGAGAGAGAGAGGTGATGGGGGATGGGCATCAAAGATTAAAATGAATAAAATCAGGGCTTGAAATCTGCTCTCTATATTAAGCCTAGTGTGTTAAGTAGGATTTTTCATTCCAGGACACACACACACACACACATACACACACACACACATACACACATCAGCATTTTAAAAGAAATAAATTACGTTTACATTAAAACAGTGAGACTAAAAATAAACCTCAATTTATTGAATTCCAAAACACTTTAGAGTTAAAAACACAAGACGACCACAGACAACCTGCACACCATATTACACTCACACACAATATTTTTCACACACACACACACACACACACACACACACTATATTAACCATACAGACACACCATATGCACACCACCAAACACATCGTTTTACTATTACTTACACTATCACACGCAAACACACACACACAATTTCAAAATACACACCTACATTTCTTGACTATAACAGATATAATATGGAAGAATATTGCAGACAATTTTTTAAAGTAAGTGAAATTGTATGTGCAGTTGTGTTTTCTTTGTGAAATATTCCAAACGCAATTGCCACTGAAACCACTTTTACATTTGTATTTCCGAATCTTTACACTGAAACCTGTCAATCAGTGTCAGGGGTGGGACTATACCACAGGGTGTGTTTGTATTTGGTAGTGACGTCATTCACAGTCGGCGACCAAGAGGAGAAATGCCATGAATATTTGCTGATGTTATATCCTATTTTGTTACCAAATAAATCATTTAAAAATGAACAAGACCAAAAAACTGTTCCGAATAATTTGAACGATGGGGTTAATCTGTAAAATTAGTGAAAGACGTTATGATAAACTTGATTAAATATCCACGCTAAAATTAACATACTTTTTATTTAGAATTGTCTCAATACATTTGGTGTCTTTTCAAACATTATTTCTCCGAGTGTGAAGAATTATAAAAGCGCTTTGGTGTTTATGGCTATAAATACTGTGAGTTGCAGGCAGGGGTGAACTGTCCATCTCGCAGACCGGACATTTTCCCACTGATCTGACATACTTTTCGGGTCAATACATCCCAAACAGTTCATATCTGATTGGTCCATAAAACACTTATCATCTGAATCTTTTTCCTGTTTAATCAGTTGATGGCGCTGATGGGTGGATGGATTTTTGAGAGATTGTTTTTCCGGCCCATGAGACATTTAATCATCAGTCTATTGGTTCTTTTCTATATTGACATTGGGCTGACCCAATCACATGTCTCGACAGCTCCCCTTTTGAGTTCAGTGAGAGCTGCAGCATCGGTGTGTATCTGTCAAAATAGTCAAAAATGGTGAAAAAACGCAAGGAAATGGCAAATAAATTGCGTGAAAAAAAAACAGCCCCTTCAGACAGATGCTGCAAGCTGCAAGATGTAGAGGTGGTAAATGTGATTCTATGTAGTGAGTCTGGTTGCTTTTTCCCGCTTTCAGTATTATTACCGTTATATATGTTTCTGAAAGCCGTGTCACAAGGATAAAAATTGCGGCTGATTAATCAATCTTTCACAAAGTACTTGGGTTAATATTACTCTAGTAAAAGTAAAAAGACTTTATTTAAGATTTCACTTGAGTAAAAGTATTTGCCTCCGAATTCACTTAAGTATTCAAAATACTATGATTTCTTATGACTATAATATCCTCTTATCACTTTCGTCCCAAGACTCTCGCTTAATCAAAAATATGTAAAAGGAATCTGCTGTTACTCTTAGCATTCACAGTCACATGATTTATCCAACAGTGGTGACGCTGGGAATTGAACCCTCGGTCTTTTTGGTATTAGTCCAACACCTTAACCACTGAGCTACCACTTCCTTACACCAATCTATTAATAGAATATTAATTAGTCAGACACTGACGACTATTTAACTGATCAGAGGCCAAAAGCTGAACAGAATCAGATCAAATCAGTTTTAATTTAAGGTTTATTGGTTTAAATGGTCAGCTGTCAGCTGATTGCTAGACCTCTGGCAGTTACGGCATGTTCACGAAATGAAAATGCAAACGGCTTTCGATTGAATTATGTCAGAATTTATACAGAAACATATAGAAAACGTAACTGCAAATACAATTTCTTTTGTAAATTGTCCACATATTCAAACACATTTAAACACTTTTACACACGCACATACATTAGTTTTTTATCACACAATATTTAACACATACGCACACACACACACACACACACACACACACACGCACACACACACACACACACACACACACACACACACACACACACACTACTATTACCTTCAATATCACACACATTATTTAAATCTCTCTTTCATACTATTTTTAAGAACATATACACTATTGCTCTGTCTCACACACACTTTCTGGGTTTTTTTTTCTTTATCACACACACACACACACACATACACACACACACTTTCAATCTCTCTTTCTCTCTCTCCCACACATACACTATTTCAATCTCTGTTACACACACACACACACACACAGACTATTTTAATCACACAAACACACACACTATTTTAAAGTCACACACTAGAAGTGAGGATGAGTGGGGGAGGAAGAGGAGGAAGGAAATAATCTTCTTTCGCACTGCTGTTTTATGGAGTCGACGCAGCGGCCAATCTCGGGTTATTTTTCAGCAGCGTCTGTGTCACGATTCAATCTATGTGCGGCTGTAGAACGCCTGCTTAAAGGCAGCAGGGTGTGAAATGGTGTTGTGGGATAAATGAAAGTGACTGAGGAACAGAGGACCTTCGAGATATTAGCGTGTCAACGCTGACAGACGCCGACGAGACTCATCCGCTACCATGTCTTGCAACCTCACACCAACCAGCCCCACGGATTAGAGGCAGAAAATCTCCCAACCTGACCTGCGGAGGAGGAGGAGGAGGTCAATTCCCGCCACGCTGGATGAGGTCATTTCCCGTGGTGCTGAATGAGGGTGTCCTTCTTCCTTTAGCTTCCTGAATTGCTCTCACTAAATCGATCACTTTCTCTTTTTTTTATTTATTTATCTATTTATTTTCCATGAAGTTGAATCCGAACTCCAGCACTCTTTTTTTTCATCACGATCAGGGTCGGCCCAGGCTGTTATAGGGCCCTAAGCAAAATTTTTATTGGGGGGCCTCTCAGTGCTGCTATTACTAATTACTGTAAATTTTTGATCATTAACACACTATAAATCTAACACACTGATTATCAGTTAGATTTATTGTATCTGCGTTGTGCACATCAGTCTTTTTTATTATTTTTTGATTTTTAATTGTAATCATAGCAAACCCACAAAATTGTTCAGGATTTAATTTACACTTTAGCATTAAAAGTCGTTCTGTACTAAATGACACATTTAATGTGGTGTAGTGAAAAGTAGCTAAATAAACCTAGATAGACAGTATAGCCTAGTTTAGTTTAATTTACATTAGCTTACTTACCTTTATCTTGCTGCTTTTTTTTCTTTCCTTTCCTTTCCTTTCTTTCCTTTCTTTCCTTTCCTTTCCTTTTCTTTTTGTTCCCTTTTTTTTTTTTTTTTTTTTGCTTTTCCTTTCCTTTCCTTTCCTTTTTTTTTTTCATTTTTTTTCCTTTTTTTCTTTTCATTTGCTTTTCCTTTTTCCTTTTTTTTTTTTCATTTCTTTCTTATTCTTTCCCTTTCTTTCCCTTTTTCCTCTCTTTCTTTTACATTTTTTTTTTTTTTTTTTTCTTTTTTTTTTTCTCTTCTCTTTCTTTTCTTTTCTTTTTTCTTTCCTTTCTTTCTTTTCCTTTTTTCCTTTCCTATTCCCTTTCTTTTCTTTTCCTTTTCTTTTATTCCTTTTTTCCTTTCCTTTCCTGTCTTTCCTTTCTTTCCTTTCTTTCCTTTCCTTTCCTTTTCTTTTCTTTTACCTTTCCTTTCCTTTCCTTTTCTTTTCTTGTCTTTTCTTTCTTCTCTTTCCTTTTTTTCTCCTTCCTTTCCTTTTTTTTTTCCATTTCCATTCCTTTCCTCTCCTTTCTTTCCTGTCCTTTTTTTCTTTATTCTTTCCTCTGCCCCAGAAGGATGTGTCCTTGCTGTAACAATAATTTTGCTGCATTGTCGATGTTAACGTTAATCAGTCACAATCTGACTGTGCATGCAATCTGCGGCCCAGTAACATAATATTGTGGGTTTAAAAAATTTAATATTATATGTTTGTATATTTACTATAGTCCATTGACATAATATATCCCAAAAAAAACCATCTGTCATTTTATGTACCAACAAGGGTCCAAAGTCGTTTAGTTCCCTTACGCCTTGGGTCAGCTCTGAAGTTTAACCTCACACGTACAACCTTATAATGATATGATATATTATATAATAGTTTCCTTTCTAAAAAAAGTATAATAAAATAAGGAATAAAAATCCTGTGAAACACGACTGGGGGGAAAATAATCAACAATGAGACGTTAGTTACTTTAGTGACACTGTCACATGTTTGCTGCCTGTTAGGTAAATAGTAAAAAAAAAAAAAAAAAAAAAAAAACAATTTCTTTTAAAAGTCATTCTACACAGTGAAATAAAACAGTGTCAGGAAACAGGAATGATTTAAATGAAGGGTGGAGCCAATTTCAGGGGTAAAAGAATGACACTTGAAATGAGAAACATTTGCAAACTTCACTGCGAGTAAGAATGATTGAGTAATAGAGTGAAAATAGAGTGGAAAGAATTCAGTCAGAGCCCTGGCTTTAACTCTGTTACCATGCCGACAGACAATAGCGCACGATTGCTTTCTATTTTTCCTGTTTTTATTAACCGCCACTGTCTTAAAGTGTTATTTATATCATTATTATTATTTTTTATTTTACATGCTGTTCTTTTTATCCATTTATAGTTTTACTTGTTATCTTCATTTACTTTATTTTTATTTCCATTTATAGTTACATTCACTTCAGAATTATTTCCTGTTGCATTAGAGTAGCTGTAATCAGTTGCTCTCCTCCTTCAGTGTCAGTGTCATTTGAGCTTGTACTAAGTGATAATTGTTTTCTAAACATATTCTTGTAAAATCCAACTCTAATTTTAAATTAAAGTTTATTTTAAATATACTTTAATATACACCAATGCTGTCTTACCATAACTTACAGAAACGCAGAAGGAGAAGACACGATGACGCAACAGGATGGAGTGCAGGATAGCATATACTTAGTGCTTTATTGTAATGCTTCTACTGTAATTCAACAGCTGTACGACAGCTGACAAATGGAATTATACACACACACACACACACATAAAAGATGTTGTTTGTTCATAATTTGTCTTGATAAATCTGTAGAATCCTAATATAAATCCCCCAAAATGTTTAGAATTAAGAAAGCGTTCGACTTTTTTTGTATAAATACTGTATGTTATCGGACCTCTTAGAATGATCTATTGCTGCGTTCATTTCTTTACCGCTATGTATTGGCAGGTTTTCACAGAGCACGGCTGGTTTAACCATAGTGTTCTGTCCCACTGACACTGTTGACAGAAGCAGTAACCCGTTCACGCTCGTGCTGCATCTTTTTAGCAGCTGTGGCCACCAAATAATGTTATATTTCAGGCCTCCCTATACAAGTGTGTGTATTTTAGTCTCTGAGAAGTTACAATTTTATTTGCTTTTTTTTTTACCTGTCGCAATTATTCCGTGTAACAAAAGAACAAATGAATGCCAGGGTGCACATTTGCAAGTGATCTATAATTTATAAAGACGTGCTTACAGGTATGCATATGTATTTTTGGCTTTCGGGTGCATGTACACTTTTTAAGGATCCTGTTAACAGTATTATAAATTAGACCCCGGGTCGTTATTATTACCAAAAATGCAGCTATTTTAATCAACTAGCAAAACTTCACCACTAATATTAAACACTTCCTCTGTACATTTCATATAATAAATTACACTGAACAGAGGAGTGCTTCTGTACAAGCCGCTGTAAATAAGTTGTTGCTATAGAAACGGTAATGATGGGGCATTAGTATAATCTTGTCAGAGCGATTCGTTTAATTGTAAAGTTCATCAACACCTTCTAACCAATCAGAATCCAGACTCGGTTGTATCGCTGTGGGTTACCATGTGTTAATCATCGTCTGCTGTTTTGAGTCGTTATAACACGCCGGACCAGACTGATATTAGCGAAGAATAATGAAGATTTAAAATAAGGTTCCAGGAAATCATGTTAGATTTGAGAAATGATTAGTAGAGCACACACAGACCTCCAGACTCCACTGGATGAACGAATCTCATTACAGCTTTATCTAATGCAAACTTTACACATAAAAATCTTTTTAATCAATCATTTTAATGCACCATGAATCCACTACACAACTTATTTGTGCACTGTACTAACACAAAAAAAAACAATTCCCTTCTTAAGCAGTACTTAAGCTGACGTACCTGTAACAGCAATAAAGGTATGGAATAGGGAATAAACAAATCCTCCGTTGCCTATACCCGCTTATTCTTATTTAGGGTCGATTGGGTGAAAGGCAGGGGTACAAACTGAGCAGGTCACCAGTCCATCGCTGGGCAAACAACATACAGACAAACAACCACACACACACACACACACAAACATATCAACCTAACATACAGGCTAATAAAAACAGTAAACATAGTCTAAAACAGTTTATGTAAAAATGTTATTAATTAAAAAAATTTATAAACATTTAATATCAGATGTAGAATAAATGAAATGTAGTAAATAAATACTATGGAATTACAGTACCAGATAAAAACAATATCTAATGCAGGGATATTTTGTTTATTCTGTTCTTCTCTTCTTCTGTTCTTTTGGTTCTTGATCCATCTGTTTTATCTGTAAGTATGTACACACGGACTTCCACGGATCTCTTTTTGAAACCACACGTGGAGAGGCGTGAGTGTGTAATGAAATAAAGTCATGTAAAGTGAAGGATGCGAGTCGGCTGCTGGAGTCAGCGCAGATGCACTGCATGCTCCGAGTCATTAAGTGGATATTAATAGCGTGACTTTGCCCAGAGCTACACACGAGAACACGGCACAGTGACAGACATTCACCTTCACCGTCACTGCAGAGGAAGAACAAAAAAAATCCCATTTCCTTTTCCCCCGGAACGATTTGGCTGGATTTACGGCGCTGCCTGGTGTCTTGGGTGCGATAGCGGCTGAAAAAGCGTGAATGTGTACACTTTCCATCGCGCTCGCTGTCAATCTGCTGTATTAAAGCAGATCATGTTTCCTGCAGGGAGCTTCTTCAATGCCACACAATATAACAGCAAGTTCCTGTGAAAGCTTGAGCGGTCTGATAAATGCACGATATTAGAACCCTCAACTAACAGCAGCATTTTATACGACACACCTGCAAATGCTGCTTTACATAGCGGCACATACTAACATTCTAATATATTTCTCACCTGAGGCCTTATCTGTAACACCATAATGTACAGAAAGCTAATAACACTTTACTCCCTCCTATCAGAACATGCATTGTACCTGCCATGATGTTAAATGCTATTGCGTTTTAAGCTACATACTGCAAGCGTATTGATGAACCCATAAAAATATTAGTCTCTATATAAACTAATATTAGTTTTACAATTTTTTTTTGCAAAAAGCAGGCTAATTTGCTATAGCAACAAGCTAATAACTAATCATAGCACTGTTTTTTAGTGCTAAATATTAGCATGGAGTCAGCATGACACTGCAAGTGATTAGAATAAATTTCTAAAGCCAACTAATTGAAGCATAGCTCACATTATTGCTAACTTATTAAGCACTAAAAAGTTTAGCTATTAATTTCTTTATATGGACAGTGTCACAAAAACAGCACATAAACCTAAAAATATTTCCCAGACATCTTCGGAAACTCACAGGAAAAAATCTTTCCATGACTCGCTATAACATGACACTTTGCATTGCGAATCAGTGTAAACATGTTTTGCAGGAACAGACACATCTTGCTTTATTTATTTCCTGTACAAATGGAATCTCAGCACGTCTTGTTCCTCAGCGTTAGGGAATATTTTCACGCTAGTCTAAATTTAGTGGCGTCGATACCTGCTTGCAGATTGTTTATCTTGCGGCGTGTTTATTCCAGGGTGAGCGGCTAGGAGACGGCGACGTCGCCTACACGTTGTTCTACTAATACATGGAATCGGAGGCTCAAATACGGCATCTGCTCACACTGTCACTCAAAGCAGCTCTTCGTCGCCTCGTTCCACCCGCTGACACACGGGTTTTTTTTCCCCGCGTAATGTCATGTTTCAAATCACGCTATATAAATATTTATAGAGTGCTGACAGTGAATCGAATGAGTCTTCAGCTGCTGTTATTCTCACACAGCAGAACAGGTATTGGGAAAACTCACCGAAAGAAAGACAGAAAGAGAGACAAACAGATAGACTTATGTAAACATCTGAATATATTTCCCCACACGTCTTACAACATGTCTTAGAGAATTGTGACGGTCTTCAGTGTGTAAACTTTTGTTATCTTTGTTCAATGTGTTAACGTTTTAGCTTAAATATCTTCAAACATTATAAGTCACACCAATAAATGTGGTTTGAAAGATTCCCTAACAAAACCAAACATTAAGGCTGCAAGTTTGGATATTTATCGATTATGGGCGGGGCTGATGTTTCCAATACATAATATAGGAAGTTACACACGTGCAACCAAAATGAACGAATTGCTCTCCGTGACGACTCTTTGTTCCTTAGTCATATCAAGGATTAGTTTACAATAAACGAATCATTCATGATTAACAAACTGCGTCATGGGTCTGTTGCCTGTGAGCTGAACAGCAGGTAAGTAAATTGTAATTTAAAACATTAGGTCTTTAAAAGATAAACTAAAACTCTTAAAGAAAAGGGGGATGGTTTAAATAAGGGTTGAAGCCAATTTTTGGGCTATAAAAATGTCAACAATGCTTGAAATAAGCTAAATTTCCAAACTTTAGTCTGAGTTAGAGTAATTCATTAATAAAGTAATTCTGTCCATTCAGTCAGAGCTCAGGCTTTAACTCTGTTACTATGCTCAGGCTAATACTGTTCATTGCTTGCTGTTTTATTTCACTCATATTGCAGAAACCCATCAGGAATGAGCACTGAAGACGTGTTCCATACAGGTTTAATCCACATTTATTTTAATTTTGCTTACAGAGTAAAATGAATTCATACAAATTTTACAAATCATTTCTACCAAAAATCAACAATTTTCCACCTCTTTTTTAACATTACACTCCAAAGACAATTTAATACTCTCCCTTTTAAATTTTCGCCTTTGCAAGAAAGTGTTTTCGGCATACAAGTGAAATGTGGAAGTGGAAGCCAGGCAAAGAATTTTACCCAGAATAATGACAACACACGATTTTACAGGGTTTTTTGTCAGCAGATTAGTGGTGTACGTCTATCTATTTTGAAGTTTACATGTGTTTTGGAAATGATTGAGTTTATATACAAAAATATAGTTATAGTGTTGAAAATTTGTAATATTTGGGGATTTTGGTAAAAAGCAAAAGATTTTATTTTCATTATCATAAATATTGTTAGCTTCTTCTGGCTACACATTGACAGTAATTAATTTTTTTTTTTTTTTTTTAAGAAAAAAGAGTTTTTTTTTTTTTTTTTTTTTTTTTTACTTACACAGGAAAAAGAGCAAAAGAAAAATATCTAATGCAGCAAAAGTGTGAGCTATTTCCTGGGTCATGTGAAGCATTGCTCAGGGTTTATATGAATATTATTGACCTTCCTGTGTAGAGTAGTGGTGATGTATGAAGGCGGGAAATGAAGGATGGCTTCATAAATAATCGGGAAGCAACGCAGGACTTCTTCCTCTGATGGACGGCCGTGTCACTTTTTGACATAAAACACAACACCGTATTTATGTGGTCAGTCGCCTTCATGACGGCCTGCATATGTAGAGCGAGAGACGCTTATCGGTTGTCTCTACCTTTGTGTGGGTGTGTGTGAGACGATATATACAGGTATAATGTTAGAAATCCTGGCAAGATTATCATACAATAAAAGTAGAATGGTGCTAAAGGCGAGACGACAATAAATCCTATACACTAAAAGGAATATTTAAGAAATAAATATTTCATGGGACTGTAGCGGAGGTGCGGTGATGCCGGATTGAAGCGTTAGTCATTAGTATTCCTGCTGCGTTCATCACCAAATTCTCAGGTGAAGATTTCTTTCTTCATTAATAAACATAAGCAAAGGGAGCTCGCTAACCTTTTCATAGGGGATTATAGAATGAAAAAAAACACAGAAAAAAATAAAACATCTGCCCATGTGTCAAAAAAATCGTTTCATATTCCGAAGATGTTTGGCAATAAAGGCCTTGGTCTCATGGCGGGAATAATAAACAGTCGCAGATGAGTTTGTCACTGAGTGAATTTCTTTTGGTTAATGTTTTTATTACTTTAATGAAAAAGGTTTTCTTCTAAAAAAAATCAAGCAGAAAAATATATTGAATAACAAATAAATCAATAGTAAATGACTGAATAGGAATTTTCGTTAGCATGGCAGAGTAAATTCCTCAGTATCTTAGCACATGTAATAATCCTAATATTGTTGATATTTTGGAAATTTAATTGTAGTCTGATAAAAAAAGAAAAAAGAAAAAAAAAAAAAGGAAAGAAAAAAATAAAGGCACACTGACCTAGAAAAATAAGAAGGTCAACATTTACCTCAGATTTGTTAATACAAAAATAAATAAATAAATAAATAAAATCCGTTCAGGACAGTTAGAATTATGCTTAGCATCTAATGCATTAGCATTACTTGTTAACCGGATTTTTACCAATCCTGTCACATTTAGAAATGACAATGTTTAAAAGTTCAAAGAATTCAACAGCAGAAACTTGTACAAAACCAAACCTAGCATAGATTAAACCGTTACTGTAAAGGTTTTCTTAAAAAGAAATTGGTTTTAGTGCTTATGTAAAGTAAAAAGCAAGTGTAAACTCTGTGACGTTTTCGTACAGTGTAGTTGTATTGGTTAATGTCGGTGCAGACAGCATATGCTAACCATAAGCTAAACCTGCCATGACGTTACAACAGAAAAAATGAATGCTAACGTGTTTATCTTATTTTAAACGTCTTTTATCATGTTCCTTTTGTCAGAAACTCCAATCACACTGTCTTTATTCTGAATTTGTTTTGCACTTTCTAGTGTGGCAATTCAAAAAAGCGCCACGGTCAAGTGCTTAAAATCAACCGAAAAGATGGAGTTCACGCAGTCCAGAATGCCACTTTGCATACTTTTAAATGTGATTTATTTTTTTAATAAATTGCCTTATGTATAATCAATCCCAGAAAACAATAAGTACGAACTATTTGAACCTCATCCAAGCCTTGTGCTGATACGGTGAGCTAAAGCTCAGGATTCTCTTTTGTTTCTGTACTTTCAAAGCAACAGCTTTTACATGATATTAAAAAATAGAATTACATGAAACATCGATTACATGTTACTATAATAAAAATACGAAGCAATATATCTACTATATATACAATTTAGATATATTGCCTTTTTTTGCTGTTTGAAAAAGGTTATACTTTTTAAAAATACATAGATTTTCACCCAGGTCTGGTCTGGCCTGCTCCAACACTGACCATGTGAACTACATTGGCTTTTTTTTTTTTTCATTGCCATCCTGCGTGACAGAAGCTCTAAATGCATCAGAACGCTGTTTTAAACGCCTAGACGCATTGAAAATGCCTTAAAAATCGGTGAGTTTGAAAAAAAAACTCTTTTTGTTAGAGATCAGGGGTTTGACAGTGGCATTTTTGTTAAGTTCGGCTTGCTATATTGTAGTTCCTAAACCCCCGACCTGCAGAACACAACACGAAATTCACTGTGATTCAGTGAGTTGAATGGTTATAGTCAGGTTCTCTCGGTTGTAAACAGCACCACCTTATGGTTGTCCTATTAAAGCACAGGGACGTGAATTTCGATTTCTTTTTAACTATTATTATTACTAGCAGTAGTACTAGTAGTAGTGATAGTAGTAGTATCATTGTTTTTGTAATTATAGTTGCTGTTATAGTTGCTGTTATAGTTCCTATTATAAAACAAATAATAAACCTTAAAAATACACTTTAAATTAAAAAGATAAAGATGAATATAAAGTTACAGCAGTGATTCAGTAATGAAATTACTTATCAGTAAGAAACTAATTTAATAGCTGGAGACTACTGAACTACAAAACGGAAAAACAAGAACTGATCCTATTAAAAAACAAATTCAACCAAAGTGATTTGTGTTAAAGAGCGCCACCTGCCGCCTGTTGCGTTGAAACACAAGCTGAAATTCATATAAATAAAAAGATTTTTTTTTTAAAAAAGGAATTTGTTTCAGCGTATTTTCTAAACATGTATGGCAAACATGTTATTAGTTTAATAAATTGGGGGAAATGGTCTAACATTAAAAATCAACATGTCTGCACACACTGGTGTGAAATAACATTTGTACTGTTTGAAAAAGGTTATAATCTTTAGATTTTTAACATATGTTAGTACTGTTTTTTTACATTTGCTAAGACACTAAACCCCATTCTCTAAACCAAATTCTCAATAGTCTAAACCAATTCATGAAATAATAATTGTTCTTTTCTCCCATAAGCAATATGTTCTTATTGCTGGTATGAGTCAAATCAATACTATCTGACTGTGAGATGAGTCAAAGACCTAAGACATCAGTATGTAGAAGTGAACACTCTGTTAGCCTAGAATTACTGTAAATCATTGCGAACATCGTTCACTATTACAGATAGGAAATGACCCACCTGTAGGACATGACCCTAACAAGGAATCATTTTATATTTTATAATTCACATTTTATATATATCAATTTATTTATTTTTCTCTTTTTAAGAGTAACATATATTTCGGTACATTCAACAAACGATTTTACCATTTGATGTAGTGTCTAATGAATGATCTGTAGTTTTAAAAACAAGGCTCATTTTGTTAAAACACTACACACAAGTCACACATTCACATGCAAAAAAAAAAGTTTTTTTCAAAATAAAACACTTTTTTCAAAACCTTGCAATAATTTAACAAACCCTAATTTTTAAACCATCTGTGACACATACATCATCTGGAGAAGTTCAGAATCAATATTTATCTAATAACATGACAAAAGCATTAAAAAATTGAATAAAATACATCATACATTTAGAGGCTGTAAGCCAGTGGTACCACTTATAGGCACTGGTCTGAAAGTGGAGAACAATCTTCTGACCAAGCTGGATCTGGCCATAGCACTTTATCCACGTCACAGACAATGTCCTCTTTCACATAACAGTAGGGGAAGAATGAACGGTGGAGCCGTCCTTGCACAGACACTGCATCGATTAGGGCACAGGTCTTCTGTATGGCTTGACTTTGGGGTATCTTGAAATAGGGCTGGAAATCATAAACCTTTAATTGCCAGGCAGAAAAAAAAGTCTTCAATAAGGTTAAGAAAGAGAGAGTATTATGATCCATCATAAAACCAGTTTTGGGTTACGATTAATTATCAAATAAATAATTGTGATTATGATGATTTATTGTCTGTTTTGTGGCTTTAGCGAACAATTGTTTGTTTTAGGTCTTTAATGATTGATTGTTTGCAGTAAACAATTAACACACTTGACACATTTAAATAAATGTAATAACATTATTTATACATTAAATAATAATTATGAATGTATTCATAATTAGAATTATAGAAATTCTGTAAATAACAGAAACTATCACAATACAGTGACCGTAAGAAAAGACTATAGATTCCAAGTAAAACCAAATACATAGAGTACACTTGAAAAATGTTAATAACAAAACAATCAACATACTATGACCATAACAGAACAGGCCATAAATGTCACCCTGTTAAACAAAGCTGACCCTGTTCATTAATGGCTTTTTTCTTACGGGAAAGAAACACTCACAAACAACTTTGTAGTATAATTGCGCTGATGTGTCTCAGTGATGCAAAGTTTGTCAGGACAGTGTCATTTGAGTAGTACATTACTAGCGCAATGCATGCAAATTATGTTGGAAGCCATGTGAAGTGGCAAGAAGCATTTTATAATTGTTTCACTCCAGATTTTCATTTCCCCGCTTCTCGCTTTTACGTTCGCTCCATAGAAAAAGTTTGGGTTTTTTTAACGCTCCACTGTAAATATTATACTATAGGTAGATAGTATTTATAGAAATACGAATTTTGTTGCGTTCATGCTCTATGCAGTTGCATTATGGGCCGTTAACATAAATGAAGCTTGTACTGGAGTGTTAGTGAAGTGCGCTCGTAGCAACAAAAACCACAACGCTCCGACTTTCAAAACACCTTCACCAAACTCTGAACAAAACCACACTACTCCACTCCTCGCTCTGCTCACATACTCTGGTTAGATGTAGATGCTGCAGGTATAACAGCTCCCTCTTGTGGCTAATAAAAGTGGGCAATAATTAATAATAATCAACTTCATTGTGCAAGGTACATGTACAGAGCCAATGAAATGCATTTTTCGCATATCCCATCTTAGTAAGTTGGGGTCAGAGCACAGGGTCAGCTATGATACAGCGCCCCTGGAGCAGGAAGGGTTAAGGGTCTTGCTCAAGGACCCAACAGTGGTTGACTTGCCAGAGGTGGGGCTTGAACCCAGGTGTTTCCGGTCTTCAGATTAACAACACAGCACCTTAACCATTTGAGCCACCACTGCCCATTTGAGCCACCACTGCCACTGTTCTAATTGACATTAGAACAGATTTCTTTGTCTAATGTAAACAGTGTAACATTTTGTGTGATGCTGAAAATGTCCATATCTGGGCTGAAGTTTAGCTACTTAAATGTAAGGCTTCACTACCTTATTTTTATTTACATTGTGTAAGCACTTGTAAAAAAAACTGTATTCACTTTGCTAATATTCTGTAAATTAGACTGGGGAAACTTTCTTACAAATATGTATAGAAGTAATTTCCATTATAGTTTTTCGGAATTGCTAAAACACATTTCTCTAAACACCAACCTAAGTCTTCAGAACTGACAGAACCACAGACTAAATGACATAGTAGAAATGTATTAATAATCAAAAAACATAAAAAAGAACTAACACCTAAGTTTGGTGAATGACTTTTAACCCTTTCAGAGTTGTACTTAAAAGATATTATGTGTACTTGCTTTAACCTTATGCAGCTATGCAGCAATGAAGGACATAATCAATGGTAAAAAGGCCAACACTGTTGATTCCTTCAAAATGTACATTATTGTTAAAAACTCTTTGCTAAATTTAACGTTGCAGGACATTATTTTGACGGACCATATCAGCAATCATAACCTCTTGCTCTCTAGGAGACCATTTCTAAAAGTAGCTCTTCTTCTAGCATAATGTGAAAGCAATTCTTGAAAAATACAAATCTAGTAAAAAATAGTAATGGAAATGACTATTTAACGTATTTGTAGTTAATTTTTTCTTTATTTTCCCAGTCGACTGCGCTACTGTATATTGGCATAGTGAATACTGTAATAACTTATATTAGACTGAACCTTCTGTCCTGTTTCCCTCATTACTCCCTCATAATCTATCACAGTAGTTTTACCTTCATCTGAAATGATTGTTCTTGTTCTTGCTCTTTCTCATACTCCTTTTTCCTCTACCTCTATCCTTGTTATCTGTTGTTGATGGATGCACCGGTGGCATCTATTCACATCTTTTTAAGATTTTTGACTTTGTGTTTTAATGCTGACTGCGTTGCATTTGTGCTTAAATTTAGCTTTCTTGTGTTAAGGGTTTTGCATCTCAAGGTCATCACAGAGTAAACTGTGTTTCAGTAAGTGAAAATGTGTTTCGAGTTTTGAAACAAGACTGCATGGAATGTGCAAAAGTCTTCCTGTTTTTAAGGTTTCGCTGAATTTTAGGAGAATCTGAGACTACTGAGAATTTGGTTTAGAGAATAGGGTTTAGTTTTAGCAAATGTGAAAACTCCTATTTTTACTACATGTGGATTTTTTTTTATCAGAATATCAGGACTACCATATCTGGGTGGAAGAAATTCCACTGTATGTACTACCGAGAACAAAACGTTCTCATTCTTGATATGTTTCACAAGTCATAAAATGAGTTTGAATGCAAACACAGTTTTTATTAACGAAATAACAAAAGACAAAACAAACAATTGAAGAACATGAACAAACAAGATCATATAACTAAGCTAACAGAACTACACCTTACCTAAATTGGAACATGACATGACATGACATGACATGACATGACATGACATGACATGACAAGACAAGACAAGACAAGACAAGACAAGACAAGACAAGACAAGACAAGACAAGACAAGACAAGACAAGACACATAAAGTTTTACTGTTGCCCTCTGGTGGCCTGGCAGGGCAACGGAATTGGCAAGCCAGACAGTCCTGACAATATGATGCATCAAAACAATGGCATCTGATGTGAAATTCAGAAAGTAGTTTTTAAAACAATGTACATTTTGAATGAATAAACAGTGCTTTGATTGCTACTTCAACGTAACCGCACAAGCAGCTGAAGCAAGTAGATGAGGAAGGGTTTTCCTGTTGAGTCTGGTTCCCTTTCAAGGTTTCTTCCATTTCGAGGAGTTTTTTATGCCACTGTCGCCCTCGGTTTGCTAATCAGGGACAATCAAGGACAAACTGATTTCTGTTTTATTTACATTTTATAATGATCTTTGATTGTATAAAGCTGCTTTGAGACAATGACCACTGTAAAAAGAGTTATACAAAGGAAATTGAATTGAATAGAGTATACAAAGTACCTTCTAAGCACAACTCCCAAAGGATCAAAGATCTAAAACATCAGTATGTAGAAGAAAACCTCTTTACAGCACTCATGGCTACAGTACTGTACTGCTGTTGGTGTAAAGTTACTGTAAAGTTCACTATGTTGTCTATGTAGCTGAGGAGTGCATAAAAAACACACCATTGTAAAAGTCTCTTAATCACTTAAATGCAGCGTAGATGAGCCAGCTGTCAAACATGATCCTAATGCGGAATAATGTCTGTTTTTTATTTGGTTATTTATTTATTTAATGTTATTTCAGAGAGTAATGATATTTTTTTTGTACATTTACACTTAGCTGTGAGTTTCTTCCCCCATTCTTTCATGCCTAATGAAAGATCTGCAGTGATTATATTATTGACTCATGTGTGTGTGTGTGATTTGAAAGTTTTCTTTGATTTTGAGCACGATTAAATTGGTTTTAAACTGATTTCGGGTCTGTGGTTCTGTGAATTTAGTTTGATGATTTAGATTTGTGTTTACGGTTTTGAGAAAATGAGTGATTTTTTGAGAAATGTGTTTTAATTCGGAAAAACTCCAATAGTAAATTATTCATTGAAATTATTTTTAGCATGGCAGCCGCTAGTGCATGCAATATACCGGAATTTTTTGGAAATTAATAAATACTGATTTAATTTTTACACTCGTTGAAAAGTAAATTACATTTTAAATACAATTTAAGCCACTTATATCAAAATCACATCCACTCTGGGTCCATCAGAGGAAATCTAATTATGATGAAAGTAGGTTCATTGTTTAGTGGTTGATCTGTTTATATGAGTGATGAGTACATGTAACTGTTACAAAATCAGGGTTGCCAGATTAACACTTATCAGGAAAAAGGCATCCAGTACAAATACCAATTTATTTTTTTAAATTAAAAGTATATGCTTCTAATGGCAGATCTTTAAAGTTGTCATAAAAATCAAAACGTAATAATAAATAAAAATACATTTTTATAAGTAGTTCATGTTTGTGTTCAATCACAACTATGCACTATTTTTGATAGCTCTACGGACTTTACAGTGACGCTATTAAACTTTGAACATCCTAATTTTCTGACATTTATATCATTTAATTTGTATTATAATTAGCATGTCAGTTTCTTTTTTATAAGCTTATAAAACAAATCACCCACTTCACTGTTCATATTTATAATTAGATGAATTAAACGTTATTACAGGGAATATCTTTTTTTTACGTTCTATTTCTAGTTATAATAAATGCATACTCAGTTAAATACATAAAAATATACAATGCAAATAATTCTTTTAACGTAAACCAGAATATCTGGCAACCTTGAACAGCATTGTGAAGCGATAGGCAACCACAAGATGGCGTTTTCACACCATCCCCCATTCAAACACTCGTTTATTTCTTCACCGATTTATTTTGGTTGTATTTGGCAACATTGTTCGCTTATTTTGCCCCGCATTTCTTACAACGTTTTGATTATTTAGTCGTTTTCTCGTCGTCCAGAGGGGAGAAACGACTAAACAAAGAAAACGACAAAAGCACGCGCTTGTTGACAACGTGAGGCTCAAGGCTTTTCCGCGTTCGAGGGCGGAGACTTACAGTGCTGAACAGCAATTAGCTCGCGACTAAAGCTTTTTTTCTCCCACGCTGGGTTCTGACCAATCGGAAACGGCGGAGTCCTCGCGCCTGTATATAAAGCAGTGCTCGGCGCATGTTGTTCTCAGAGGATGAGAGCAGCGGCCGGGTTCTGAATCCCTCTGCTGAGTCTCCACTGAGCCGGAACTGGTATTGTGCTTCTTCAACACCAGTGTTGCACAGGTTTGCGTTTTATCTCGATCTTTAACGGCTGAATGTTGTGGTTTTGAAGGCTAGATTGTGTGTATTGTTGATTTATTTTTGTTATCCTGTATAAACTACTTGCATGACTTGAACAATGAATTCATTTATTAATTTAGCATTTCTGGAGTCAATGGTTGTAATTTGCTCTATTTTAAAAGGAAATGCAGGATGCAGGTGATGCCTTTTTTTTTTTTTTAATCCAATCAAAGCAGTGACCCAAACAAGGAGAAACCTGTGTTGTATTTTTAGGGTTCTTGTTCCTTCCTTCATGGGCATCTTATTTTGGGTAAACCCTACTGTGATGATAAGGACTAAACAGATTAACAGAAGGCTACTTAATGATGTATACCCCCCCCCCCACACACACACACACACACACACACATGCATGCACACACACGTTCTTTTGGGGCATGCCACAGAACCTTGTTTTCATCATGTTCCTAATAAATTGGCACTGAACCTCGTATGGATCTGTCTTGATACTAAACGATATTTGCCTTTTATTTCTGAACCTGTCTTTGCTCCTGCACCATGTGATACAATAGCATCACTATGACGACGAGCCAGCGCTGCCCGAGGTGTTTGCACGGCGTTGCGAAAGGGTTTTGCAAGGAAATTCTTTTTGACGTGCACAAGGCTACGGCTCCGATAAGCTGCAGCTGTGTGTGGTTTTCTGCTTTGTGTGCGTGTTCTCATCATGGTGCTCATATCCTCCTTCTATGTTTGTGTAGGTGCTCCACGGTGGTAAACATGGCGACGTCATCAAGTTCTCAGCTCAGCAAGGTGGTGAAGAGACAGTACATGGAGCTTCCGCAGGGGGACAAAGTGCAGGTCATGTACATCTGGATCGACGGCACGGGGGAGGGGCTGCGCTGCAAGACAAGAACGCTCGACTCCGAGCCAAAAAGCATTGAGGGTAAAAATGAAATTACACAATCGGTTACAGGGTGCCAAGTCAGTTGGACTCTTAACCACAACCTTTAACCATTACATGGGGGCTCCAGTTTATAACGTCCCTTTCTAAGAAGCCATGTGTTTATTTCACATTGATTGTTGGCTCGTATCAGTCCAGCCAAGTCAACATCCCAAATCTCTTGTTGCACTAGTCAGTTATTGTTCCCTTTTAACTCTTGTACTAGTCATCCTTTAAGGTTAAAGATTCTTAATACATTTTCATTCAGCCATTAAACATGAATACACCTGTTGGATTGAATTTACAGCTATTGTGTGTTTATAAGCTGAATCCTCTCCCTCATAGATCTTCCCGAGTGGAATTTTGATGGTTCGAGCACCTACCAGTCCGAGGGTTCGAACAGCGACATGTACCTGATTCCCTCAGCCATGTTCAGAGATCCGTTCCGTAAAGACCCCAACAAGCTGGTGTTGTGTGAGGTTCTAAAATACAACCGTAAACCTACTGGTAAGAACCACAAAGTCGTATTCTATATGAGGAGTCTGATGTTAATAATGCATGCTAAAGGTTCTCATGTTCTCCACTAGAAACCAACCACCGCTTGACATGTAAGAAGATCATGCAGATGGTGGGCGAGCAGAGTCCGTGGTTTGGCATGGAGCAGGAGTACACAATCCTGGGCACAGACGGTCACCCTTTTGGCTGGCCTTCCAATGGCTTTCCTGGCCCCCAGGGTACTAGTTTGGTCCTCTTTCCTGTGCTTTTTTTTTATGAATTGCTTTTGATTGGGTGTTAATGGTGTTTCTGGGCTGGTTTCAGGACCGTACTACTGTGGTGTTGGTGCTGACAAAGCGTACGGCCGTGATATTGTGGAAGCCCACTACAGAGCGTGTCTGTACGCTGGTGTGAAAATCTGCGGCACGAACGCTGAGGTCATGCCTGCTCAGGTATGCCAGGGGTTTAGTGTTCTGGTGTGTGGGTTTTTTTTTTTTGTTTTTTTTTTTTTTTTTTTTTTTTTTTTTTTTTTTTTTTTTTTTTTTTTAAAATGAAGATATTTACTGTGTGCTCTCAAACACCAAATCAGCTGCTGGTTCCTGTTTTAAGTCAATAAACTGATTAACAGCTACACTACATTTTAATTGGAACTTTACTGGCATTTCAACTCCTCTCCTTCAACTTTGTTTCTTGCTTTGCTATGCAGTGGGAGTTCCAGGTGGGGCCGTGCGAGGGCATTGACATGGGGGATCACCTGTGGGTGGCCCGTTTTATCCTGCACAGAGTGTGTGAAGACTTCGGTGTCATTGCCTCGTTTGATCCAAAACCCATCCCAGGGAACTGGAATGGTGCAGGCTGTCACACCAACTTCAGCACCAAGGAGATGCGAGAAGAGGGAGGACTTAAGTAAGTTCAGTGCTTTTCTTTATGGTGAATACCTTCTAATGTGTAATATTTAGTGATTGCGTCATAAATAAAAATCAGTGGAGTGCGTTTACATTAGCATGTTTAACTAGTGGTTTAATCCTGCCCCCCCCCCCCAAGTTGTAGTTATGTTCGTTCGTTTAGACTGTTCTGTAGAACTGACTTGGTAATGAGGACGACTTGCTCTTTCTGTTAGGTGTATCGAGGAATGCATCGACAAACTGGCAAAGCGGCACGACTACCACATCCGTGCCTATGACCCTAAAGGAGGTTTGGATAATGCACGGCGCCTGACTGGCCGCCACGAGACCTCCAACATCCATGAGTTCTCAGCCGGAGTCGCCAATCGTGGTGCCAGTATCCGTATCCCTCGCTCTGTGGGCCAGGAGAAGAAGGGCTACTTTGAAGACCGCCGTCCGAGCGCTAACTGTGACCCGTACGCCGTTACCGAAGCCCTCATACGCACATGTCTCCTCAGCGAAGAGGGAGACGAACCTGTGGACTATTAGACCTTTCCTTTTCAGTCTCTCTATCCGTTTCGGAACTCCATTTCTAAACTTTTCTCTGAAACCGGCTGCAAAAGCAGGCTTTAGTACTGTATTGTATGTCTTTTTGTTAAAATGTTGCTTAACCTCACATCCTGGAATTTTTTAAAAACGCGTTGACTGGTCAACTAAACATTTTAGGATTAAAACATGATGCTAACTAGGAGTGCGGTTATGTGTCGCGTATCTTAAGCTTTCCTAGAGTCTTTATTCCTTTTCTCTTTCAAAGATCTTCTGTGGCTCTTCACCATTCACAGACACGTTAAATAACCTGAGCTGATCCTGGTGGTTAAGGTGGATCGGAGCGACTTGGGTTGCAGGATGTTTCTGTTCAGTAGCAAGCTGGAGAATGTGCTGATTTTATAACCTTACCTGCATAAGGGTTTGTTACCAAGTAGATTTTAATTTTTTTTCTCCAGCCCCCTTTCGCTCCTGCTTCAGATTGTACAGCTTGAACAAGTTTTCTGATTGATTGGGGAAGAATTGTAAAAAAACTTGATTTGGGGGAGGAGGGGAAGCTTAGACTCTGTCAGTTACCTGAAGTTTAACCTGGTTGTTAATTTTTTTTTTTCTTTTTATATGAAGACACTTTAAAAAAACAAACTTATTTTTACCACAAACCTTTTGTATTGTGTGTTTTTTGTGTTCCTATAAAGACACTGTTTGGGTTCAAACTAGCCCCACTGCTAGCTGTCATAAACTGATCATAAAATTAAAAAGCAGTAAAAAACAAGCAAAACATTAATCGTTAAGTGTAGTCATCATTGTAATCAGATTTACTCCTGCAAGTCATGCCTTAGGTTTTGATTGAATTAAATCTGTTTCTAAAAATTACCCAATAACCCTTCCCCTTGTGTGTTACTTGTTCCCATACCGAAGCTTGATCCCGTTCAATAATAAACATAAGCTCATCCTACTGGACCGCTTACATAATTATACAGGTATCCAGGGACAAGCTCTGATCGATACCATTTGGTAGATTTAAATGGAGAACTATCCAGTGTAAAATGTGGGGTCCCACAAGAATTAGTATTGGGTCCTCTGCTTTTCTCAGTAAGCAGAGCCTTGGGTAACATAATTAGAAGACATGGGATTAGATTCCACTGATATGTTAACACCCAGTTATACATTTCATTGAAAACCTGATAAATTGTCCCGATTAACTCAGTATATAAAAGACATTAAATTGGATAACTAATAATTTTATATTAAATCTGGATAGGACTAAAATATTCATGATAAATATTCTATGAATCACTGCATAGTGTGATAAGATGCACATAAACTGCTAGAAGCTTTGTGGCGGTTTACTTTAGAATGGGGGAAAATAAAGCTTTATGAAAAGATAAGCAGGCAGTACATATAACTCTATCATTAAAAAATATCTAAGATGTCAGCCATCTTGGATTTGTTTTGTGTAGATTTAAATAAAACCTGACAATTCTAATTCCAGAAACACTTCAATTGCAACTATTCACCTTACTATTCAGCTATTTGTGTCAGTCACTGGCAGTAAAGTGGAGTTTGACTGTTAACCAGACGTCTGAGTGTAGCATGCCTCAAGCGCATGATGACAGCATGCATAGAGCAGAATTAGCATTCTATATGATAAACTTTCTAACCTCATAAGGCAGTGGCCAAAGTGCAGCCGAATAATGGCGACTACTAACGACTGCTTACGTGAGAAAAGAGCTGTATAATCTTGAACCGAGGGGCGATTTCACCAGACAATATCAATTATCTGTGCGATTGATCATCTTCAAGAGGTGAAGATTAATGGGCAAAGATAGTAATTGACTCGTCAGCTAAACTCTGACAAAGATTGAGCAACGTTTAGCTGAAACATGCCTTCACTATTACTGCAGGGTAAAAATTAGAAAAGAAACGATTAAAAAACTATTTTGTTAATAACTGGTATTAGTGCAAGTAAAGAATAGTATTTTTATAATTATATAATTGAAAAAAAGGAAAATACTATTTTAGTTGATTTTGACTCTTTCGTGAAATTTCACAAAAATCTCAAGACATTTTGTTTTTCCACTTTTTTAGTAAGGTATTTTATAATAGAATCATCAGAATTGTAAATTTGCTCCCAAAATTTTAAAACAAGTTGGCTGGGTAAAGGTAGATATTGTAAATTTTGTGATTTGTGATTTTCTGTAAAGTTTCAATATTAGTTTTAGTTTTATTAATAGTGTTAATAATTAGTTTATTAATCAATAATTAGTTTATTAATAATTAATTAGTTTATTATTAAATCGTTTTGCCTAGACTCGAGTTAGCTAAATATTTTTACTCAGTGAACTATTTTTAATCCTGGAAGAGGAACGTCTGTTTGTGTAATTGAATATTTCAGTTAATCTTTAACCTGGATGAGTACAAAAACATGAAATCATGCCAACACACCTAAACATATTTGTTCTATTTGTTGGCATGGTTCTTAACACGTGAGTGAGTTCTATCTATGAAGTTCTATCACGGTTGAAAAAATAAACTAAATTAATAAATAATTTAAAACTTTCTCATAATGAATTCACATCTCATAATAATGGAAAACTTTGTAATTATTATGCACACCGACTATGTGCCAGTCTGTTTTTCCGAGCACCCTGCACATGACTACCCTCCTAGCAGTCACTGAAAAGCTACATGCTGCCAAATCATCTGTCGTCATGTCAGTTTGACATGGTCAACCACAAGACTCTTCTTTCCCTCTCAAGAGTCCATGGAGTTCAATGGAAACGGTTTGCTTCCTACTTGGATGGTTGTTTATATCAGATAATTTTTCTCATCTGTGACAGGAAGTCTATCAGATGCCCAGACTAAAGACCACAAACTGCAGTTAAGCCCAGAGCTTCTCCACCTGCTGAACCCCAAATGAACTCAACGAACATTTAAGCAACAACACAATCACAGCATTTTTCCAAGCAGTTGAAGGTTTAAGGTCAACGCCCGCAGGTCCCAACAGCTGCTCTTGAGCCAACATCAGAACTAAACCACCCATGGAGCTCCTGTCTTAAAACTGAATACAGAGTTCAACATGCACGTTTTTTGGATGTTCAGAACAGTAATTAAATCTACACACCAATATATTTACCGATATCTATGGCCACAACACCAGTACATTTGCTGGCAAATGTATTAGAAACACCTCAATTATGCTTAATTGTGCAGTTTGTCAATCAGGTAATCATGTGGCTGCAGTGCAGTGTATGGTATCACACAAGCTTGAGAATGTCAATGAAAAAATGATGGAAAAGTGGACACTCAAGAAGTTTAACTGCAGCATGGATGCTGGTAAGGATGTGAAATATTCAGTGCTCTGTGGTGTGAACAGTTAAAAAAAACACAAAAAGTCAAACAATTTTGAGTCAGACATGACTGTTGGGTGGAGCAGAATAAAGGCCCAAGTCATGCTGAGGTCACATGAGCTTGTCCTAAGCCTTCAGAGTTAAGATGAAGAACTTTAAGACAACTCAGACAAGTTAAAATGGAGTGTGTGGTGAGTTAGCGCTTTCTATTGCGTAATTCTGCACAAATGTAATATAAACTGTTTCTTATTCATACACTAACAAGAACATAAACAAAAATCAAGCCAAAACATTGGCACGAAGACTGCATGGGTACACAATTCTGTTGAGTACATCGGGGAACATCGGAGCAGCGCAGCACAAAAACACTTCCTCTTTTATGGCCTGGTGCCATGGGGGGCTGGTGTAATGAGTTCAACACAGGACCTTTTACCTACATTCCCTTAGACTGAACACTAAACATTGAGCTCCTTTTCTTGCTACCAGATCAACCAATCACAAATCAGCTCTCGGTTGCTGGGCAGAACCAGGAAATAAAAAAACAGCAGCAGACAAAAACAAGCACAAAAAAAGTACATCATGTACTGAGGAATTAGTCAAAAAAACATTTATGTCTGAGGCAAACACACAAACTCCCAACACACACCCAGACACATAAAGAAAATTATATATATGTTTAATCTCTTCTTTTATTGTTTGTTAAAGGTAAAAACCTTCATTAAAAATGGTTTTTAAAATATTATTTTAAGTTTTTCAAAATAGCTATATATAATTATTTTCTTAAAAAACACCTATTTTTATGTTTACCAAACAGAAATAAAGAACTAAAATGTATATGTTTCTTAATATTTCTTAATTATTAAGGTTTAATACAAAGAGTGTTGAGTGTTAATACAAAGAGTGTTAATGTTTTTTTTTAATGACTGAAAAACAACATTTTTTGTAGTTTCTTTTGGCAGTTTCTTTAGTTTGCGTTCCTTTTTAAGTTGAATAGTATGTATAACCTCATTTATTCATTTTCTGTACATATACAGGTTATTTAGTACATATACTACAGAAGCTTAGATTATAATATGATAATGTTAAATGAGCATTATTTTAAGAACATTTTGTTCTGATATTTAGACAACAAAAAAATCAGTAATGTTAAGTTTTCTTAAAATATAATAAAGGGCAGGGTCTATAAAAGGAGTCTCCGGTGTCAGAGAAATAAAAGGCAAAGGGATGCGCTGTCATTAAATATAATCACTCTCGCTTTATCTCAATGCTGATTAATTTCTGCAACAGCAACATGACACAATAAAGTTTTATTCCTGGTTTCCTCTCAAAAAACACCTAAAAGCTGTCAGTTAGCATCGTCTGATTTATAGCTGCCTGTAATTAAGCCCATCTGCTACTGTGCAAAAGTATTGCCCGTCTAAACTCTGTCTATCAGTGAGCAGTCGTGAAGCCAAAGCCAAGAACACTCAGTCTGGGGGTGATTTGCTTGTATGTGCTCTCATTTAGGTGCATTACAGTATAGTATACATTATGCCATGTCCCTGCTGTACCTCTGTAACTGTGTGAATGCTGACCGAGATTCCAAGTCAAGTCAAGTCACCTTTATTTATATAGCGCTTTTAACAATCAGGATTGTTCCAAAGCAGCTTTACAGAAATACCTCAGAAACAACAATATTACACATTCATTAGAACATTTTATTTAACTAATTTAGAGAGAGTCCCCAACTATGCAAGCCAGAGGCGACGGCGGCAAGGAACCAAAACTGGACAAAATGGAGAAAAAAACCTTGTGAGAACCAGGCTCAGTCGGGGGGTCAGTTCTCCTTTGACCATTCCACATCCTTTTGCTTCAGAACTGACCAAATCACTTTGGAAATATTCTGCAGCACATCGCTGTCCACTATGCACATGTCATGCGCTCTCAATGTTCATGTAACACTTCACTCTCACAGCGGCAGTAACACCAGCGTCCATGTCAGAAGAACATCTCTGCTTGAATGCTGTATTAGAGGGACGACATATTCTTGAACAAAAGCGCTGAGAAAAACAGGAAGAAGAGGAGGAGGCGGGATGCTGCTCTGTTGCCATGACAACCGATCTATCTGGCAAGCTGAACCGAGCTAGTTTTTGTGAGGGGGGTGGGGAGTGTTTGTCAGAAGTGTTTGGAAAAGCAATGTTATGCAAGCAGAGAACACGAAGGGAAAATTTCAACGAGGAAACGCAGCTATCGAACTAAGTACACTGGAAACATAACGCTTTGCATGTTAACATCTTTTAACTTGAATTTATGTAAATATATGAAATAGCAAGTCACTTACTGCAGTATACATACAAAAATATGGCTTTAATATACATTAACTCAACATTGTTTAATTGGCTAACTAGGAGAAGGGGGATTTTGTTTAAAATCATTCTCTAAAGAAGACAGAATGGGATTGTGCAAAATTCATTGCATTATTGATGACCGAGTAGCCAAACCCACACTGAACGTTTGGAATTTAATAGCTGAATGGTTTAAACTTTGTTTTTTCTTTAACTGTTTGCATTAAATTGATTTTTTTTACATCAAGTACATTTCGAGAAATTACATTAAAAAAGAGGTGTAGCTAGTTAATTAATATGCAAACAATCTACTTATTCAGAATATACACTATTATATACTAGTCTGTGTAACTATTTTATTTTGTTTAGTCAAGGTTTGATCAGGTAGAATGTTGTTATTATTATTTTTAATCGTCAGTCATATATTAAAAATTCTCGTGCATGTCTAAGAGTAATCAATAAACCACAGCTGGTATCACATGGTGTAAAAGTGAAAACATTGGCATCCTTTTACACTCCACTAAAATGTAATAATGTGATGACAGATAGATCTGATTATAAGTGTCTGAGAGGCAGGAGAATCACTGCAGTCATGTTGACATGTTGTAATAGTCATTATATATATATATGAATTTCTTCTTAAGTTAAGTGTGCGTTTAGTTGGAAAATGAAGTAGAGGCAAACGTGTGCGCGTTTGTGTGTGTGTGTTATCGGAGGCAGATCATCACCAGTGACCTCAGGTTCAGTCTTCATTTTCACTCTCAGAAAGTCAAAAATAATAGTTTTATAATGTGATGCATGCTGTGTGCACTGAAACGAACTGACATCACAGCCTACAAGAATTCCAGCTTCAACCTGAAAAAACACGTAGCAGTGAGAGTGAGACTTATATAGTAACATATGTGATGGTGTTTTAATACTTTTGGAGTGTTAAAGTGTTCCTTCATGCAAATTGGGACATTTGTTAATTAGTGCTTGGCTTCCTACCGTCACTGCTCGTTTTCTATTTAGATTTACAGCATTTGGCAGATGCCCTTATCCAGAGCGACTTACCAGAACGACTTATCTCCTATTTATACAACTGAGCAATTGGGGGTTAAGGGTCTTGCTCAGGGGCCCCACAGTGGTGGCTTGTAGGTACTGGGAATGAAACTCCAACACCTTAACCACTAAACCACCACTTTCCACACTTTTTCACTAATAGTGTCAGTGCTTTAACAGGTTCGGTTCAGAAAGAAAAAACCCCAGTATGTGTAGAACACAGCTGAAGGGGAAAAAACTAACAGCATTAAAACACACATTCGGCATAAATGGTGAGTGCCTAATGTTGTTTATAATCTGTACATCGATTACGGATCAGAACGGAGATTCTCATGGAGGAAGTGCAGCAAAGAAAAGAACTGTGTATTTAAGTCAATTCAAAGTTTCTGAGTTTTAATCCCTCTGTCACGGGTCACATGGTTCTTGTCTGAGCGCCTGAGCAGGATTAAACACCAACATAACCGCTGCATTTTCCTTTTTTATGAATTTAACCTGATTGAACTCGGGTGAATTGCAGTGCAAAACAAAACAGTGACTGTGGGGATTTATTGAACAAATACCGATAAGAGTGTGTAGGAAATTTACAGCTAATGTTCTGACTGCAAAACTAAGACATCATAAAGGTTTTTATTACACAGATCATGTTTTGAGTATTAGTTTGTTTATGGTTTACTTTGTATAGCTCTTAGCTCTTAGTTTGAGTTGGTAAAATAAATGAATCATCACCAACATCGGAACATAAAACTAAACTACTGAACTCCTGAAACAGTGTAACAATCGTAAACGGCCTGAGCTTTCAGCTCTATTTGGACAATCTTTCACAATTATTACATTTTTCCAGTAGCGAAGCTTTATGAGCACTGATACTCTTTATACTCACGCATCAAGTGGCTGTTTCTACTTCCTGAATCAGTTTTACAGAAACCACAAAACAGCTGAGATTATAAAAGCAAAAGTTTTTGCAGCCTTCGGCTTAAAAATATAAAACATTGCATTTCACAGTTATTTCCTTGTTTTTATAAGACGCTCTGTCTCTGACCTTTATATCTGTACTCAGAGTGCCTTGTTTAAAGGGCCCAAGGGTGGCAGGTTGGTGGTGCTATGGCTATTTGCCTTGTATCAAATATTTATCTGCTATTAAGTCCATAGATAAGCATTTAACTTGTCCTCCAGACTTCCTTCTATACCCCAAAAGAGGTGAAAACATACAAATGCATGGATGCACACAATTTTATGTTAGTAAATGGTATTATGAAGTCGGTACCAAAGAGATTCTTCCTACTTTATTTTAGGCCACAGTCGCCTCTGGCTTGCTAATTAGGGACAGACTTACACTCTTTCACTTTTACTGCATTCTGTGTGAAGCTGCATTGAGCCAATTGTTTAAAGCGTCATACAAATAAAACTGAATTAAACATTAAGATTACAATAACAACTATTTGGTTTTTGCCTGTGTGAGCATTTCTATTTTATCCTGTTGATCACCCTAACAACAAGCATTCAACGCTGCAGCGCCTCTTGATTTTTTAACATTTGCTTTACTTTATGAGCTTAATCACTCTCACTGAAACACCAACAAGGGCAGGAATTATCATAACACTAGACAGAGTAGTTGTTGCAGCTTAGTGTAATTGCATGGCAGGATAACTTATTTGACAGTTGTCTGTATTTTCTGTAACTGTTAAGTGTAGTGTAGTGTAGTGTAGCGTATATAACTTCTATAACTTTAAGTGTAGTGTAACTTGTAGTGTTCAGCGCGCAGATTCCACTGTCCCTGTAACATTAGCCGATGACACTGCGGGGTGCGGGGATATAATCACGTTACATTAACTTAACTCCTCCCGACCATAGACGTAGGACTTTTTTCCCTGTTTTTCCGTTTTTAAATTTTCCTGCTATGAAAAACAATTTTTGATACACAATAAAAGCTTTAAAAATTTCTTCCTCTGGCTCATTTGCACATCTGTAAACAACGCAAAACAAATGCATTTTGAGGCTTCGCTAGTGATTCCTATGTAATGGCAATAACGTCATTTGTAAACAACCTATTAAACATAATTCACTTTATAGAATTTTACAATTTGTTTCAGTTTTTTGTAACTAAAACATTGTTGAAACATTGTGACATGAAAGCCTTTAAAGGAAGTCTGTAATGTGTTTTTTATTTTGCATTATTAAAGTCTATGACAGTTCACTGCTCGTCAGCTTTTCAGACGTTCCACCTGTAGATTAATTCATGTTCTTTCTTTTACCTGAAAAGAGTTTCCTCACCTGAAAGTCCAGAAAGTCTAGCCAGATAATTATTATTTTTTTAAAGCACTGTGTTAATCCCATTATTGTTAAAGATGACACACCCCACTTTTTCTTTTAACTGTCCTATTGTTGTTAGCGGCGTAGGTGAGATCTGTGTCGAGATGTGATTTCTTCTTCCATATTCCTAGGTTTGCCAGACAGAAAGCAAAGAAAATCTATAATTTTACTACATTATTACAGGAAAGTGTCAAGTCTAAGGATAGGGAGGAAAAAAGTTAGAGTCAGAAAGAAATGTATGAAGCAACAGAGGAAGGGGGATAGAGTAGAAGTTTTGACAGATTGGGGAAAGGTTCTGGCAGCTGGTTTTAGAAAGTCTGTGAGTAGAAAGGTTGAACAATACCAGGTGACAATCAGAAAAGTAAAGACGGATAGAAGTCACATCCATAAGTGTGGAAGGTCAAGGAGAAGGAGTCCATGAGAGGCAGAAGACAGGAGGAATGAAGCTTATCACATGGAAGGTCGAAGTTACCAAGGACCATCATAGGGATGCCCAAGATGGACTTTTTTTGAATCAGTTTCTTTAGATTTCCGTCTCTGGTAATGTAGGACATTGTGTTCTTATTTTTTGGTAAAAACAAACACACACACAGCTAAGTGGTCATTTTAAAGTTAGCAAACACAACTCCCCTTTCCTTTATTTGATCTCTAACAACACCATTGTTTAACCAGATAACCTGATAGCAGTAACAAGCTTAGCGACCGCTCACATGCTGCTCCATTGGCGTAATGTTTTTAATCTGCTAGGTAGAAGTTTTGATTACAGCCTTATGAGTAAGGACAAAAAGGAACAAAAAGTTAAATGAAAAAAGAAACAATTAAATCTGATTAGACATTATCTTTAGATTTTTCTTGAATAATTTTTTTATTTCTTCTTCTCCTTTCGGCTGTTCCCTTTTAGGGGTCACCACAGCGAATCATCTGTCTCCGTCTAACTTTCTCTACATCCTCTTTGCTTACACCCACTAACTTCATGTCCTCAGTTATCGCATCCATATACCTCCTCTTTGGTCTTCCTCTTTGCCTTCTGCCTGGTAGGTTATTGGATAATTTTCCATTTAAACAATTAAAATGATAGTGTTGCAATATTTGGAGATGCAGAAAGTTTTTGTATAAATGCTGTAAAAACATGAAACCCCACCCAATTATATTTGGCTCCTCCCACTTTGTCAACAAAATCTTGTAACACAAAAATTGGAACAGTTTGCTTTAATAAAAGTTCAAAAACAGTTTATTTATCACTCATTGTTTGCACTATTGCTAGTTAATTCGTGCGGTTCAGACAAATGATGTAATTCTGACCTCATTATTTAATCTACAACAATCTACAACGTTGTTATGTATACATATTTATGCATGGCTGAAACAGGGTGGAGGTGTCCTGCCGTTATGCCTGGAGCTTCAATGCAAACAGAAAGCTAAAATGATAAAACATAACACAGCAACAAGATGTCCCAACAGGACTTTTGATGTAGTATTATGGATTCTTCTGTAACCGCAGTGACAGTAACATTGCTCTTTCACGTCATCTTCCAGTTGATTATTTAAACACAACAGAGCATTGTTTTTTTAATACATTGTATGCTAGATGATAAGTAGCTTTGTTCTACTGTGATGTCATCAAGGTTTGAGGTCTGACCTCAGTGTAAATATGTTTAAAGCGATACCCTTATCGAAATAAAGGCTTTTTGAAATGTTATTTCAAAATGTTCAAAATGTTGGTTGTTGTTTGGGAGTTTTCCCTGTCTATTCCCCTGTGTGAGTTTCCTGTGTGTGGGACATTGTCATGCAATTGTCTGTGTGCAGTAAAAAAAAGGCGAGGTGAGCATCACCTTGTTATATATACAGAGAAAAGCAGTGAGCTACAAAGGGGCTACTCAAAGGGGGTTTTTAATGAAACACTTTTCATTTTCATTTAAAAATATTCTTACATATATCACAAAAGTTAATGTTCCATACACATGAAATGGTTGGCATGGGAACACATGAGCTTTACTGCTGTTTCGTGATAAGGTAAAAGTGATGGGGTAAGAGTACATTAGGTAAAGTTTAAACACAACCAAATAAGTCTTTCTTGTGCGTTGTGTTGTTTTGTGTTTGATTTATGGCGTGTAAGAGGTTGAGGCCTGAGCAGAAAATTTGCACAGTCATGCCACCATCTGTTTCTTCCTCTATATGATTCTGCTGTGTATCTGCTATCAGACTTTTTAAGAAACTTCTAAGACACGTTTGGGGGGCCACACTACAGAGCGAACGTGTGCTGTGAATCAGCAGGACGGGAACCGATTCAGCTGTTTGATTCATAAATGAAATGTGGCATCGATCTAAGAATGATTCAGGAGTTAATAGAGAATCAATCATAAAATTTAATTGAAATCAGGAGTTTAAACAGAAGTGATTCATGGGTAATATATGGGAAATCCCTAACCAAAATCAAGAGAACGCATTCAAAGTGATCCAAAAGAGAATCAAGAATAAAACATGAGATAAACCTAAGGTGAATCTCCTAAATGAACTTGTGCCCCAAGCAAAATTGATAGATAATGCCCTTCTAAAAGTAAATTTTGTCTCCATTACATATATACTGTATATATAAAATAAATACAGCAGCCACATGCACAAGTTGCAAGCCAACGAGCCAGGTTTGATCCCCATCTCAGGTGTTTTCCGGTCCCACCTCTTTCTCTATCAACTCCTTTTATTTGTTTTGTCTTATCAATAAAGGCAAAAATGCCCCAAAAAATTCTTTCAAAAATACAAATAAATAAAGCGAGAGTGGGGTGATGCAAAGACTAAGGAAGTGAATCAAAGCTGTGCCTAAAGAGTCAAACAATACATGAGTCAAACCACAACTATTTCTGTCCCACATTATGTGTGTAACATATCCCTGTGCATGGCATACGTAACAGCAGGATTTTATATAAGACAGCATCATCTTTGATGCTCAGATGTTATTCTCAATGCAGGAAACACATCAAAGCTAAATCAGGATTAAGGAGAAGAAAAAGATTATTTCACAATTAAAAAAGCGGACCGAATCTAATCTTTTTTGCAGCTGTTTGAGTCGACACTCAGAGCTGCTTGTGAAATACGTACAAAGATTAGAGCAGATTAGTGCTGCATCAAATAACAATCAGCTGTGCTGACTGAAGCAAATCAAGCAGATAGCAAAAAGTAGATGATTACAGTGTTCACACACACGCACACACGCTTAATAAAAGATTAGACCTGAATGAAAAAATACTGAGATAATAAATAGACTGGTATACATGTTACATCAGGAGTTTTAACCTAGACCTTTTTTAGGAACTGAGAAACACTTTAGGATGCAGCAGACCTCAGAGGTCAGCGTGAATTAGTAACACCCAGAACTGAGGATGATATCAGCACAAAAGCTAAAATGACGTAACACACACAGCTCTTTATCAGCTGATCTTTCAGGCTGTCCATTGTTTTCCATAAACCTTTGATCTATACATCATCTTCTGTTGACTTGCAACTTCAGACAGAAAGATGATGATGTGAATAGATTCGAAAAGGATTAGTAGGAACTTTAAACCATTACAGCTGTGTGCATGTGTGTGTTCGTGATAAAAAAAATCACAGAACTGAAAACCACTGACTATGAGTCTGTAACTAGTATGAAATGAGGAACACTCCCAGTTTCCTCTCCATCAGCACAGGAAAAGTGGAAACACAGTTTCGCCAACCGTCTGGTCTTTTTGTTCCATCTGAGGAAGGAAACGCGGTGCTGTGGATCACAGCTAACACTCTGACTCTGCGCAAACATAATAGACAGCTTGTTACCCCAAGCCTAAAAAAAATCGCTCGCCTTTGTTCCTTAAAAGCTGCGGATCACAGCTCCTATCCCAAACACGCTTATCTAGGCTAATGCTCACTACCGGCAGCATTACTGCATGGGCTTGTGATCAGTGTTATAGCAAAGTTTTTTGGCAGTTGTAGTGTGGTTGTGGTTACTATTGTTTAAATGAAAGCGACAAATATGCAGAAGAGGCTGACAGGCTTAAAAAATTGTTTCTAGAGAAACAGTGAGGTCGAAGTGTTATTAGTAAACCAAAGCAGTTAAACAAAAGTAAAAATAAAGACAACTTAAATATAAAAGCAAATTTCTGTGTGTCTATCTTTAAAAGTGTGAAGTGTAAAAGTCTCAGGAAGTGTGTCAGCACGGCTTTCTTGCCTGTCCAGCGAATTCTGTGGCAACTTTATGAGCTATAAATGACAATGAAGTGGTGGTGAATAAAAGACAATGTCTTGCGTGTGATTATAATAAAAATTTACAGCCCAGCATAGAAACTAGGCTGCAATAAAGAACTAAACGTGTGGTGTGTGTGGGTAAACTGTGCAGTTTAGTCTCATAGAGTCTTGTAGCTTCTGTAATCCCTCACTCAGTGAAGAGGTATGAAGGTGTGGGGGTCGCTGCTGGATTCCTGGGGGGCTTCAGGTTTCAGGTCCTGTTTCCAGTAAAAAATAATTTACTGACTATTTCATAAACACACACAAACACATACGCAGGCATGTACCTGAGTGCCCTTAAGTGATAGCAGTTCTGTTAGATAGCACTGGATTTGGCTGCAGAAGAAACGCACCAGCGAAGCACATGCAAGGTTTTTTTTGTTTTTTTTAGATTAGATTTCTTAGATTTTTTTGTTCATCAGTCTCAAAAACAGATTTTTGATTTTAGTTGTCTTTTAAGAGTTTTAGAGAGCAATTGGTGAACTAAGGTTGACATTGGGAATAAAAATTGACAAGTAGTTAAAACTTTCTTTTAAACAACATTATAACAGTTCAATAGGTATTTAATGGCCATTATATCCACTTTTGGAGCCTTATTCCATGTTAAATGACATCTAAGAGTATTTTTCCAAGAAGACTGGCGTCAGAGTGCATGGTCAGCCGTAATACTGCAATACTAAAGCAGGTAGCAGGTTAAGGTCCTTGCTTAAGAGCCCAATAGTAGCAACCCTATAACAACCCTGAGAACTAACGTTTGCCATCACTCTTGCCCACACATTTATACATCTGTTTATTTTGTTTTAGGATGCATTTAATCAAACATTTATTTATAGTATTGTGAGCTAAACATATTGTGAACACACCTAGTAATGGAAGAAAGTGGCAGCTTAATGGTTAAAAGTGTTAAAATCAGATTATCATATAATATTAATGGGAGAAAGTGGCAGCTTAATGGTTATTTTTAATTCTGGCATCACCAAGTTGACACTGCTGGCCCCCTGAGCAAGACTCGTAACCCTCAACTGCTTAGATGGATGAAAAATGTAAATGTGAATGTAAGTCCCTCTGGATAAAGATGTCTGTTAAAAGATCAGAAATTTAAGTAAGTGAGCTGTTAAGGTACTGCCAAATATTTTAAAAGTGCTATGAACCAGTCAAAATGGTCACTGATTAAAAGGTTGTAAATTCAAATCCCATAACTGCCAGGCTTCCATCCCTGGGCCCTCAAACAAGGCCCTTAACGCTCAACTGCTCAGTCGAAAGTCACTTTGTAAAAGTGTGTCTGCTAATTACAATAAATATAGATGTAACAATAGAAACAAAGCTTTAAAAAAGTCTCATGGAAGAAAGATCAAAGTAATGAGTCAATAATGTATGTGAGAAAGAGTTGAGGAGAAGAAGCTCTTCTTTAAAGGAATCATAGAGAAACTTGCTCACCTTTTCTTCTTTTCTTTCTCACCCCTGGTAGGAGTAGGCGTATTCTCCCCATAACAATACCCCACACTTTACCTGGGCTCTGTCTCTGTTAGCATGACAAGACTTGTCCTCGATTAGTCTACTCGTTCTCATAAAGTGTGCCAACTCCAGCCTGTCTTGGCTCTCTCGAGACTGACGCACAATCCGGATAGAGTTTCTTCTTTCAGTAGGAACACAAGGCACCATCTCACTCTCGGATGTTGTTTCTTTAGACTTTAGACCAAAATGACTAAGGAAATTGGGTTAAAGAGGAAGCATCAATACACAATTAATAGCAGGGTGTATTGCAGTCCTTGATTTGCTCAGTTGCGCAGTCTAAACACGAGGTGAAAGGGTTCAGACAGCTCTTTGGTTGGTCTGAGGTTTTGTCTTTGTTCATATGGAGTTAGAAATTTTCCTACACAGCATTGTCTCTAAAGCTAAGTGAACTTTTGGTATGAAGCTTTGCCTGAGGGTTCAACTTATTTTCATTCTTTCTTTTATTCAATAGTTAGTTCTGTTCCCAGTTAAAAAAATATGTCAACATAAAAAAAATATTTTGGAATATTGGACCGTTTATTTAAAAAGTAACCATATGTAGTAACTGCCCTTAGGAGCAGAAATGTAGTGTTTTTGTTGTTTTGTGCATTATCATACACAGGACCAGAGCGGCGGCCAGCTCTTAGTGAAGCCGGTGTGTTAGCATCCACACAAACTCTACGGTTGGACCCCTAAACAAGGAGACATAAAGGGATATACAATGTAAAAGTATATGTAAATAAAAGTTGCATACAGCTATGAATGTAAGTGCTTGAAACCTCAAATAAGAGCTACTTCACCGTTTTAGAACATTTCTTATTAGATCTCCCTGGACTATCATAAATTATTTAAATATAGTTTGTCTAATTTCATGTTATGATCCAGTGTTAATCCAAGAATTGTCATTGTCAGTAAATCGTTCCAGAATCAATAAATTATTAGTCTAAATAGCCAACAAACTATTTTACAGCATTTACTCTGTTAAAGTATTTCAGTCTGTTTGTGGACAAAAAAGGGGAAAAATCCAAAAATTAGATTCTCCTAATTCCCTGTTGTACAACAATAAAACAGTCATGTCCCATTGCAAAGTATGTTTTTGTATAATATGTGTTAACAGGCATGCTCAAGGGCCCAACAGTGGTAGCTTGGCAGTGGTACGGCTTAAACCCTGAAACATTTTGTACATTTCTTTCACAAAATCTTTTGACCAGTCAGAATTGAGAATTCACCAGCACTGTTGTGTAATGTTGACACTGCAGATGAAGGAAACCAAATCAGAAAACAAAACACCAAAGAAAAGCTGGAGAGTCGGCATCAGAAGTTTTAGATCAAATCTTCTAACCGGTAAAACTGAGAGCGACCACATGTCGGATGGTCATTGTGCGCTGTTCGATCTGTACGCTGATGAAGTGACAGATTCTACGCCGTTATGTAAGATAGCATTGTGTTAATTGGCAGAGGATTTAGTTCACTCAAGGCCCCATTCGATCTAAAAAGCTGCATTATGGGAGAAGCTGAAAGCACGTCAGTAACTGCAAACATCAGACTTGATTCAAAAGATTCAGAAGCGAAGGGAAGAGAAAACGAGGCCTGCTGTGAACATAAGGGTTTCAGGAAACAGCCATGTTGGCATGGGTGCAGATTTCATGAACCCTTAAATCTGCATTTTATCTGTGACCATTAACAAAGTTTAAATGTTTTATAAATGCTAATGAAACACCCTGCTTGCTAACCATCCAAGATGAGTAGTTTTGTTAGGAAAACAGCTAACTACAAAACGTTTTTTCTACATTTTACAATTACATTATTTTTAAAACATTTACTTAATTGCTAAAAGATGCAAATTCCTCAATGATTAAAGTCCCATATGGCAAAAGCCAGTGGAATCAAAACGTCAATTCCCGTTTTTTTCCAGAAAGGTGGGTCGAATAATAATCCTAACATTTCTGTTGCAAAAATCCCATATTGTTTTTCTATCTACTCTCCATTTCACTCTCACGCTTGATGACCAGTTTGAGTCTAATTTAAATGTATTACCATTTCTATTCTAAAGAGAACTCATCAGAAGCTCTTAGACTCCGATTTGCTCTTAGACTTCAGCTTTTCACTGGTCTTATCGCACTAATTGTAAGGGCCACTGAGAGATGCTTTGTCTGAGAGAGAGCCTTTGTTTAAAACAGAAATTCTGACCTCAGTCTTACGCACTTTAGATCACAAGGCAGAAGGAAAAGCCTGGCACACGAACAACCACAGAAGAATCACAGAAGCTTCTGTTGCGAATCTGTACGTTCTGTTATTAGGGCGGCACCAAGGCATGACGTCCATCCACCTGCTCTGCTACAAAGAACACAAAGAATTAGTGATTTATTATTTGCGCCACAAAAGAAATTAACAGTAATTAGCGCCTAGTGGTTATTAGCCGTAGATTCATATCTGTTGTCTGTTTGTTCTTATCCAAATTTTGTAAGGCACATTCACACTGCGAGACTTAGTGCTCAAATCTGAATTTTGATCTGATCTTTTTTTGTATAGCTGTTAACATTTCTGTTTTAAATGTGGCCAATATCAGATTTTTCAGTGTTAACTGACCAAGGACCTAAATGGAAAAGATAAGGGAGACTCCGGAAGCCACATTAAATTTTGAGCTATTTGTTTTATTTTTTTAAGTTGTGCAATATATTGCAATATGTATTGTATTGAAATATATTGTGATATATTTTATTGAGGGCCATGTATGTTACATGTATTGTATCGTGAGGCCCTTGCTAATTCACAGCCCTTCTCTCACACAGTGTTTTGTCTTACGAAAATGTTGAACATGGAAGGAGCTGAAAGCATTATTTGCAGAATCAGTGCAGAATGCAGAACGCGATGGAAAATGATGTATCTGTGGCATGAATGCTGACATAACTGTTCACACTATGGTTGCATTGACCCATGTCGGATTTGCTACCACTTATAAAAATGGCAAAAACCAAAATTAAGATCTGATTCCATACACTTTTTGCTGTTCACACTGTCATGAGAAAAACAGATCTTGTGTTCGGGTTACTTGGTATTATTACTGATTAAACAATCCCTAGTTGCCCACAGTTGAACACACTTAATAACACATTATTAGAAGAGTAAACCACTTACACCAACTCTGCCATGCTTCCACAGCAGAAAGTGGAGTCAATCTCTAGGTTATATAAAAGGCTAATTTTTGGAGGGATTTAACAGGACCTGACTTTTGGAATGTTCTAGTTTGATCCAGTTAAAAACCTGGAATTGTTAGATTTCTAAGAGGAAAGGTGAATAAGCCTGACATATTATCTGCTCAATCACAGTTAATCTGCAGTGTATTGTGTGAAGGTACAGTGTTACCCTCAGGGGCTGCATTTGTTTTGTTAACCATGTGTAAAAAGAAACCACATCCGCTTCATCTGCAGGTCACACCTTTGTGCTGTCGCGATTTTATTTATTCCTCAATTTTCTCCTGTCTCACAAATAAATTTCTAGATTTACAAAATACCACTACTACAGGTCACTCCTCTATAAGAATTCAGAATTCTGATTCGACATTCTCTTAGGAAATACCAGAACATCTACAGCATCTATAACATAATAATACTGAGACCAGGAAGTAGCTGGTTTCATAAACGAACAATTAACACAACATTAACACAATAATTATTAACACAACATTAAAACACAACGAAAACGGATAGAGATGACAACATTTGTATTTCAATCATAAAAAACTAAAACCAATAAAGTTAAAGGAAGACTAACTTTAAGTTAACTCTTGCATGTTTCCTGCTTTATCTATTCCAGCCAAAGGTCACCTGACCTCAGACCTGTACCTCATAAACATACCCTCAGCCAGACAATTTAGCCTGAGTCGCTAAGCAACATGGCCTGATTTTTACTTTTAACTGTTTAAGTGCTGCTTTTAACAAAAGAGCTACATATTTTACTGCACAAGAGACTTTTTTGAAGGCATCTGACACATGCTGCATTTTACCAACATCATGACAACGTTACCACAATCTATATGGTGTTTCACGCATTTCCCACAACAGTAAATGTAATAATAAACAGATGAAAACCCTGAAATGCCGTTGTTGAATAAATAATAACTTGTTGCTGTGGTGGTTAAAAAAAATGGGGATTTGTTTTTCTTCATTAAATACATTCAGTTCATTTCCTGGGCTGTGCTGCACATACCCACAGAGATGAGGAACAGAGTTCACACATAAAGACTTGATTATTTAGGGATTTGGCAAAGAAGCTCGCTCTCATTCTCTCTCTCTCTCTCTCTCTCTCTCTCTCTCTCTCTCTCTCTCTCTCTCTCTCTCTCTCTCTCTCTCTCTCTCTCTCTCTCTCTCGCTCTCTCTCTCTCTCTTTCTCTTGCTCTCGTTCCCTTTCTTTTTCTACTTCCTTCACTCTCTCATGCTCTTGTTTTTTCTCTATTTCCCTTGCTCTCTAGTTCTTTCATTCCATCTCTTGCTCTCTGTTTCTCTTATGCTCTCGGCTTCCCTCTCCCTCTTTCTCTCGCTCTCTCTTGCTCGGTCACTGTGCTCAGTATTCTGCGGTTGAGTTAAAGGAGTTTTCTTTGCTGAGCACAGAGCGCTGTGGGAAAGTCATTAAAGTGTAAAGCGTCTCTCTTCTCACCCCTTTCACAGAAAACCCATGAGAGGGAAGACAATGAGGTTGTGCTGTTAATAGGTGCCTTCACTCTCTTTCACTTTCTCTCTCTCTCTCTCTCTTTCTCTCTCTCTCTCTCTCTCTGTGGCTGCTATGGTGAAGAAGCTCATGTCGAAAGAAAGTTCTAGTCCGTTGGGATCCGGTAACCCTTGCAGGTCACTATATCCCGGTTTTGTTCTGTCCTCTCGCACCAGTATTTGATTACTTCCTCTTGGTCAGGTCGTTATTCAATGCTCCCCCGCGTACCTGCTCCGGGCACCACCTGTCCCAGGGAACGAGGCCTTAAATAAAAGCTGTATGCGAAAGGAGAGTGAGACGAGACACTTTAGCAGGCTGCTTTTCACATTTTAGCCTTTTAAAGAGTCTTAGTTCTCCACCTCACCAGACGCCATAAAGCATGCTTTAAAGGACGACTGGGACGGATTGCTGTCACCTTCAGCTTTAGCTCTGTTTTTTAAGTTGTTTTTAACACTCTGTCACATTTGGGGAAAGGACAAAGGATTGAAATCTAAACCAAACTTTCATGAGCTCGGTCCTGCAATAATAAATATATTAAAATAAATAAATAAGTGAAATAAGTAAAATAAATGTAATTGAGTGATTCAAGTAATAATTTGATCAAAAGTCCGGAAAGTCTTATGGGACTGGATTTAAAGCGGATGAAATTTCTTTTCCACAGATTTACATTAAAATTTTTATCCGAATCTGATATGTCTGTGTTTTTCTTACACGACGTCTGTAAAATTCCTAAACAAATAGCCTCCTTTTTTTAACAAACTCTGCGGTCCTCAGAGAAAATATTGAAAAAAAAGTTAATGTTAGCTGTTATTGAATTCAGGTTCAATGTAGGTTTATTATCAGTAATTAAGTAATCAAGTTAACCAGGCAAATAAATCGGCCATTTATTGTTATGCCAATTAGATTCATAGAGGAAGAGCCAAAGGGCGAACAACAAAACACATGACTTTGCAACAGTCCAATCAGAAATCTAATCCTGTACAAATGTGAATGTCTGTGATTGGCAATTTTCTTTCCCCAAATGCTTTTTTTTGTGTGTTTTGTACAAATTGAAGTATTGTGCAATCTCTTGCTAGTGCGCTGCTATTCAGGGTTCTACTTCTTGTGCACTAATAACGAATGTAGATGTGTTTGATCCCCTGGAAAATAATAAAAGAATTTAACCAACAAAAAGAGCCAACTGTAAAGACTGTTAACTTTAATTTTTCCATTACAATTGCAATTGCACTCAATTACATAACGTGTCAATTATAGAAGTTAAAATGTTTTTATTCCAGTGGGTTTTTTAATAACATTTTTTATAAATGTTTATGAGACATCTCATCAAAAAATATCTTTACACATCCCTATCCCCGTCCCTATCCATACATAAAATCACAGACGGAGTAATATGAATTGTAAGTCAAATGTCGTTGGGAAAACTAGTTCCATAAAAATACAGCTTAAATCTCACTGTCTTTCTTTCATTCTTTATTTTCCCTCTGTTGCTTTGTATCACTCTATCTCTCTAAGTCCCTCACTATTTATTTCTATTTTCTTTCTTCCTTTCCCTCTCTCTCTCTTTCTCCCTCTCTCTCTCTCTCTCTCTCTCTCTCTCTCTCTCTCTCTCTCTCTCTCTCTCTCTCTCTCCATGGCCATGGTTATGTAACTGCTGTCCACCTCTCCAGCAGTTCATTCTTACAAATCCCTTCTGCTACATTACAAACTCTCTCTCCCTCTGTCTCTCTCTCTCTCTTTCTCCCTCTCTCTCTCTCTCTCTCTCTCTCTCTCTCTCTCTCTCTCTCTCTCTCTCTCTCTCTCTCGACGCTCGTCTCCTCTCTCTCCTGTCGCTCTGCTGCTGTCTCTCTCTCTCTCTATGTGTCTCTATGTGATTCATTCAGACTGAGCCAGTATTGCATGTTCACTGGCAAAAAAAACCTCACCACAGTCCGGTTCATGCTGGATCAAAGGCATGTGAACTCATTCTCATATTAAACCACTAAAAATGTCTAAAAGATTCTAATTTAATAATACAATAAATATTTACACTCTACAGAATTCTGATTGGAGTTTTAAAAAGTCACTGAAATCACTTTTAATGTTTTCTGTAATAAGAAAACACAAAGTGTTTGTGTATGATGTTTGTGTATGATGTTTGATGTTTATGATGTTTGTGTATGATGTGTAGAAGGAGTCTCCAGTATGAGCACTTTGTAACTGTTAGAAGTAAAGCTGGCAACATTAAATGTATGTGTAAAAAAAGTGTTGATTGCCAGCAATAAAATATAACTGCATTAAATTAATGTAAACATTGTAAAATATTTATATCAATGCATAATTATATAAATAAAAAAAAATAAAAACTTACACTGAGAGACAGAGGAAAACCAAGGTAAAAACCCAGGCAAAATAAATAGACAAGGCTCTTTAAAAGATTATTTTGTTAATATATCTCTGTTTCCTAAATATACTGTATATTTATACAACATATAAAAAGTAGTTAAACACATAAACATAAATTGTTAATTTTTTTTCGAAATAAAGTGTGTATTCTTTATCAAAATAGCTTCATCTTTTAGCAGAAGATACAGGACAATCTTTACAGAGACACGAAGTATGTGTAAAATATTGACGTTTGCATGGCGCCATCTGGTGGATAAAAATCAGTGTTCAATTCTGTAGTCATAATGTGGTATATAATAATTAAATTTAATTATTATTTTAAAAAACGCGGTTTTTTTAATTGATTAAATAATTACAAACGATATCTATTTCAGATATTTACACAGTTTTCTAAAATAGTAGACGCGAAGTGTAATTCCAGAATTGTCCAGCATGGGGCAGTGTACGCTAAGGATGTCAGTCCACACAAACAAACTGGTATTTTTTTTTCCCTTTTTTCCAGTGCCAGATTTTGTTTCATAAAACACAAAAAAATACTGCATATTTAAATATATTATTTTAAAAAAAAATCAGTCAAACTGAACTGTTCAGATAATTTAAAAAAAAAATTTCAGGTTAAACAATTATTTTCATTCATGTAAATGAAACATTTACTAAATCTTTAACCAAACAAGAAATAAATTGGATGTATAATTTGTATAAAATGAGCCGACAAAGTTAATATTGGTAAAATAATATTGGTAATATTATTATTAATATTGTTAAAATGTTGGCCACTAGACAGAGAGCCAAAGGGGAAACAATAAAAGACATGACTTTCCTTTACATAAGAACATTAAACTAGAAACAATATTGATTCTTTAATGACAAACGTAGGAGGGCCCATAGAGGAATATGAAGCAATAAGATCTCACGCTCGAATCACATGCTTTCCGAAAGTTTATGGACACTCGTTTGTATGACACCCCACATACACGAGGAAAATACATTTTATATTACTTTTTTTTATTTTTACTAATATTCCACTGGTTTGAACTATTTATTTTTGTTTATTGTGCTTTGTTTAGTTTCACTAATCAGATATTATTATATTATAGGTTCTGACGATTCTGTCTAGATTGAATTTATTTGCTGTTTGATTCATTTGAATGAAAAACTTGTATATGGAAAGTCGAATGCATAACATCTCCACATCCTTCCTGATATTAGTCTTGATTAGATTAGATTAGATTAGATTAAATTTAATCAGAGTAAATTTGAAATGTTATGCTGTAGCCGTGTGAATCATATTTATTAAACTTGTTGGATATGAAAGTGTTTTTACTTCCTCTGGTCATGTCTGGGAGATTTTTTCAGAATTAGAATTATTACGATCAGAAACATTGTCAGAGGTGTGTATTGTATCAAATTCTAACAATATCTTAATATCATTGTCTTTAAAATTTACATTGCCATGAGCTTGGCTTTGTAAACTAGCAAAGATTGCTAACTGAACTAGCTTCGAACATCACCAGAGGTGTTTTTAATCTTCTCTAATTTCTTTTCGAGCATCTTTATACACATTCAACAAGAATAAGTCGCCCATAACAGAATAACATTTTACATTTTTTTATGATCAACTTTTCAAGTGTTACAGAAAGTTGGTATACGCACATATTTCAATAGGACATAAAGTGCAACACTACCTAGACTCCCGAGCACAACCCCCCCCCTCCTCTGTTTTACAATAGGTCTCAGATACAAATAGTCTATAACAAACACCTACATAACATTTAACAAAGCAAGTACAATGTAAATACATTTAAAACATGTCACTTTAACCTTTAATCCTTGATTTTAGAAATTACTTAGTCCAGCTAAAATGTTTTTGAGTTGCCCTGTGCATTTTTTGCCGGTATTATGCTCCATGTTGGAAATGTCCAGGAAAGAGTACATCCATGTGACCAATCGAAAAGGTGTGTGGGAACTGCCAGTGCAAGTCAAGCATTTTCTTAGCTGCCATTAATTGTTCTCAAACAGTGAGAAACTGAAAGATAAGTCATCATTTCATAGTAAAAGCTTGGGACAGCATAATATATCAACTTTCAGTATGTCTTTCAGAGATGTAGATACCTGTTTCCAAAAGTTATGTCCCAAAACATATGTCTGTGGGTACATCCTATAAATCATTTTGTAGTGAATTATCCGATGATTAAAATTTTTCAAAACAAGTTTAAGATTGTCCCATGTTGGGTCCCAACAGATATCGTTAATGCTGTCTTCCGTGTCTGTATCATATACATCTATATACCAGTTGTCCAAAATTGGTAGCTGTAGGTTTCAGAAACTACAAATACAATGAAGTTACTCTGGTGCTTACATCCATTATCAGAGTTTTATGGATAGTATGACAAGACATATTATTTTCCTCATGGAACCCCATATGGTCTCATTGCAGATCTCGGGCACAAAAAAAGGAGGATCCTGGTAGATTACACTCCATACAGACCATTTCTCCCCCAATATATATATTATCATTCCATATATCATTCCATTCTGAAAAAAACAAATGGCTTATTTTGTTATTGTCTATCAGGATGAGACAACTTTGCAGCTGCATGCCAAACATATATAGGGTATGTTATAATTGGGCAAAAACGCTATTTCACCCTCTTCTATGGAATATTACAGGGTCTTTTAATCTGTAAGGTGAAGCCAAATTAGATTCAGCCACAATTTAACCATATTTTAAGAGGACGCACAATAAATGCCCAGTAATAAAACTTGATTTGGTACTACAAGACCACCCGTATCTTTTCAGCGCTGTACATGTTTTATACGAGGAGTTTGGAGCAGAAATCTGCCGGTGAAAGCAGTATCATAAAAAACAAAAAATTTATGTGAGGTAAAACATCTATTTTAATAACAGAACTTTAAGCTTGTATAGATAATTGTAGCGCTGACCAATGAGCTAAGTCCTTGGCTATACGATTATATATACCTTAAAAATTTAAAGCTATTGTGTGCTAAGACACCCAAATACCTAAAGCTAGACACATTCGGTATCCCAGTCAAAATGCGTTAATTAAGACTCAGTCCAATTAGTTTTATACCTAGAAAATAAGCTGAAAGGATTAAACACAGAAGGAACACGTGAAACTGAGCTAACAGTACCACTAGCAAGAGTAAGATGTCGCCTGCATAAAAAGATGTCTAATGCAAAGCATGACAAAAACTAAAATGTCTCACCATAGTGTTTCAACAGATTGGAGAGAGATGAGCATAAGATAAATAAACGTGATAAACAGATGCCACGTTTTATAACCTCCGCAAATAGATTTGATGATAACATTTTATCATATTTATATAGTCACTAACTTAGCCAAAGTGATCCAGTACCGTCCAAAGATACTGGAACTCCAGTCTGTCGAAAGCTTTTTCAGCATCCAAGGATAGTTTGGCACATGGTGACTGAAGTCCACTAGCTGCATGTATAATATGCAATAAACGCTGGACATTATCTGCTGCCAGTTGTGATCTGGTGAAACAGGTTTGATCGTTATGCACCTGTTTAGTCATAAAATTGTCCAACAGGAGGCTCAAATTTAAGCATGCAGTTTAACATCACTGTTTAGAAGAGACAGTTACCTATGTTTTCTATACTAAGATATAGATTGATAATTGCTATATTAGCACTGTTATTGAATGATCTATTCTAAACAGAGTTAAGAATCATATTGAACAAGGGTTGGCCAACCCAAAAAGTGAGGTGTAGTTCAGGAGTACCAGCGACATTTTCATAGCTCATAACTCTTATAAAGAATTCAAGTTTCTCCTCCTCAGAAAGAGAAGCAAGTGTTAAATCCAGAAAAAAATGTTTATATAAAGTTTTACTACAATTCTTGTTTATATAGATTTGTGTAAAAATATTCAAATTCTCTATTAATATGTTTGGATTTACTAGTCGAGCCACTGAGAGTTTGAATTGCCACAATATTTGAATATTATTACAGAGGCACTTATCCTCATGGACACTGAACCTCCTACAAAAAAACAAAAAAATGTTTAGAAGAAACTCTCTGGTAAATACAAAAAAATCTTAATGATAATAATCAGAGAAAAAGTAGTAAAGAAGTGACCAGTTCCCAAATAATGGACCATGTGACCCCGAGAAGGGCAATAGACTCAGCAGTTACATTCACCCACTCGCTTTAACATATTCCTAATAAGTACAGCAATGACTTTTGCAGATAAGCCATTGATAAAAATCCAATGTTGTTGTTACACCTCACACTAATAGTACAATAGTAAACCTCCAACAAAGACTTGAATAAATGCTGTGTTGATTCATGAGTTAGTTCGAGTTATACCGGATGCAGCAAGGAAGTCTAAAAGCCCATTTTCTGTGCCCTGTTGGTAGCCTATCTGAACACTGAGCAATTATTCATGGTAAATAAACTGTAATCCACCGGAAAATTGATATTCCTTCCATCAACTTTGACTGGCGATTTCCTGGATGACCTTAGGATTCGATCTCAGTTGGTGTAGCGCAGCATCTTCATAATGAGCATTTGCGGCCTGCCTTTGTTGTGAGGCCGATGCGATGAGCTCTCATAATCTCAGATTGTATGCCGGTCAATTAAGAGAACCATATTGGTAAAGACTATGAGATGTAAGACATGAGATTCGCCTTCTCCAAACCTTCATAATGTGAACGTTCTGGTCTTTCAAGTCAGCTAGCTTGTTTCTCAGAGGACACCATTTTCTTGGTACAATTCTCAATGTTTTTCTCTGTTTGGCCAATTTGGCTGCTCAATATAAATGATCTTTTATGTCATTCCTAAACCCCGCTACAGCAGCTGGATCGCTCTCTCTGAATGTTGTCCAATCTGTCTTAAGTAAACTGTGCCTTAATCACTGACTGTTGCTTCCCCATAGCTCATGTAATCACTCTTCCATCTTGTCTGGTTGTTTGTTTACGATTTCCTTGCCTGCCGCTTGACATAAGAACATCTCATTGCTACCAAATAATAGTTAAATAAAAAATCAACAAATATAAGAGGGGTCTGCGCAAGCACAAAACTAAGCCGCTATGGAGCTTAGGGGTTACATGACTCCATAAAAGTAAAACCGGAACTAACTAAAAACAGGAACTGAAGTAAAGTGATGTCATTTTCTGTTGTTTTTAGTTTAGGTTTCAGGTGAAAAGATTGAAATGTTGCTAGTGTGAATGTGGGTTGGTGCAGTATTAACACTTGAAGCAGCGATTTCACAAATGTTATCAGTATGCAAATGAACCCATAGAAGGTCAAATATTTGTTGCTGCTGTAGATCACGATGGTTAACAAAAAAGAATATGCTCTATGATAAAACTATTTTCCTTTAAAATGACCTCCTCCTGAAAATGAGATAAAAAATTTTAAAAAGCTCAACGTCACTCATTAAATATCAGATTTATAAAGTTTAAATGCTGTTTGTTTAAATAATTCCAGTAATTAGCAGATGACTTTTCATGGTGATGAGTATTGTGTAAAACGGGTGTGTCTGTGTGTGTTTGTGTTTCCCATAAGGGAAAATTTGTCTCGAACTCATCAAAACAATTTGAAAAAAAATAAATAAATAGATTAAGAATATTTTACAGAGAACAAATTTAACACTCCAAGGCCCACCTACTGTCCATCTTTCATGACCTCTAATTTGCATACTGAATGCTGATTGGTTGTATGTTATGCTGCAGTAAAACTTGCATGTTTAACAGCTATTTAAGTAAAAAATGACCTTGCTTTTTTCATGTAAAAATTGTTACACTTTCAGAAAGTGTGCTTTTTCTTACATTGACAAGAACTTCAATGATAAAAGTATTTTTCTCATAGTTTTAACTAAAATTACACTTTTTAACTTCAAAATATTACCGGTTTGAAAATTTTGGCACCCCATAAATATTTTATAAACAAATTGCTGGAACAGCTAAAGCCTGTGTTTATATTATTTAGCATTTATATACATTTTATATAGTATTTATATTTATACTATTGAGTCACACTTAAGTTGTCCACTGGGGTCTGAATATGGGGCAACACAGAAGGTAAAGATTAATAATAATAAATTGATTTAAATTGAATGATAATTTGATCAACTCCTTAAAATTGTATTTAAAAAAATAAACCTATAGATACTGTTTAATCACTATTTAATTTTTAGTCACAAATTTTTCTCAAGGGTGCCAATATTTCTGAAAAAAATTAACATTAAAGGGGGAAGATGAGCAAGAAAAAATAACGTATAAGGATGATAAAGTTGAGAAAACAAAACTACTACAAACTGATGTCAGTTGTCTGATTTGGTATATGAATAATGAAATAATGCTTTAAAGTTTTGGCCCCTCTACCTTTAAAAATGGCAGGCCTTTCTGCACGTTGTCTAACGTCACAACACTTTTTATAGAAATGGGAAAAAAAGAAACGTGTGTCTGAGAAGTGAGTCTGAGCTTAATCACACCGCCGTATTTCTCTTGGCTCCTACTGAAAAGACATCTTGGCCCGACGGCAGATTCTGTCTCTTTGTTAACGCCGTAACTGTGAATAATCTGAGTAACAGTGGCAGAGTGAGAACGTGTGAAGCACAAGACACAGTGATTCACACAGTGAGGCTGCATCCATTTGGAGTTTGGAGTGTTGAAAGCCCTTAATACGTTCCTTCATTAACATCCGGCTTTCTGAAAGGAGGACAACTGTAAAAAGTGCTGTTGCGTCTCTGTTAATGCATCCAAAGTTCAAAGTCAAAGGTCAAGCAAGAATGTGGCAGTAGGAAAAGACACGTTACCATTGACTTTGGAATTCTTTTGGAGGTCCTTGATGAGCTCATGATGAACATCTCTAGTCAGCTATTTACATCTCTAATAACAGCACTCACTTATGCTAACACCGAGCACATATGACTAGCATTCATTGTGAAGGATTAGCAAACCTAGATCCTTAAAGATTTTCATATAAAGACCACATTCATTTCAAGCCTGGAACTTCTAACATTGCACCCCAGTGCCACATTTATGTACATATTTGATTCTAGTTAAATCTCACTCTCTCTCTGGGGCTGAAAAAGCCGCTGGAGTCACATCACTGTAACACTATAGACTCCTTGGGCATTAATTCATCACACCAACCGTAAAAGATCTCCTCTGTGCTTTCTTAGCTGCTGTTATGATTTATTTACATTATAGATTAGAATTCTTTTAGGTGGTGTTGGATGGCAGCGTGAGCCTGACTGCCTCCCCACTTCCTGTCTTGGTGGAAAACACCACAGACCCTGAGTCCGACCTGTTAGTTTCCATAGTGAAGAGTGAATAGTCAGGAGCAGGTGGATTCGCATTAGTATTAGCATTAATGTTAGCACCTGAGTTTATGTTAGCATCGCCATCAGAATCTGAGCTTCGTGACAAGCTGGGCGAGTTGTTGGGACTAAGCTGGATGGCGGTAGTGTCCTGAACAGTGTGCTCACTAGTTTCTATCTCGAACGCAGCCCCGTGATGCCTCAAGAAAGTGTTACCTGATTTGGTTCGACGCGAGCTGTACGAAGGAGGCATGCGGCTGCACACGCAGCAGGCAGCAAAGAAGGTAAAGGCGACGAGTAGAAGGATGGGACCAATGATGATGGGCGGGTTTCCAGATGGCATGAGAGTAGTAAAGGCAAAAGCACCGACTAGGGTGATGTTGATTCCCGCTAGCATGATGCACAAGCCGCACGCGCAGCATAGTGCCGGCGATGGAAGCCCGTGAGGCCGGTATTTGCGCTTATGAGGGACCTGAGGCTCTTTTTTGGGGCCGGAGGTGCCTGAGTTTTTTTCAGTACAAACCATTTCAGTATCGTTACGTGATCCTGGACGTTGTGCCCTCAAGGATGTCTCGTTAACAGTTTGTGACTTCAGTTAGTTAACCTAAAATAAAAACAAAGGACACAGTTAATAGGGAATTACAAGCAGATATCTCTGTCTCTCTGCTGGACTTAATGCTTTAGCGGTGTGTCGTGGCATGACAAATCGTAAACTCCAGAAACACGTGCGGAGCCAAATGCTCATCCTGATCCTACTTCCCTGCTAGATTAGTTTACCTGTTTTACAAAATTACCCTTGGACTACTGGTCTGATTTCACAGGAGTGTGTGGCAAAAAGTTAAATGACACAAAAGATCCAAAATGATCCATTACACAAAAAAACATATATGGCTTGAATTTAGACTTTATTTAAAATAGTATCTATAAATTTATTTTAACTCACTTGCAAGAAGAAGTCTTGGAATCTTCATCCAGCCTAGAGACATCAGACACTTTACATCCTGCAGGTTTTATTGCCTCCTTATCACTGATTTTCTAAAAAGCAGAGTAATTTGTATCGATGCTTAATTATTTTCTGATTTACATATTCAGCTTTTCAAAAGTCATATGTCATGTAGTAAATCCAGAATCTTATAGGTTGAAATCTCGTGATAGAGTCGGAGAGAGAGAAAGACGTGAGGCTGCAGAGACTCGTTTCGGCTTTCAGAAACGTTCCTCTGCTCTGTGCTCTTCTTTGTCAGAAGCTCACACAGAGGCAGCCCGGGTTGCCAGATTGTATAGCTCTAGGTTGCCAGATTCTTAGAATGAATAGAAAAAGTAAAATTATGGAATAACCTGAAGAAGTTTAATACTTAACAAAAATTATGGGCAAGATGAGGGATTTTAAATAAAAAGTGTGGATACTGTTTGTTTTTTGATGTTTATCATCTTAATTCTTCTCTAATACACACTCACACCCACTTTAAATACAGACAAAACATGGCACATAAAAAATACAAAATGTAAATGATTTGTTATGTTTTGTTTATTGATTGCTTAGAATCGTCCAAAAACATTTTAAATCACCTTAAGCGATTTTGTCATTTAAATTTCACTTAGACGAAGGAATTTGTTATTTGGTTTTAGACACATTTAAACGCATTAAAAAGCTATTAAGGTCCTCGATCATTCTGCATTGCATCTAAGTCGCAGCAATCTGTTTTAACTCGCCCCTCAGGATCACTTCTTTCGTCACTAAAATGGAAATGAGACTTATCGGAGATTTTTCAATAAATGTCACATTTGCATTTGATACAGAGAGAGAGATCTAAAGAAATAGTCTAGGGGACGACACACCACCGCAGAGGAGACATGGCCCCAACATCCTAACGTTTATATTTATATGCAGAACTAACAAAACACTTTTCACCTCAGATACTGATTATAAATCGAAGGCTTATTTCGTTTATATTCCATTTTAATCCTTCTAATCTGTCCCTCTGTCACACTTGATTTACGTGTTTATGGTAGATCCATCTCCGCGAGTTTGGGTTTACGCCTGCCCAAAATATCCGGAACATCTGTAGACGGTCTGAAAAAAGAAAAAAATTAAAGTTATCAAATACATTAAAGACATCAGGTTTTCGTCTCAAACTGACTTTTACTTTTAACCATGAGCTTCAAAGACTAGAAAGAAGACTAACGATGAATTAAAGCTCTAAAAACTGAGACAAATCATAAAACAAAGCTTTTAAAACTGAGATAAACCATGGGTCAAAACTGTAAAGAGTGAGAATAACCAGAAGTCAGTACTCCAAAGACTGGGACTAACCTTATGTCAGGGCCCTAAAGACTGAGACCAACAATGGGTCAGCGCTTTAAATACTGAGACTAACTATAGGTCAGATTTCTGAAGACTGGGACGCACCATGAGTCAGAGCTCAAAAAACTGAGATTAACCATGAATCAGAGCTCAAAAAATGAGACTAACCATAGGCCAGAGCTTAAATGACTAGAACTTACCATGAGTCAGTACTAATAACTGAAAATAACTATGGGTCAGGGATCTAAAGACTAAGAAAAAACACAAGTCACAGCTCTCTGAGACCAATTTCATGTGCAAAGACTGGACTAGGACTTAGTAAAGGACAAAAAAAGGTGCTTTCACATTTTTAACAATGGGACTAATCAAAAGACAGATACCTAAAGACTTATACACTAATAAGTTAAATAAAAAAGGTGTGGATTATGCACCAGTGAAGGGAATGTACAAAACAAAACTACATTCAAAACATCAACAACACGTGTAAGGTGTAAATTTCTGTGTAGAAATAAACACTAAACAGTAGCTGTGTGCTCTGTGTGCCTTTTCTTTTAGCAATGAAGATACTGCGGATGTGGTTGTCATGGAGACGTACACCACTGCTCTCCTTGATAAAGTCATTTATGCTACACGAAAAGCAAGATATGAGGTTATGCACACACACACACACACACACACGCACACACACACACATTTGTACACACTAAATCTAATCAGACCAACACTTTCTCTCTATCGTTTGTGTAACAGTTATTTGAGGTTCACAGATTCACTGATTCACTCGCTGGTCCGACACTCACATTAATGCAGTCAGTCTTTTCTCCACATCTGTCTCATTTTCAAATCTTAAAAAATGATGCACAGAAAAAGATCATGTCTTGTTCACTGACTGATGGATACACACAGAGGGACCATCGAGAGCATTCTGAGCAGCTGCATCTCTGCCTGGTTTGGGAACTGCACTGTTTAGGATCGTAAGACCCTGCAGAGGACAGTGAGAACAGCCAAGAAGATCATCGGAGTATCTCTTCCCTCCATAACGGACATCTACACCACACGCTGCATCCGCAAAGCTAAGAGCATTGTGAAGGACCCCATACACCCCTCACACTCACTCTTCACACTCCTGCCCTCTGAAAAAAAAGATACCATAGCATTCAGACCCTAACAACCCGAATGTGTAACAGTTACTTCCCTTAAGCCATCAGGCTGCTCAACACACTGATCTGAACCACCTCAACCTACAAATATGCACACACACTCAACCCTCAAGCCATCAGGCTGCTCGACACAGAACTGAGGTACCTCAACTTACACACACACACACACACACACACGCACATATTCAACACAAGTAGACGGAAACAAAAAAAAAACATTTTTGTTAGGCACAAGCACCTTAAAATGCTATTTGCACAATATTGCTGCTAATTTGCACATTCCTGTCTTACCCGCACATTTTACAATCTGGTTGGCGCTACTGAATGTCTGTACAGAGTTATGTTCTCTCCTCTATTCTCTTTTTTGCACTTTCTTTGTAATGTTTGTATTGTTTATTGCGTCTTTTCTGCACTGTCTGCACCAGGTTGCACACCTGCACTTTATGTCTATTCTGTTCAGTGGCTCTTTGTTGTTTTGTGAAATTCTGTGTTTTGTTTAGCACCAGGGGGTCCTGGAGAAACGTTATGTCATTTCACTGTGTACTGCATCTGCTATATATGGCTGAAATGACAATAAAGCTCTTTGAACTTGAACTTAAACACACCATGCCCTGTTCGAAAATGACAGAAACACAGGCCACACCCCCTTTAAAGAAATTTGCAGGAGCACAAACCACACCCCCTTTAAAGAAACTTGCAGAACCTCAGGCCACACCCCCTTTAAAGAAACTTTCAGGACTACAGGCCACACTCCCTTTTAAAGAAACTTGCAAGAACACAGGCCACACCCTCTTCAAAAAGTGTAAAGACATCATGTTTGTTGGACTTTTTGTGACCTCTTTGTGTTCTCTATGAAGATAATAAACATAAATTAAACAGGGCCACAAGCACTGATGTGCCCTAACAGTGCAGCAAAGCAACAAAAAAATTGTTTAATACAAAACAGCCATCAAAGCCTGCGAGCTGCGATCCTGCTGTTCTGCTTACGCCTGCATGCTACTGGAACCAGAATTAAGTTACACACAGGCTCCAGAGACACGGCCACATCAGAGCCACATTAGAGGAGGGAAATCACTGGGTGAAAATGTAATGTGTATGTATGTGTATGTGTGCTTTAATTTATAAGCTTGATTTAAAAAAAAAAAAAAAAAAAAAAAAAAATATATATATATATATATATATATATATATATATATATATATATATAGTTTCTCACCCATCTTCCTGCGAGCCCGCCGCTGCAGAGGTTTCTGCCTCCACAAACGTCCCCATGCGGCTCTTGGAGCGCTCCAGCTGACCCAGAGTTCCTGAGAGAAACGACACGTACCCAATGATCCAGCACTGCTTTTCGCACACACTGCACACACCACACTGCTTTCTGTAATGTACTGTATGTGTCTAGCTGTGTATTCTTTTATGTATCTATTTATTAACCCATCTATCCATGAATATATCCATCCTTTATTTCATCAGCCACCCATCAATTCATGCATCTATCTATCTATCTATCTATCTATCTATCTATCTATCTAACTATAAATACATATCTCTATACAGTACATATATCTATTTATCCTGCTATCCATTAATATATCTGTTTTTATCTACCAATCTATTACTATTACTATTCATCTATTTATCCATTCATCTATCCAGCCAGCCATTCGTCCACTCTTCCAACCATTTATCTCCTCCAACCCATCATCAATCCTTCATCAATCCATCCAATATCTCATTATTTCTCTATTAATTTTTTCATTCATCCATCTATCCAACAATTCATTCATTCATTCATTCGTTTATTTATTCATTTACCTATCCATCCTGCCATTCATTTACCAATATATTCACTTACTCATCCACATACATACAAACAACGCCACACACACACTCTCACTCACTCCAATGAGCAATTTAGAAAGACTAATCAAACTAACATACATGTTTTTGGACTGTGGAAAAAACCAGGCTATCCGGAGTGAACCCACACAAACACAGGAAGAACATGCAAACTCCAAACAGAGTGACCCCTGACAGGGATATGAACCTTCTTGCTGTGGGGCAACAGCACTGCACCATTATTTCATTAATTCATTAATATATATCAGTTTATCATATATATCTGTTCATCTCCCTATACATCTAAACTTTTATACTTACATGTATTTTGCCACACACTCATTTATCAATCTATCTATCAATACATTAATTTAATCATTTACCGGCCTATCTATTTTTTCATCCAAGTATTTATTTATTCATCTTTGTATGTAGCAATGGATGTATTTATTCATCTATCAAATGTTTAGTTAACTATCAATCCATCTGTTTGACCATTTGTTTATTCATTCATTCATTAGACTGTTGCTCCTTTGATCTCTCATTCATTCAGTGTGTGTTTTACTTTTCTTCCATCTTCCCCTTCTTCTGTAAGTGTAACTCTATTTACTGTCCTTCCGATCCATTCCTTTATCAGCTGCTCCCACTATTCTTCCACCCCTTCACACTCAACTGTACATCTATTCTTCAAACCAATATATACATCCATCTATCAGACACTCGAAAAATTCATTCATCTATTTTTCTGGCTAGAAATCTAACCATCTCTCCATACATCCTTTCAGCAGTCTTATAGCTCATCTCTCCATTACCACGTTGATCCTGGCAGCTGCTATTAGGATCTGAGCAGACACAATAGAAGAGGGAAACAAAGAGAGAGAGATAGAGTAAGAGGTCACACATTTAAACAAGGTTTTGGCTATAAAAAGTATTTGAAAGAACTCAATTTGCAGCTTGTTCATCCACAGAATTAGCACACTGCACCCTCGTCATCTAACTCACAACCCGAGCCTAACGCTGTGTCCAACGCTGTAATCACATACTACTTACATAGTAAGATTACAGGTAATAAGAAAGAAATTTAGACATACTATATTCGCCATGTTGATATTGTCACATGACATACAGCATCACAACAGCATGGATTTAAAGTTGGATAATGTTTAGCCTGATGAAGATAATCAAGTGAAATTTAACCAGAAAAAAACATTGTACTCAAAGCTACTTAAAGTACTTGGAAAGCGCTGCATCCCTGCTTGCCACCATTTTCAAATATCACGATTCATTTCTCCTACAGGAATGAAGTGTCCATCGCATGCATTATGAAGTGTCCATCGCATGCATAATTCAGAATCTGTCCGGAAGTACTGTACTAGATCATCCAGAAACAATCTGCATACTGTTTGCACATACTATAGAATTCGGACATATTATGAAACAATGCGGTTTTAGATGATGCCTTACTGTTTTGATAATGCACCCAAAGTTGATGATGCATTTTTCTGTGAAAAAAAAAAAAGAAAAAAAAAAAGAAAAACCCGCATTTCCTGTTTACATTTGCTAAAAAACAGTGGATTTGGTCCTGTTCATATAACGGCTGATTTCTCAGACTACAGTGCAGCAGGAGCAGTGTGACGCAGCTGCACAGTTGTTTTATTGTGCTGCTTTTTCAGACTTTAATGTAGTCATTATCCCTGACACTCAGTCGGGGAGCCATTATAGAGCAAAAGCCAGACAGAAAAGGGGACAAAACCAAATGACATGTGGAAAGAAGAAGAAATGAGGGTCACAGGGCAACGTTGTTAAGCTTCTGTTGCAAGCACAACACACAGAAGCTACACACAGTGAACAAACTGAAAAAAAGAAGCTCATAACATATAACATCCCTGCAACGTTAAACAAACGTCTAGAGTAACAACGGTTTGCTTCATAATATGATTAGGATATTACACACAAACACACAGATACACAATTGTGACGGATAAGCACAAACGAGTGCCGTGGAAACCAACAATGATGCAAAAGACACAACAGATTCTGCAAATCATACGTTTCTAGAACGTTGAGAAAATGTTGTTGTAGCCTGTGATTTTTTTGGTAGCTGTAATTCTACTGTCCCAGTAATCACTGGTCAGTGGTGTGGAAGGGGATCCTGGGAGTCCTTGCTAACCTGTTTAAATCTGTTGCTAGACAACTATCTAAATAACTAGCTAGCACACACTTACCTTCTCTTCTGATAGTGTCTGAGGGCTGCTCTGGACCCGGAATTGTGGCAGACGGATGGACTCTGAAGTTTCCTAGATAAAAAATTATATTTAATTAGGGGGGAGTTAAAAACAGCTGGTATAAATTAGCTAGAGAGTCGATTTAATTAAATATTGAACTAATGATTTACACTAGTTTAGTCTGTGAAAGACTGAACATTAGAACAGAGGAATGTGGAGAAAATGAAGGCGGGAGTCTGACCGATGTTGGGTAAGATGTGATGGACATTGAACCAGGCTTTGATAAAGGGAAACACAGAGATCAGGAGACCTGCAAAACAAAACGCCCAGAGAAAAATCGAAAACTGATGACAGGAATACTTGTCTGTAATCCTTTCTTTCATGCTGTGTTTGTGTGGTCTATCAGTCTGTTTAGCTGTTTCTGGTTGTGCTGTCTGTGTGTCTTTATATTTGTTTAGCTCCATGATTGTATTGTTTTGCACATTTTTCAAACACACTCACTCACACACACACACCCACACACACACACCCACACACACACACATACTCGTTCCTCGGTAGTGACTTGCGACCATATCTCGATTTTGTGATAGTTGATGCTGAGCAAGGATAACTTTTTCCTCTTAGTGATGGAGGGGTTCAGGTTTCAGCTGAAGATCAGATCAAATTCTTCAAGAACATTCAGCTCCCCCCCTCCTCCTTCTACTTCTTCTACCTACCTTCTACCTCTAATCCAAATGAAACCTTTCACATTTCACCTAGTGAACTGGAGCTACTGGAGAGGTTTTTCAGTCTTTCAGTGTGTGTGTGTGTGTGTGTGTGTGTGTGTCCTCACCAAGTCCTCCTGCTCCAAGGAATACCCCCCCACAGCGTCGGCGTCGCTGTTTTTAGACACGCCAATGATGATGCAGCCAGATATGATACTAAGGAGGGCCGAACCCACCCGCAGCCCCTGATACTCCCCGTTATTGACCTCCATTCATGCACACACACAAACACACACACACACAGGACGCTCGTTTACACCCCAAATACTGGAACAGGACTGGAGCATTAACAGAAACCTAAAACACACATTCAGCTTAGTTTAGCTGACACACACCAGAAACACACACATTCAGCTGGTTAAAAGCTGGAGCACACACTTTTAGATACACACACCTGAGACACACATTTAGCTGACACACACCTCAGACACAGACTCTTGACAGAAAAAAACAGGAGTTTGCCTCATATTCTCACCCAGAGAATCCCAAACACACAAATACACACCTTAGCACTGGCAGCAGACAGAGTGTGTAATCAGGCTGGAGTCTGAGCAGCTGATTGAATGTGTCTACTCTTGGAAGTTAATTGTGTGTGTGTGAGTGTGTGTATGTGTGTGTGTTCCACTTTCTCTCTCAGCTTCATCCATGTTTAAACATACCGCTCCGGTTTCCTGCTTTATTCTCCGACTCATCAGGACCTGATTGATGAAGATGGTAATCAGCATAACGAAGATAACTCTAGCAGACGTGTGTGTGTGTGTTCATCAGATAGAGAAAGTTCAGGCTTGGTGTGGATGTAGCCTTAAACTCACACATTTTAAGCCTTCAGTACTTTTGTACAGTGTTACACATCTGTGGATTGTGTCTTACACTTGAAACAGAGTTTATAATTATACAGTTTATTCCTATTTTCTGCGCATGACGTGTTTTGGTAGAATATACATCTGTATAGTATATATATATATATATATATATATATATATAGATATATATGCTATATATATATATATATATATATATACGCACGCATGTGTGCTTATGTCTTTTGCATGAACAACCTTGAGATAACTAGTTTCGTAGGCCTTAACTTTAACACACTGCCTAACCACACTGCCTTAACACACACTGTCTTAACACACACTGCTTTAACACAAACTCCAATAACACACACTTCTTTAAACCAAACAAACTTTAAACCAACTGCCTTAAACACACTTACACACACTGCTTTACAGCACACACTCCATTAACACACACTGTCTTAACACACACTGCTTTAACACAAACTCCAATAACACACACTCCCTTAACACACACTGCCTTAGCACACACTGCCTTAACACCAACACCTATAACACTCTTTCAACACACACTGCCTTAACACCACACTCCACCAATACACACTGCCTTAACACACACTCAACTAACACACACTGCCTTAACACACACTCTGCTTCAATACAAACACCAACAACACACACTGCCTTAGCAGTCACTGCTTTAACACACTCCCCTGTAACACACACTTCTATAACACTCAATACATAACGCTTCAACACAAAACACACTGCTGTAAGTATGCACACACGCTTTTAAAAACACAAACTATCAATAACATCTAAATAATGCTTACAGAAACACACACATACACACACATACACACACATATTACACCTTTAAGCATTAGAGATTAATTGTCTTTCGTTGGAACCAGAAATAAACTGTTTTCTATATTTATGTTTATTCTGATCTGTAATATAATTTAAATGAGGGATGCACCGATACCATTTTCAAATGCGGAGTAGGAGTGGCAATATTTTTTTCCTGGTACTTGCTAATACCTGTACTTTTTCTCTTGCCATTTTCTCTCGTCCTTGTGTGCTGCAGAGTTTTGTTGCGGATGTGCTATTACATTACTGCTATGGCAAATTCTCTCTGCTCGCTTTTGGGATTTAATTTTAAATTTGATCAGATTTACTCATATTATAAGCACCTGTTTTTTCACCTCTTGATATTTTTGCAAAACAAAGTTTGCAGTCTGCCGTGTGCAGGTTTCATCATTAATGTAGAAATATTTTCACACCGCTTAGTCTGACATTCTGTCGCTGCTGCCGGAGTCTTTGTGCACTGAAAGTTCTGTCAGTGACGTCACAGCACGTTTCGGTCTTTGGTATTGGAGTTTTTTTACATTTACGGCATTTGGCAGACGGCCTTATCCAGAGCGACTTCTTTCATTTATTTATCCAGAGCGATATTTCATCTGGCAACTTGGTGGTGCTAGAAACAAACCCCTGCTTAGGGGCCCAGCGGTGGCAACTTGGTGGTGCTAGAAATCAAACCCCTGTCTTCCAATTACCCACTGAGCTACTACTTTTTACAAGTACATAAGCTCAGTATCAGGCCTTTTGGGGTTTATCCCTAAATTAAATATATATATTTTTTGTTAATGCCGTATTTAATATCATCAGCAAGAAAAACCCTGAACTCTTTTTTTTTCTCTATTCTTTCTCTCTTTTTCTTCGCTTAACAGATGCCCTGTGCACGCTTTATTTTATCCTGTTAACAATATGTTTAATGTGTTAGGTGTGTTTGAAGATCATTGTTTAGCTGTGTGTGTTTCATCAGCAGATAGGTTGGAGGTGTGTGTGTGTGTGTATATGTTTGTGTATAATCGAATGAGTGTGATGTGTGGGCGCATTACTACATTCATTACTGAATCGTATTCATGCTGGACTGGTACGAGTCAGTTAACATAGAAACACACACACACACGCACACACACACTTTCCATTCATCTTTTAAATTATTCAAATTACACGCTGTTCCACACAGGCTCCTTTCTCTCACACACACACACACACACACTGCTACTGCTGCTATCTGGTTACACTATATATTATAATATCTCCTCATCTGGTTAATGAGCTCCTGATCTCCTGTAAGGATGTTCTTGAGCTTCAGCGCAGTAAAAACAGGTTGTATAACAGGAAGCTGGTGCAGTGAAGGACACTGGAAGCTACAGTTACCTCACATAGCACCTGGGTTCTGGATTCTGATTGGTCAGAAGAGTGGATGTTGATGAATCTTCTAGAACATTAATGCACTCGCTGTAATAACAATACACTAACATTTCCATAGCAACAGCTTACTGACACCCAGCTTTAACAGGAAAAAGAGTTGTGTTGAAGGAGTCTCCAGTGTCGCCGCTGTGTGAAAATCAGAGGTGAAGATAAAACCGGATTATTGAATATTTATGGCTCTAATAGGTTGTTTGCAAATAACATTATCACGAGATGCAGCTGGAGGGACCTCAAAATGTTGTGTTTCATTTTGTATAGATGTGCGAATCGTTCGAAGAAAATCAAGAGCTTTTATTGTGTATCAAAAGTTGCAGCTCATATGAGGGAATTTTCATGAAGGTAAAAATGTCTTACAAAACCTTGCAGATTCAGGTAATTTGTCTGTACAGTGACCACTTTATCAAAGTTAAGTTAATGTAACTAAATATGCCCTCTATATAAAATGATCTTTTCTGTACTTTTTAAAGTTAATAGCGGAGCATCACACTGTGCAGTGACACCGGCTAACATTACAGGAGTGGAACCTGTGCACTGAACAGTATATAAAATATGTTACGCTACACTTAACAGTCATACAAAATGTGAGCGAATGTAAATAATTATCCTGCCATTCATTTACACTGAGCTGCATGTCTTTAATGGTGTTTTGGTGGACCTTTGAGAGCGCTTTACCTCATAAAGTAAAGCAAACAACTGTAAAGTTAACATTGAAAGGTGCAGCAGAGCTGAATACTTTTTGTTAGGTTAATCGACAGACGGTTGTTATTGCTAGCACCTTGATACCAAGATTGTAATCCATTTAATAACAAAAAATTGTATGCATCCATGTATTTGTATGCTTTTATGTGTTTTTTGGTGTAAAAGAAAGTCTGGAGGAAAAGTCAAGTGCTCATTTGATAGCTGTCAAATATTTCAGTTCAGTAGAAAATCCACTCTATTTCATACTATAATGAATAAGTCCAACATCTGTGGGAATTTTCTCTTTATATCTTTCTTTTGAAATAGTATGACTTTCTATGTCATCCATTCTGATTTTTCTTTTACTTTCAGCCTGCCTGAATTTCTCTTGCATCAGAATTACATGATTGCAAACAAGCTATACTGTTTCTATACCAACAGCTGGTTCACAACTTCCTTTTTTTTTAGTACTGCATGTGTGTGCAGGGTGCAATAAACTTTTGAAAAGCATTTGATTTATGAGTAAACTTTAATTGGCTTGTTTTAAATTCATTCATTCATCTTCTATGACCGCTTATTCCCTAATTTGGGGTCACAGAGATCTGCTGGAGTCTATCCCAGCGTCTCTGAAAGGGTCGAAGCGCAGGAGGGGTACACCCTGGACAGGTCGCCAGTCCATTACAGGCCACACACACACTCACACTCACTTCTATGGGCAATTTAGAATCACCAATCAACCTAACATACATGTTTTTGGACTGTGGGAAGAAACCGGAATACCCGGAGTAAACCCACACAAGCACAGGTAGAACATGCAAACTCCACACAGAAAGACCCCTGTCTAGGAATCGAACCTGGGAAGGACCTTCTTGCTGTGAGGCAACAGTGCAACTACTAAGCCATCGTGCTGCCCTTTGTTTTAAATTATGTGTTTTAATATTTTAGCTCCAGCACTAATGATACATTGGTTATTTACAGTTCTGCATTACTAACAGTTGGATTTTTCAGATTGTATGCTTCCCCAACCATATTTTTAAAGCACAACCCAGCTTTTATAACAAAAAACAAATGTTTCATTATAGTCAGTGTAGGTTATTTGCTTCAAAAACATTTTTTGTTCTGCTGGTTAAAAGTCTCTTTACTTTAATATCAATAGCAGCCCTCAACTTTTATGTGTTTATATTTATTTATACATTATTTGGAAAGTGTAGGACCACAAAAGATTTTATCCAGTTAAAATCTAAATGGTCCGAATATGATGATATGCTTTCCTTCATTCCTGTCATCCTATGTATTTGCGAACCTCTGTGCATCCTGTTCCCGCACACAGTATACCTCATCAGCCAGGGTTGCCAGATTAGGAATTATCTAGTCCATTTGGGGAGTTTTGAATTCAAATGTGCAGGTAAAAATGAGCTTGGGCAGGTGTACAAAATTTAGGATCAGTTTGGCGGTTTTGAAACATGTACATTTCATAGGTTAACCACTTGCCAAAACCCATGTGTGAAAGACGACACCAGAAATACAGTGAGCCTGGCACTCATTTCAAATTTAATAAGTGGACCGTCTCATTTCTATCTGGCAACCCTGTCGTCAGCGCGTCCCTGTACTGCGTTAAAAAACAGTTAAAATAGTGGTGCTGCGTTTGCACAGTGGAGTCGACTACAGGAGTCAAATCTGAAAGATTGCAGTATTTCTTTTGGACAGGTAGAAATACTGTGTGATTTTGTGTGTTCTTATGTAGTTTGTGTATCTTTATAAATAAGTCAATTACAACAGCAGCGTGCAATCGGATACTATTTTTCAAGTTTGGTCTAGTGTGTGTGTTTGTTCATGCTATCAGACTACATTGAGCATTATCCAAAATGTCCCACTGCACTGTTAACTGTAAATATAAATGCATAATAACACATGTTGCATTTCACAGTAATAAATGTTATAAACCATCATGGCTGCATAACTGCTGTGGTGTAAATCTAAAGGCTCAGACCATATTGATGCTGTTTACATTATTTTATTTGTTAATGCGTCTTTTTCTGCTTCTGTATCATAAACAGTGCAGTGTTCAATGAATTTTCTAATTTCTTATTGCCTTTGGATGAAGTTATTTAATCTGATCTTCTTTAATCAACCGGATTTCCCATGATTCCTCAGAAGGGCACAGAGAGGCAAGCCGTACATCATCAGGGCTCGAGACCGTCCGCGAAGGGCGCCCGGTTACCATAGGGATGACATCTCCATGGCAACAGAGGGGAGGAGCAAAGGCGAGGGGGATTAACAGAGGACACACTATCGCCCTCAGACACTGAGCCCACCCACATCCAGCCACATGGTTATGAGTAAAATACACGCAATTTTTAAGGTGGACATGATTTTGCCAAGTAGGATGTGATGCTGGATTTACATTATTTGTAAATCCTGCAGCAACATTTTAATGACCTAATCATAACTGTTTGCTGTCATCAGTGTGTGTCAACCAAAACTGTCTCTACCCATTTTTAAATCCTTCCCTTATAGTAAACCGAAATGTAATATTATAAATATATTAAAAAATCCATAATAAAAACATTAAATACTTGAAATATATATTACTTAAATGAAATATATATTACTTTGCATAATATATTTAAGCAATTACATACATGTTGTATGTGAAATGTCACATTGCACTCGCTTTCCTGACCAAAAATAGATGTGGTAATGATAATCAACATGATATATGCTTTTATAAAATACTGATGCTTTGTAAGGTTCGACATTCTATTCTTTGATGTTGAAAGCATTTAACAAATTTTCCACTGAACTGTTCTATTTGCACCCATATTGGATTTCAGGATGAAATTATTTTTACATTTTCAGCACTGAAATGCTTTTTTTTTTTTATCACTCGTGATGGCGAAAAAGTTCAGACAGCCTGTAGTAGCCTAAAGCTTTCGGCAGCAATGTAAAAGCTATTTAATTTAATTGGCAGACGTGATGCACTGAAAATTCAAACCAGGGAACCAATCAAAAGCATCAGAATAGCACCGCTTTAATAAAGGCTTTAGCAGAAGGTTTTTAAAGCTTATATTCAAATGTAGGCCTGTTTGTAATATTTAACATTTTTATATGTAACTGTAATTTAATTATACATTTCTTTCAGTAACTGAAATGTAACGAAATTATGTAATGCTGTTACATGTAACTACCCAACACTGGTTACAACAAATGCAGATTTTTTGTATTTTAAATTTTGGGTCTAATTTTATGTAAGACATGAGAGACAAAACAAGAATACAAACCTACAAAAACAATATAATAAGCATATTTGTGTTTATACCTCATGATGTTACATGGATTTATTGCTCAGCAACTGAGATATTCTACACAGGGCATGTTCGACATGCAGATGTAAGCTGATATAGCCGTTATAAACACTTTACAGGCTCTTGCATAATGTTAATTTATTCTAGTGCAAATAACATCAGCGTTAATACAGAGAGAAAGAGGAGGATGAAGATGATGATAAGTCGTAAGAAGGCGGCGGTACAGACTGTGGGCAGTGATCAGAGGAGATAAGACAGACCTGACAGCAGCAAATTAGTCTAGGTAGATCTCAAAAAGTTCATTTAGGCCTTCGTTTTATTCCACAAACTCCTGTGAGCTGCCTGACTTGACCTTTCAACCCTCACTGACACTGAGACCACGTGCCACCAGCTGGGAACTCGATTACCTCTGATCAGGGGTGCCGCTAAGGATGGAGTGGGGAGGTTCTATAAGGCTCACGCACTTTGAGGGTACTACATACACTAGTAGTACTTAGAATATTACTTATAATGTACTACTTATAATAAGCTGGTTGATAAAAATTATTTGATGATCAAATGAATTTGTCCTTAAGGCAGCGCTTTAAGAACTTATTACAATGTTTCTAAGCCTTCAATCTTTCAGACCACCGAACACATTATCTGTAGTATATTATCTCCTCTGCTTTCAGTCTGAACACTCATATTCTTTAGAGTAACTACAGCACCATCTACTGGTCAGAAAGAAAACTTCCTATTAATGCTACCAATGCTTATTTTATTTTTGATAAAATAATACTATTTTAAACACATTTTTAACACACCACCATCTGCCTGACATCTTATCTTCGATGTGATATGACTTACTGGCACACTTCAAAAGCCAAATCATTTCAATATTTACACCAGAATATTCTTTTATATGAACTGTAGCGCGAACTCGACAGCCCTGGCAACCCGATTCGGATCATAGATATCCAGTATCGTTTTGCGACTTTTTAAATGTTGGATATCTTTTTAAAAATACAAATATATATATATATATATAAAAGAGTGTTTAAGGCGTCTGTTTTAAATTGAAGTATTTGAGTTTAAAATAAGAGGAAAAGTAAAAGTGAGAGAAAAGAGCTCACTGGTGCCTCTAGCGAGAGTATGAAGGTAGTACAGTTAGCATGTTTAGCTAATTTAATGTTAGAATGAAGACATGATCGTAATATCTGTATTTAAATAACATTTTTTTAACAAGTATTTAACATTCATCCTACTAGCCTTGGGAGCGATGATAGTGTGAACTTTTAGAGGCGTTTTATGGATTATTTACCGGATGTCGAGAGTCCATTGTGTTCTTTGTAGTAAACTTTTTTTTGGTTTTCCGCACATTTTTAAGATAAAAAAGTTATCTCTAGAGCAGAATGGTTAGAGATAATAAAAAAAAAAAACTCATGTTTTTTTTGGATGACAGACACGAATGTCAGCTTTAAAGTCATGACAGGAATGCCGAATGTAAAGTATATCATCGTTAATCAAAGATAGAAAACCGGACGTTTCTCAACAAGCCGCCAGAAAGTGCTTTAAAATGCTGCTCATGCCTCAAGAGTCTAATGGTCTAAGAAAACAGTTGCTAGGCAACCAGAACATATGAATGCTAGAAACAAATTAGGCTTCAGACAGTCAAGAAAAATATTTATTTGAACATAAAGACTTTACATTAGCAGAATGATGATGAAGACCATGCAGAAATATCCAGAACATCAACGTTCACCTCAGAAATGATTTTATCTGTCCAAAAAAATGACATGACATGCAGAAATGCAATGTCTATGTTTTAGCATTAAAAGCTACAAATTTTTAAATAAGCCTGTAAAATATTTTTTATCAATTCAAAAATTGAGGTAAAACTCATTTAAAATACTAGCATATGGGTGTAAGGAACAACGCTGCTTTGTTTGTTTTTATTACTCTGTTGAATCAGCGCTAATTGGCGGCGTTGTTTGCGTGCCAAGAAAACTCGATTATTTGGATTTCTGCAGTTGAGTGTAAAAGAGAGATGATGGACTCTAAAGAGGTTTGTGTGGAAGATCAGCTGAGGGAATCTCAGGGATTTGTTTATGAGCGTTAGGGTGTTAATAACATCAGCATGGAATTCATTCTGATGCTAGAATCAGCACAAAACACACAACATGCTGCTGACTGCACAAAGGGATGACTGAGCGTCTAGAGCCGCCAGATTAGCATTGAGCACTAAACGGCTGCCTGTTTTTACTTTTATTTAAATTATGATTTGAATTGGCACTTTATTCTACTCTTAGCTTTGTACCATAATTTGACACCTGTCTGTTGTTGAAAAAAAAATTAGTTAAAAGTTCTGATTAAACTTTACTTAAAAAATAGTTTTAAGAGTACCAATATTTTTAGAGCTGGCTGTAAAAAGACAGACATAAAGTCATCAATGACATCAATTACCCAAGCGGGTGTCTGACTGGACACTGAAGATTCCCAAATAAATAATGTAAATGAATGAGTCTATACTGTGAACATGTAACACATACGATCTTCCAGAAATCCAGCAGAAACTAACCAGTCAGATGGAAGTTTACACTTTTGTGTGTCGATTGTATCAGACTTTGGCTATTGTTTTATCGGCATCTGAGGCAGAAACAGTCATGAGGTAACATAGACCCTGTCCGCAACAGAAGTTAGCTTTATTTTTCAGCTAGCTGTTTTGTGGTTATTTCAAACAAGCAGCAGATTAGAACAGAAGCATGGCTTTAGGTCTAAAATACTTAAAATACTATTTACTTTATTTACTGTGTTAACAATGTAGCTAACAACTAAAAGAAGTCTGTAGCTATCAGTTTAGCACTGAACTACAACGCGCTCACTGACTCATTGCACACTTATTTAACATGGTGCTTATCTCACTGTTTGTTTAAGACTCATTGTTAAAGCTGAAGTTAGTTTTATTGATTAGGGTTAGTTCATGATTTATTATGCAAGGTTTTAATTGCATTCAACATTTAGGCCACATCCTCATCTGATGTGCAGCAATCACAAAATGGCCTAAAGATCAGCCTTAGATTTGTGTGTGTATGTGTGCTAGTATCTTGTTTTGGATCAAATGTCTCTCCACAGATAAATATGTATAACTTTATTTATTTATTGAGAAAATAAAATTCTGTTTTATATTATTAGCACCTAAAATAGATAAATGCTCCTTTAGGGCACTAAAGTTACAGTTAGGTTTGATTTTAATTCATTTTTAATAATTAAAAGTTAATCCAAGATTATTGGAAGCTGTTTATGAATAATAGTAAGAGAGGCATGTGTGAGTGAGTGAGTGTGAAATACCTGCCCTCCCACCATATCCGGATTCCTCTAATTTTTCTCAGATTTTTTACTCCTCCTCTTCTCCTGGAACGAAGTCAAGAGGTCCTCACTTTGCTACGCCCAGAACCGGAGGAACGTGTCGAACCTGCGGGGCCACAGTCCAGCGAAACTCCAAGAGAATGCTGAGAGTAAACCGATCCAGAGTCAGTGATCACCAGCTGATACTCCTGATCCGGGGTTTCATCCATGTGAAGACATTCAGGAAGAGGAAAACACACACACACACAGAGTGGTTTCATTAAAAGTTGTAGCATTTTGCATATAAATGGCTGTGAAGTGTTTACAGATCAACATGGAAAAGGCATGAAAGCGATTCGACACGAAAGCTCTCGATCTCCATCAGATCAGATCTGCAGCTGGTTTCAGTCTCACTGCTCTCTCTGAACTTGGACTGCCTCTTACCTTAAAGCGTACAAAGCTGCTTCTGTGCTCTCACACAATGAGGCTAAAGTTCACCGATTAAACCCTCATGAAAAAAATAAAAACATGCTGTTATGATGTTAAATGCATTAAGATAGAAAAAACCCAGAAACGGCTACTAAACGTTACAAATTCAAACCGCTACAATTAGGACGTGTTTAATTAAATCTCGAATATCTATTGCAATTCAATTGGATATTTTATTTTCAAGATGATTATTTTATTTAACTAGAAGTTCTGACATTTTCAAATGCCAATTTTTTTATCAAAAATACAGAATAAAAGCATGACAGAAATTATCGACTGGAAAGATAAATATAACAAAAAAAAACATTAAAAAGCAAAAAATTATATCACAACGGATTACCAAACTTTTTAAAGTAACAGTTTTACTTTAGTCAATAATTTGTACTTGTAATTGCAAGAACATTAAAACCCCCCAAACTTTTGAAATGACACCAAAAGACAAATTTATATAGTAATTAATTAAATCAATTAATAAAATAAAATTAATTAAGTTAAATTGTTATTTTACCCTATTTTTTTTATTATTTATTAAGCTAGTTTTAATTAAGGGCATGTTTATGGTTTTACAAACATTTTTTGTTGTAAAGAAAAATTTTTAAAAATGCAAAAAAAATCCACAAATTAAAAAATTAAATACATATTTAACAGACAAAAATACATATTTTGGTCACAACAATGTTGATTCTTAAACTATAATATTTTTTAAAATAAATTTAATCTGAATTTTATTGCTGATTTTTTTTTTTTTGCTTCTAAACAGACTGTTGGGGCAAACTAAAGCTGTGTGTGTTGTGGCTTGAACAATGAGGTTTTTTATTATCAACCAACCACACACACACACACACACACACACACACACACACACATGCCCTGAACTTCTCGCCCACTTCTTTACCAAAGCAATGCCGAAGATCAGGCATTCTCTCAGCGGCCAATAGGAAACCTGGATTGGGTTACAGTGGGCGTGGCTGGGACAGGGTGTGGTCGAGAGGAGCAAGTGGGTGGGATTTCAGCGCATGTTAGCTTTTACTCTCAGTTAAATTGAGAGCTGAGCCTCTCATTCAATCCTGTTCTGTAACTGCCATCACACACACACACACACACACACACATTTTTATTTTCTCTGTTCGTCTACCTGCTGGAAATCAGGTTTAAATGAAGACTTACAGGGCTGAAGATCAGAAAAAGACACATTTCCTCTGACTTTAGATTTTTGGACTCAGCTCAGCTTTGCATCAGATTTGAACAGAGTATTTGCTTCATTGGGCCTAAAAAGTGAAGAAACAGGTGAGCAAAAAGTTACTGAACGTTTTAACTTATTTTAACCTACTTTCCACACCATGTGCTTTTTCAGTTTTTATAAGACGTTTTAAAAACTATTAATTTACTGACTAAAAGACTAATAGGAAAATAAAGACAGGGAGACAGAGAAAGGGACAATGGAAGGGGAAACTAAACCTTACCTTTCCTTACCTTTAAAGCTTAATGTTTAATTGAAACCTTTATCAGTCTTTTCATCACTTGCTCCTCTCCTCGGATACCTGCATGACTCGCTCGGCTCCTCGTCACCTCACCTGTCTGACTGGCTTTATTCACTCTGTCATACAGGTTCACGCTAAGCAGTAGCATGGATCTGTAAATGGATTTTTACTGATATCTTCTGGACCTGGTGTCTGTGAGCAGGGGTTTGTTTCAGTCAAGGCAGAAAATGAACTGACCGTGGCTTTTACTAAATGCTGATTAACATTTAAAAATGTTTGTGGATTTTATTTCATATCTAAGCTTCATTAATCTCTGGCTACATCTGAGGAATCTTTGAGCTGTCTCCTGATGAGAATCTGTATCATACACAGTTTAATTTTCTTGAGAATTTGCTTGATGACTGAACAGGTTGATTCAAAGATATCTGCTAAAAACAACTTGTTTCCCTCAGGATAGAAAATCAAGTCACAATGTTTATAATTTGTATAATGTTTAACATACCAGTTAGTCTAATCCTAAAGTGAGGTTAGGTAAAGTGAACAGATAATTAAAAAACATGATCGTTTATGACCATATTTCTTGGGACATGACAGTAACGTGTGTTTCAGATTTGGCATGTCTGCTAAGTTATGAAAGCGTTCACATGTTTCCAACAGAGCAGTAAAGGGTGCGACATGGCTTGACAGCCATTACTCACTACCTTAGTATTTTATGATTAGATATTCAAAATACATTCTTGAAGCATAATCAGCTCGTCTTCTTCTGTGTAGGTTCTCACTCAGATGTTTACATGGTGAGCCTTTCCTAGTTGCAAATCTTCATGAAAAGCTAAAATTTTAAGCTGCTGTGACTAAATGCATTTTATTCCATCTCACATCTGCATCCGTTCAGCTCCAGAGCTCAGGGGTAGCTGTTTGCACACCTGGGCAGGTGCTTCCTGTTTGCTTTAATGTTTACTGCTGAACAGTGTGTTAGTGGTGTGTGTGTGAAAAGCCTTCATGATGTCCTGTTTTTTACACATTTCTTCCTTTTTCTTTAGTTTAGGAATCGACTGAAGTGACACGAGAAGGATGATTCAGGAAGTGTTCACAAATATCATGAGGTTCTATGACTACCTCCTCAAAAGAACAGGTGAGCACGCTAGGAGAGAAAAACGCATGCTTTGTGAGGTCACAGATTAGGTTCGTGCCAATCTAAAGTCAGAAGTAAAATTTATGTTTATGATATCGCTTGCTAAGGTATCTAGCCGATAAAAATATATTGACCAGTTTATTAACCAATGTAAATGATTGCAATGGTGGTAGTTAATCTTGGATTATGGAGCACGGTTTTACAACAGACCAAGCCTGTAAATATTTCGTTTTTGTATAATTATTATTGCCCATTGACTTAACATATTATTTAAAAAAAAAAAAAAAAAACAATAACAAAGATTTGTCATTTCATCTTTTCTTGGAGCCCCCTGGGCCCTAAGCAGCTGATTAGTTTGCTTATGCCTTGAGCTGGCTATATGCTAGTGACATCATTGTTCATTCTAAATTAGGAGTTGGTTGTGTAATTGGATAAGAATTTGCGCTCAGCTTTTTCTGAGGTTAAGTTTTACTGTTTGTCCATGTATGTCTGTAAAGGCTTCATGTTTGTTTATTTATGATGTAAATAAGTAAATTAACATTTGTAGGGCTTTGAATTGACTGGTTGTAAAAATACAGTGAAGCTGCTAGGGACCATTTTCCAAATTTTGGAAAGACATGCTGACTATAATAAAACTGATAAATGGATGCTGTTGTACTATGTAAAATATTTGGGTGAATGTTTCTTAACAGCTAGCGAAAAATAACTTCTAGTCTGGGAAGCAGTAGTTAGTGTTTGACTGCTAATCAGAAAGTCGTGGGTTCAGTTCCCAGCACCACTAATCTGAGCAAGGTCCTTAAACCTCAACTGCTCAGTTGAGTAAAACAATTTAGATAAATGTAAGTCACTGTAGATGAGAATATGTAGATGCCAGAAATGTAAATGTCAGAAGTCAGTACATTTTAAGAATTTTCTAAAACTTTACTCTGTATTTAGATGCGCGAGTGCGGGATTACCCTCTGATGCAGAGTCCGATCCAGATGACCCTCATCTTACTAAGCTACGTCTTCCTGGTACTGTATGCCGGGCCACGCTACATGGCCAACCGCAAACCTTACCACCTCAAAATCCCCATGGTCATTTACAACTTCTCTATGGTGTTCTTCAACGCCTACATTGTTTATGAGGTGAGAAATTAGATTATAACTTGTTTTATGTTCCTGTAAGTCGAACTGGTGCACACCAGGCCTACAAAACGGGTTCTTTAAGGGTTCTTCACAAGTCCCTTACAGGTTCTGTACTAGTTCTACCACGGGTCAGAAAATAATTAGGTCCGGGTTTTCTAATACAGCCCAAGTTTGTTGTATCATCCCACAACCAAAAACTCTTTTACTGTTGTTTAGGCTGTCCTGATACACTTCATCAACATCCTAATTCCCTGTGGTTTTCCTAATTTTGCAAACATTTGTTCAGATGTAGCCTTGAAGATAGAAATAAAAAAACCTTTAGTCTGTTGCCAGACTTTGCATGTGCCACTTAACTTAACTCCTGATCAGTCTGATCTAGGATTTAAGGACGATGTACATCCACAGCTGGTCCTCAGCATGCAACTGGGAAGAAGAACCCTTCGAGAACCAAGTTTCTTCTCTTTAGGACATTTTATAAAATCAGGTTTTTCAATAGCTCATAAAAAACTCTTGAAAAACCTGTTGTTTACATTTTTCATCAAACAAGTTCAGCTAAGTGAGCCACTTAATTGATGGGGTTTTTTTGTATTATGAAGCAAATCTCTCATTTTTTTAATTAAAAATTAATTTTATACATTTTAAACATTGATCACCCTGTCCATGATTGTGTGAAGAATGTCAAAAGCAGCCCTCAAAGTCTGCATCTAAAACAACCTGTCCAGGTAACGATGTAAATTTCACACATGCCTTTGTGCAATTAGACAATGACATCATCACATTCTGATCAAGGCTGCGTGCTAATGTGGATTTAAGAGATGAAAATCAAGGAAAAGAAATGTTTTCATTTTTTTTGACATTCTTGTTGTGTATTTTAGTTCATGATGTCTGGCTGGGCAACGACCTTCACATGGAGATGTGACCTTATCGACATCTCCACCAGCCCACAGACTCTCAGGGTAAATAACAGCTGATTTATACCTTCTGATATGAAAGTCATGAATGTTCCTCATCGTCTCCTGTATTGATAAGGATAATTTTTTTATTGTTATTAGTGTGAGAGTAACTCTGCCTCTTTTTCTCTGTGTTTTATTACGAGAATGAAGTTTGTTTGTTTGGGGTTTTATTTCTACAGATGATTCGTGTGGCCTGGTTGTTCTACTTTTCAAAATACGTCGAACTTCTTGACACTGTAAGGAGCTCATGAATCTAATTTCGAATCATGTTTCAAAAATGTATAGATATTCTTTAAGCTGCTTACGTTTTTCTTCATTCTGATTGGTCTGTTTGCAGATTTTCTTTATTTTAAGAAAGAAATACAGTCAGGTGACGTTCCTGCACATCTTTCACCACTCAGCACTGCCCTGGAGCTGGTGGTGGGGCATCACTCTCGCACCGGGTGAGTGCAAAACTTTGCTGTTTTTTTGGGGGGGTTTTTTAACAATTGCATTTAAACAATTTCATTAATTCAGTTCGATCAGAAACCCAGTTTGCGCTAATATAAAATAAACAGAATTAGTAAATTGTTGAAAAGTTTACGCATTTTAACTTCGCCCTTCTATTAATGATTGCAGCAGGAGGAATGGGTTGCTTCCATGCCATGGTGAACGCAATGGTGCACGTCATCATGTACACCTACTACGGCCTGTCGGCAGCAGGGCCGCGCTTCCAGAAGTACCTGTGGTGGAAGAAGTATATGACTGCTATCCAGCTGGTTAGTCTGCCCCCCCCCCTTATTTACTTTACAATAAATAAAGAAGTTATAATTCAAATTATACCGTAAGTTAAAGATATGGGGTTTCAATTATAAAACTGATTTATACTACATCCTGCCATGTCGTTATGGTAAGACAGCGCTGATCTAAATATTTAGAATTATTTAGAATAAATTTTAATTTAAAGTGGGATTTCACAAGAATGTGTTTATAAAACAATTATCTCTCAGTACAAGCGCAAATGACACTGTTGGATTCTGGATAAATGCTGGATTCTGCATGATTCCAAAGATAAAATGTATGATATGGAGTAAAAGTACTGTACTGTCTACAATCTCACTTCAGTTCACCACCTCGCCATGTGTGCCACTAATTCCCTTTGTCTCCAGAATGTGCGTACGCTTGCCTCAGATTAAATTATAGGTGGGCACATTATTCCATCAACTCTGTTTTTATGAGATCACGTTTGTGTAGGAAGTGGCGTACATACGTTTCCATCCCGGTTTTGTGCATATGCTTTTGCTTTTCGATTGGTTTAGATTTTGTTTTAAAATACGGTTTAGATTTTGATTTAGTCTGTCTGAATTATGTCAGTCTGACGTTTCTCTGCTCTGGCACAAAGGTGGTGGAATGAACTTCCCATCAATATCCGAACAGCCGAGTCACTGGCTGTCTTTATAAGACTATTGAAGACTGAACTGTTTCTTAAATATCTTACACTTTTTCCAGTGTTGCTCTTTTTACCAACAGTTTTTGAATAGATTAGCTGAGATTGGTTCGTTTTAGATTCTGATTTGCGTTTCAACTCGATCAGTAAATAATTGCTTCTATATCAATTTTATTCAATCATTGATTAATTTTTTTTTTATGTTTTCACAGATTCAGTTTATCGTGGTGTCTGTCCACATCTCTCAGTATTACTTCATCAAAGACTGTGAATACCAGGTGCCCATATTTATCCACCTCATCTGGATGTACGGCATGTTTTTCTTTGTCCTGTTTTCCAACTTTTGGATCCAGGCATATGTCAAGGGTAAACGACTTCCTGTCAGCAGCGAAAACAAACCCAAGCAGAACGGCCTTGCTAACGGCACAGAGGTAACAACCCTGGCCAATGGAACGCACCCCGAGAACGGCACCGTGCACTACACTAACGGGTTTGCCATTAACGGCAAAGTGAAGGAGGTTTAAATGAAGAGTGGGCGTAAGAGGTGTGACCAAAGCTAGCACTATCACAGCTAGCATGAAGGACTTGGCGAGACCTATAAGTGATGAAAGCAAGAAGTGTAAGGGTTCATGGATGTTTTTGGGAGATCACGTGGGAGATGAGGAGGCGCACATCTGTTTTTGTGCCTTTTTTTTTTTGTTTAGTTTTATTTATTTGTTCTACGGTGCATGAAGAGATGGTTTACACTGACATTAATGTCATTTGCTTGATGATTCTCCTGATTTCTCCACACACATGGTGCATCTGAGTGACTGTAAATAAATATTTGTGCAAAGTTAGGTGGTACAGATGGAACGACTTTTTTATGTGTATAACTTTAAAAAAACTTTTATATTAAAGATTGTATAAATATTTGTTTAGAGCCTGCTGTCTGCGAGCATTTGTACCTCTTTGTGAGACATTTTTTGTCTTAACATGCTAAGAAAAAAAGATAAAACATTAAAGACAAACGTGCTGAAACCTTAGAGCTAGATGCTAAACTTTAAGATGACATGCAGTATGATTGACAGCTGGGCTGCTCTATTGATGAATTGACAGTAAGGATCCATATTATGTCACATTAAGATTATATCTTCATCATAATGACCAAAGATGTAACGATGTTTTGTTCAAACCAAGATTGAAGCAAACTTAATTCAGCACCGTTACATGTTACAGCATTTGGCAGACGCCCTTATCCAGAGTAACATACATTTATCTCTCTTATACAGCTGAGCAATAGGGGGTTAAGGGCCTTGCTTAGGGGCCCAGCGGCAGCAACTTCGTGCTGATGGGAATCGAACCCTGATCTTCCAATTAGCACTCCAACATTTTAATGAGCCACCACTTCCCCGATTAGTATTTTTCTGTAACTGCATCATGAGCCGATTTATTTCTTTTATACTACAGCAGCATGACCTCCACGTGTTAGGAGCGTTATGTTAGTTTAGCCAATAGTCATCGTTAATGAGCTAATAAACAAGACTGCTTCTGCTTTCACTTACAATAACACAGCTGTACACACTCTCCTTCGACATTTGTTAGATGTCCTGATCAAAAAATATGTTACCTGTGGATAGTAATAAGGTACAGAATAAAAATTTTCAAAAGGTATTTATTTTGACTGCCGTCTCTTAAAAGGACAGCAATTGATGGGGGGGGACTTCAATTCTTTGTTTCCAACTTAAGGATATTCAGTCTAATTACACAAAGCTTGTCTCAGATCCCTTTGTGCAATATCATGTAAAATAAATCAAAAAGGAAATACAGGACAGAGAGGGGGTAATGAATAGACCGGAGAAAACATTTAGCCTACAAGAATCTTTATAAACCTTTGCAAATAAATTTACCATTTTAAATACACTTCGAATATTACCTTTTGTGCACAGTCATGACATGAATTTGGCATTGCACTGCACATGCAATGCATACACACCTTTAAAGAGGAAAACGTTAACTTTGGGCCTTTTTAACCCAAACCTTTGCACACCACTGTTACACAAGCACAACCAGGTGTCGCAACACAGTATCTTAAAAAGGGACAGCGACCAATTTGTGCCTAGCTTTATTTTATTTGACTACATACAAGCCCCCTCCACCCAACAAAGCAGTTGAGACTTAGGGGACTTGCGTAGGAACCCAGTTTCTACCAGGGCCCAGCTCAGATCAACCCGAATCAATTGCTAGAACATTGTAAAATTAAGTTTAATTTAAATTGGCAGTTCCCATTCTACTACTAACTTAAATATACACACACCTTTTCTAATTTGACTAGCATTTTTAAATCAACATGACCGCAAGGAGGATGAGGGGAAGAAAAAAAAACATTAAAATTGCATTAAATTTCAATTTATTTACAAGCTTACAAAGATTAGTACACAACTTAAAAGCAGCTCTATTAGTGTTCTCACCTGCCAGCCATATGCTGGTGATCAACGCATGATAAACCAATACAAAAAGCTTTATTTAAAACTGGAAAACATATGTATACAAGTTATTGGTGTGTCAATATTAAAAATGCTTTATCTGATGTGCTGCTGGATGATGCTGCTAGTCACAGGCTTAGGTTTTTTAGTTGGATCCTTTTGGAAACACCTCCAAAGTCGGATGGTTTCATCTGAGCTGATAGAGGCTAGGACTGAGCAGTCGGGACTGAGTGCCATGTTTAAGATGCGGCCTTCATGACCTGAAGGGAAGACAGGAAATGCTTTAAATCATAGAACGCCCAAAAAAAGTCAACCGGTAAGGTTTTAGAGCAGAGGAACTGACCTTCGAGCTCAGCCACTTTGGCAAGTGAGGGATATTTCCAGATGAAAATTTTGTCGTGTGCAAAACCATGGCCGGAGACAAGTTCCTTGTAGTTTGGTGCAAATACAAGAGATGACACCTAAATGGGTGGAAACAGTCGTTAGCAACACTAGTATTTTTCTAGACAAAGAGCACCACAGTCCAGAACTGGCTTAAAGTTGGGTTTTCACCTGTGACTGCGTGTCCCAAGAAGTGACACATGAGCCATTGTTGACGTTCCAAATGCGAATGTGTCGATCACTGGTTCCACCTCCTGATGCCAGGATGCTTGGTTGCCATGGACACCACGCAAGCGCCTGCACATTGAACAAGTCAATTCAAAACCTACATTTAGCTCACTTGATCATTAGTGTATCGAGTGTACCACACCCACCTTTACAGCTCCTTGGTGTTCACTAAACGAGTGCACTGCACCCTGAGAGCCACCCTGTGCCCTTGACCAGATGTTCACCAGGTTATCGTTTCCACCGCTGGCTAAATAGCGGCCATCTGGAGACCAGGCAAGACCGCAAACCTCTTGCGAGTGGGCCGAGAGTGTGGCCAGGTGATGATTTGCTACACGAACATCATGCTGGTGGATCAAACCTGTTCTGGAACCACTGCAATACAAAGTTTTACATACATTTGTATGGCAAAGGAGGCTGAACCCCATAGCACCACTAACCTGCTCGGGTTCCAGCAGGTCATGGTTTTGTTTATGGAAGACAAAGGCTAAACAAAGTTTAAGCAACCCTTCTACTTCAAATAAATTAGTGCCATGACCCAGCCAGCATACTGGCACCTGTCAGATAAAGTCCCTGTCCAACCAGAAATCAATGATTTATTCAGACCTGCACAGGACGTGATCATTCCAACTCAAGGAACCAACTCTGCCTTGATGGCCATCCATGCTGCGCAGACGCTTCTGTGTCTGAACATCCCACAACTACAAAGAGGAAATCAGCATCACATTAACACCATCAATCAAGAAATACTTCCTGTGGGAAGTATGGGTTAATACAAATCACTTGTATCAAGTGTATTGAACAATAATTACTTTGTTTCCACCTGACTCATTTAAATTTTTACCTCCACTTTGCAGTCACTTGTCCCAATGGCCAGAAAGTTTCCATCTTTGCTCCAAGAGACAGAAGAGATGTAGCCATCCTGCTCCTCCAACTTTTTAAGCAGCACAATCTGCCCCACTGTAGCATCCCACAGGTACACATACTCCGCGAGGGCAACAGCCACAATGTTTAGCTTGCCCCAATCCATCAGGTTCAGATCTGAGCCCATGTTAAATACCTGATCAACATGGTGTCCAATCAAGTTATTGTCACTGAAACAGTTCAATCAAGATACTTACAAAAGTCATTCCTGAGTTCAGGAGCATCCAGGATCCTCTCTGGGACAGAGGAGATGTAGCGGCTCTTCTTCAGCGACACAGGTGTAGGCACCTGGCTGTACAAGACCTTTAGGTTGTTCTGGTAGCCTGCAAGCAAATAGCCCTTGTTCAGTTTCCACTTTTTCTAAAGAACACCCCCTCAATATACAACATGAGGAATCTGCGCTAACCTTCAGGGGCATTGAGAGGTTTTCCACCCAAATGCAAGATTTTGGCCTCACCAACATCAAATCCATTCAGAGTCACAGACCAGGCCTTCTGATTGGATTGCTGAAATTTTTATTTAAAGAAAATTAAAATTTATAGCCACATGCACAGATCAGGAGTGTGAATTAGGAAACAGGGGGTAGGAGGGGTGGACAGAAGCTTACTGTGGACGAGGATGCAGCCTCCTCTCCATCGTTTTCCTTGGAGAGGAGAAAACTTGCCACTTCCATCTGTTTGGTGTTTCGAACAGGGATGAACCGATCGCCTCCTGCCTTGGAGGGGGTGATTTGGTTCTTACCATTCTTCCCTAGTTAGATACGCAAGTTGTACAAGGAGAACAGATTAGGATGCTGTTAAGATTAGAACGCTTTAGTCTTATTAAACTAAAGGCAGGTACCAGGAGTTTTGCTTGGGGTCTTGGACATGCTCAGACTTCGGTTGGTGCTTTTATTGGGCGAAAGGGCATTGGAGCTGCTGGATGTGGATGTGCTGGCTTTTCTCTGCCACCTGGCCATCGGGGCATTAGTGATGGGCATGTCCAGCTTCAACACACTTTGCATGTCATTCTCAAAACCAAAGTGAGCCATGATGAGTAAAGACCAACCCTGAATCACACAGGGCGAGAAAGCAGGTCACCCAGATTGTATTCACCAACAAGTAAAAACTCCTACTCGATTTGTACGTTCTGAATTACTTGCTTTAATAAAGTGTGTCGGTTACGTTTACTTTTTACCTTTTAAAATGAATTAATAGTTTTTCACAATTAAAAGGTTAAAATCAAATGATTCCCACAGATACGCATACACAGTAAAACCAACATTGCTCCCAAACAATGTCTCGTCCACTGATTGTCTACTTGTGCACACCAAGTAAGAAGCTCGTGCAAAAAATTACCGTTACAAAATTATTACCGAACAACTTTGTAGCGATCCAAACTTAAATCTTAAAATAATCATTAACTTGGGTTTAATAAAACATGTAACACGTGACCAAAACTTTAACGGTTATATCAAACCCCACTAAAAAAGCCGGACTACAAATAACTAAAAATATACTGAAAACTTACCCAAAACGCTATAGCAGGTTAAAACCAATTCAACAACAGCAATTGATGATTTAAAAGCGGAAAAACCCAGAAAGAACCGTAAACTCAGCTGTTCGTTCTACTTGATAACCAAGAACAGACAGCGAATACAAAGTCAGCGCGTTTAAATGTCTGAACGCTTGCTTCTGATTGGTCGGTTTAAATGGCGCCGCTTGTGTTACCAAGGCAGTCACGTTCAATCTGATTGGCTGAATCCCTTTAAGGGGCGTGTACAAACGAATTGACCGTCCTGTTTGTCCTGAAGCGGAAATGTTGTACTCCAAAATACTCCATACTTTTAAACCATGTTACACTAATCGGATTGTTTATTTATACCCATTTATTTCTATTTTTTACCGACTTGATTGCAAACGTTGTACAAAATAAATCAGACATTTTATTTTTCAGCTTGAAAATATAATTTTAAATATATGTATATTTTTAGATTTATATACATGACATATACCTCAAACATACTGGTTTGCTTTAGGTTCTGTAGCGTAGTGTACATATTGAAACAGTTTGCGGCAAGAAAGCGATGGTTTATGGGAAATGTATTCTAAAACAGTTGTGTATACAAAAAAATCAAAGACGCCATTAAATATTGTTACAACCGAGTCTATTTATATTCAAGAATCTATAAAACTAATTAAACCGAAGTGTATGCTATAAAATTAGTTAAAATTTTAGACTAAGTTAAGTTTAATAAATTACACTGAATCAAGAACTTCACTTCCAGGATTAATGTGACGTATTTCTTTCTTAGCCAATCATAGTGCGTTTTTCTTTCGCCCAAAACCAGGAAGTGGTAATGTTTGTGTTGGGCGGAGTGAAACCAGAGACCTGACCAGAAATAGAAACAAAACTAATATCATTACTGAGCTGTAGTTTTCTTTATATTTGTATGAAAATATAAGAATTCAAGTAAACTCTACGGCTTAATTAAATTTCGAAGGAAAAATTAAAATCTGATGACGTTTTGGATACTTGTTTTTGAATTCTGGGTATAACGGGTTGTAATGAGGAACACGTTTCTCCGCCACTCCCCGTGTTGTCATGTGAATTAGTTTACGGCCGAAGCGTCGTGTTTTTTTCGATAACATAAAGTAATCATTTATACAGTTTACAGAACTTCTACAATGTTCAGCAGGTCAATTGCACATTTAAGAATAGCTGGTTAATTAAATCTAATCTTATTTGTCGGATTTGTTTGCTTTACCTGCTTACGGTCAACATCACACAGGTAAGAAAAGCGCATATCATCAACAGACAAATTTGCTAATATTAAACATAATTAGAACTAACCTCCTATATAATTATTATTTGTAACATTCTCTGGACAGGACGTAAGAAAAAATAATTTAGCTATTATATAATTAAAATAATTCGGTATGGTATGCGCAAATATAGCGCAGCGTTTACGCCCATAAAGCTGCCTTATACACAGGTTTCTGGCAGGTGAGATTTATAAAATTTTGACGTAAAGGCATTTAGAGGTCATATGTATAATTTGTTTAAAGTATCCATCTAATACACATTGCTGTTTATTTTTATAAGTAATTTGCATTTATTTAGCTGTTTGTAAAACTGTATGTGTTTGTCATATTGATAAACTCGGGTTCTTCTTATTAATATAAACTGAACCCCTTTAAAACCATTCAATTTAAATTGCATTGCTAACATGCACCAATATACAATTTGTATAAACCGTTCATTTCTTTCTATTCAAGGCTAAAGGTGTGTAAACTTTACTCTTAAATTTATAAAAGTTGATGAATCAGCATCAGTAGCTTTAGCGAGATTAGAGGCCCCGCCCACTCATCGTCTATTTTACATACCACGTGTAAAGCCACGCCCAGGTCTGTACGTTTGATGAAAAAATAAATGTTATTAAAACGATCGGGTCTGGGCGTGGCTTTTACACGGGGTATGTAAATTAGATGATTTATTTCATTTCATAAATCTGTTTACCAAACTTACATCCAGGTAGCGATGTTATCCCATTTGATGTGTTTTCAATCCTTGTATCATTTTTTACAGTTTAAATATGTTAATTAAGTAAGATTTTAGCTGTGTTTGTGGCTTTACAGGAAACACAGCAGGGTATATTGAACTGAAACAGAAATAGGTCAAGTAAAATGATTCATGAGTTTGTCGTGCTTTCAGAATTGCGTCTTGGTGGACAGTAAAGTGACAGACTGGGTTGAATTTAAGGATATTGAAAATGTTTGCCAGGAAAAATAAACGTCCTGCGCCTCCTAAAGGTCAAGGAGCTGCTGCTGCCAAACAGGTGAGTGAGAAATTCATTCGTTTTATTCTCAGAGTTGGATTTGAACTCCTTAATGTTTTAGAACATTGCATCACATGCTTATTTGCTCCAGAATGTGGTATGTGTGTTTTTGTGTTGCTGTAGCTGGGTTTATTTCTTGACTTTAACCCCGAGGACATGATGGAGATGAGCAATGATGTGGACGATCCGGATCTGGAGGCTGAATTTGCTGCTATTGTGGGGAAAAAAACAACTGCTGCTGCTGCGAAAGCCAAAGACAATGCCAAAGGTGAACAGAACACCGGAATGTTGTTTAGAAACATAAAACAGAAGGAAAGTTTTTCTTCATGTCTTGTGTTTGTCATTTATCTGATGCAGAATTTGTAAGGGGATGTGAAATTTGTGTGTCTAGCAGACATTGTATGGCCCCTGTGCCTGTAAGATCGGGACACGGCCTACGTAGCAGTTATTTTAGTGAAGGATTGCGGCTTATGTTTTTCTGACCAGGAGACAAGGGGGAAGGGGGTGTGGATTTTGTACCTGTCAGTTTTAAATGAGGTGGCGTGGCCTAAATTTCAGGCTTACCTAGAGAAGGGGGTGTGGCATCTTTATCTGTCAGTCCAGTCAGGAGAGGTGTGGCCTAACTGGATAGTGTTGCCTCTGTGATAGTGAAGGAGGTGTGGCTAATGAATCAGTCAGTCCCTGCAATGGAGGCGTGTCCTAAGTAAATATCTGTCAGATTAAAAGGGGTGTGGCTTCAGTAGTTGTTAGTATAAGTAATAGAGCAGTAGCCTAAAGATTAACATCTTTTAAGTAATTATTACTCTTTTCATATTAAATCTGATTTTTTAGCTCCGTTACCCATGGAGGACATCCAGAAGATGACTGAGGCATGCATGAAGGACCTTGAGGCTGATGATGACGATGACAACCTTGAGGACGATGAAGATCTTCTGGTATTTGTGTATACTGTGTGTATGTGTCTGTATGTATGTGTTGAAAGCTAAATTAAAGTTTTCTGTGTTGTAGGCAGAGCTACAGGAAGTGGTCAGTGAAGAGGAAGCAGATTCTGGGGCAGAGACCACCACCTCACCTGGTACAGAGGAAACAAAACCACAGGTATCACAGGAACCAACACACAGAACCATGTTGCAGAAAGCCATGTACACACTGTGCATTGAGGGTCACTTTTCTGAATGTTGAAATAGAACAGAGAGTTTGAAATTGGCAGAATGCAAAACGTACATAGAATGTATTTCCTTTAACCTGTTTTAATTTAAAAGCACTCATAAAACACAAACTCGTATTCCAGATGGTAGAGGTTATAGTGTAAATTTGCTGTGCACTACATCATATTGCCGTTGTTCCTCCGCCCACAGAAAGCTAATATGTCATCCTCCTCGTCCTCCTCCGCCACCCCATCAGCAGCAGCAGTGTGTAGTAGTGTTGAACATATGCTTCAGGAGAGGATTGTCATGTACAACATGGCCATAAGCAACGCTAAAGCTGCAGGAGAGTCGGCCAAAGCTCGCCGCTACGACAGAGGACTAAAGGTGACAAAATGCTCACGATTACATTAAAAATTCTTAATTTTTACATATTATTTACATTGTTTTTTTTCCCAGACCCTACAGAGCATGCTAGCGTCCATACGCAAAGGAGGAACGATAGACGAAGCGGAGATCCCGCCTCCGGTGGCATCTGGTAACCGTGGCAACACTGCTTCTTCCTCAGGTCCACCTTTATCCGTGCCATCTCCCTCAGAGGAGTCGGACAGTGCCGTGGAGACTTCACCTGTGTCCCCAGAGACCATCTCTGTGCCCGTGCCGCCGGTCGGATTGCAAAACCAGAATCTTTTCTAAAACACTAAAAATCTAGTCTTGCATATAAATTTTTGGGGGAACGGTTTATCTGAAAACAGATTTTCTTTACTGTGGTTTGGCAAACAAGTGATTTTTTTTTTTAACATGTCATTGTTTTTGCCCCGCCCACAGGAAGTGCAAGTGTCCTCCGCAGAGACCCCTCCTGTTTTTGTAGAGACCGCTGCTGCTTCTGAGGAGCTGCCAGTCAGCAGCTCTGCTCCATCTTGCGTAACCTTATTGGAAAAGGAGCACATCCCAGAATGCCCTACAGGTGAGGTGTTAACATCTGCTCATCAGACTACTATATCAGGCATAATCGCTTCTAATTGTCGAATTTACTAGTTAGACAGTGACATCTCTGGAATCTGAGGAAACTGGGACTGTCTTAATGATTCAGAAAGGTGTATCATCTGTGTTTTAGGCACAGGTGAAAAAGTAAGTGCACCCAGTAAGGAGACGCTGCTGGAGAGACAGAAGCAGTACAGGACGGCCGCTCTAAGGGCGAAACAAGCAGGAGACTTGGAACAGGCCAAAACACACATGAAGAGCAGCAAGGTAAGGGGGGGTGGGGTAGGGTTGTCTGCCTATTCACCTGTCTGTCTGTTCACACTTTTGTCTGCAACTGTTTCTATTCATCTCTATTTTCTATCTGTCTTTCTTTTTGAGTCTTTTGAGCTGTCTGTCTGTTTATTTTCGTTTGGTACTTGTTTACATCTTCCCATCTGTCTCACTATCTGTTTGTCTTTATCTATGTTAATCTATTAGACTTATTTCTCTGTATATACAGTGTACTGCTTTGCCTGTCTCTGTTCATCACACTCTTTTTTTTGTCTGTCTCTCTCTTTTTGTCTGACTCTGTCTGTCGCTCTCTCTTTTTGTCTGATTCTGTCTCCCTCTCTTTTTGTCTGACTCTTTGTCTTTTTTTGTTTGACTTTGTCTTTTTACCCGACTATCTGTCTGTTTGTGTCTCTTTTTGTCTGACTCTCTGTTGCCTTATTCTCATGCTCTGTAGAGTTGTCTGTCTGTTTGTCTGTCTATCTCTGTCACTCTGCCTCCCTGTTTGTGGATAAACACACTGTTGTTCAGTTCTTTCTCAGGACACTGGGCTTTCTGTGTCTAAAATAATTAAAAAATGTTGAAATGTTAAGACGCTTGTTTCCAGAACAGTGTGTGTGTGTGTGTGTGTATGTGCCTGTATGTGTGTTGGCATACTGTTCTCGCTTCTCTATGTCCTGCTTCCCCTGGTCTTTTGGTGTGTACTGTCAGCGGTAAGTGACGTGAGCTGTGTGTTTGTGTCTCTGCTGCAGAGTTGTGATGCAGCTCTTGCAGCGCTAGAGAGAGGAGAGAGCGTAGACTTCAGGAACCTTCCTCCTCCTTTGTCTGAAGGTCAGTCAAACTTCTTATCAGAACTGGTGTAAAAGTGTGAGAGTAAAGGTCGGTGGTCGAAAATGCTACATTATGGCTAAACTGGTAGTATTAAGCTTTTATTGCTATTTAACATTGTAGCACTGGTGAAGAATTAAAAATGTAATTATAAACAATTTATTAAACTCTCTTTCTCTTTTTGTCTCTTTCATCTTTGTGCTGCAGGAACCTTTCCAAAACAAGCGATAAACATTTCAAAGTCGTCCCCAAACATGCAGGGTTAGTATGCTAGCGCTAATACTCTCTCTCTCTCTCTCTCTCTCTCTCTCTCTCTCTCTCTCTCTCTCTTTCTCTGTGTCTATCTGTCTGTATATCTGTGTCTTATTCTGAATGCTCAAACACAAGTATAGCCACCTGTCTACAGTATTGATGCCCAAAAATTGTAACATTGTTTGATGTAATTGTCAATAATGTGTTCTTCCAGCTAAAGAGGCAGCTGTGACTCCACCCACTTCAGCTCCACCTACTTTTGCCATGCCCAAAACTGTTCTGGAAGCTCTGGAGCAGAGGATGGCTAAATACAAAGAGACGTGTGATCAGGCTAAAACCAACGGTGATGAGCGCAAAGCTCGCATGTATGAGCGCATCGTCAAGGTATTAATCAAGTCAATCACATGACTAGTCAATTCGGCATGCGGTTTATCAGTAAGCAAAATCTAAAATCATTTTCCTGTCATCCTCACAGCAATATCAGAGCGCCATCCGCTCACACAAAGCTGGACGAGCCTTTAATTATGACGAGCTTCCTGTTCCACCAGGTCAGGCCCACACACGCGCACACACACACACACACACACACACATGATTACTTTTTATGAAATTCAGTTTTATCGTTCTTCATCAGGTTTTCCACCAATCCCAGGACAGGAGGCAGTTAAACCTGAGCAGGGATTGGCTATTGCGCTGGAAACTGCCACTAAGATAGCTGCTAACGAGGCAGAGGGCAAAGACAACGATGAGGAGGAGGAGGGAAAGGAACCAGCGAAAGAAAGCAAACAGGTCTGTCTGTTTATTACTGCTGCTAAACAGATGGATGCTTATCATGCAAGTGGACAGAAAGGTAGCTGGGGAGAGATAAATATGAATTGTGGCTGCTTAAGTAGCTATAGAAACCTATAGATGTATAAGGAGACATAAATATAGTTAGCTAAATAAATAAATGGAGGGCTATATCAATAGATAAGACAGGGCTAGATATAAAGTAATATAAACAAGAATGGAAGGATTGACAGATTGCTGGATAAACATGTAGTTTAAACAGACTGTCCTCCATAATGAAGGTCTAAATCGTTAATGTTCTCTCTGATGTTTAGCTTAAAGCTCCAACAGCAGCAGTGGAGAAGCAGAAGAAGCTGGCGGTTCCTCTGCCAGTCCAGCATCCTAAAAGATCTCCTTCACCTTTACCTGAGCGAAGCACCAAGATGGAGAACCCATCTTCCACAGGTCAGCAGAATTTTTTTCACCCTGAGCTTCCTAATCAGAGGCTTCAGCGGAATTCCAGCTGCTGGAAACCTTCTCATTGGTTGCTTCACGTCAGCGTTTTTTTAGAGAAGTCTAGTGTTTTGTTGTAACTTTGTCTTCTTCCCTGCTCAGCGACAGTGTTTATGTTCCCCTAGTGACGGAGCAGATGGAGGAACTGGAGGCTCGGAGAAAGCAGTACCTAAAGGCAGCGCTGCAGGCCAAGCAGAGGAACGACCTGGAGCAGGCCAGGGTTCATTTACGCACAGCCAAAAGCCTAGAGGTGTTAATCAGTGCAGCACGCAACGGAAAACACCCTGACCTCAGCAAGGTGAGAAACGAGATGACACCAACACAGCACAGCACGACCCCAACTCAGCCATGACACCTACACAACACAGCCACAATACCAACACAGCGCAGCTTGACCCCAGCACAGCCATGATACCAGCACAGCTATGACACCAACACCAAAGCAACACCATTACAACAACACAATATAGCGTTTTAATGTAGTAGAAATGGAAATCCGTCCTCCATCTATCTTTCTCCAACCATCAATCCGTCTATCTATATATCTATGTTTTCAGACAGTCAGTCAAATAGACGGATGGATGCATGGTTGAATGAAAGATTAGATAAAAAGATAGATTGATCGACAGGTTGATGAGTGCGTAAGTGAAAAGGGAGAGAGATGGAAAGATAAAAACAAACAGAGATAGATGAATAGATAAATAGTTGATCAAATGAAGGGAGTGTAAAATAGTTTGAAAATAATTAAAATTAAGAAAGAATAATAGGTGAATAAATAAATACAAAATTGGAAATTTGTGTGTGTGTGTGTCAGGTCCCCTCTCCCCCTGCTGATGAGGATGAGGACTTCATTGTGGTCCATCACAGTGAGGTTGAGATGTCCGAGAGAGATGAGGAGGTTTACGCTCAGCTCAACACCATGCTAAAGGAGCAGTACGAGGTGACGCTCTGACATCATCACCTGTGACATCATCACCCAGGTCTTTTCTATTCAAAACTGGTGTATGACATTGCATTGTTGTTTTTCTTTTCCTTTTAGAAATGTATGACATTCTCCAAGCAGTTTACTCACATGGGAAATGTTGCCGAGACAACCAAGTAAGAACACACACACACACACACACGGATGTCTACATGTTGAGGCTCTTTAACTTGGATCAAGCTCTTTAATGTTTTCCTCCTGCTGCTAGATTTGAGAACCTGGCAGCGAGATGTAAGAAGAGTCTGGAGATCCTAAAGCTGGCTCAGACCCGAGGACTAGAACCTCCTAAACACCATTTTGAGGAGAAAACTTACAGCACCGTCCGGTAGCCCTGCACTCGCCTCACTGATTACAAACAATTGTTTAAAAAAATGAATAAATAAATAGACGGAAACCAAAGAAACAAAGAATAAGAAACACTTAATTAAAGTGTAAATAATTTTAAAAAATAACACATACAATAATACTAAAACGTTTTAGTATTGTTTTATTTTAATATAAATTTCTTGTTTTATCTTATATATACTATTATAATTAAATGTAGATAATAAATTAAACATATATATAATATGTATGAATTTTTAAAGAATAAATTTTACTGTGTTTTGAATAATAGCTTTTAAGTAATTATCAATCTTTAAATAAATTGAGGTAATTTAAACAAAAAATGATAAATCACAAAAAAAAACAGAAATTTGACACATTTTTATTATATTTATTTGCTTGAACTTTAACTTTGAAAAAAAATGAAAAGGATCTATATACTTTGCAAATATAAAAAAATGTGTGTGTGAAGGATCTTTCCAGAGCTCAGCAGCACTGATATGGTGGTGATGATTGTTAAAGGAATGAATCTTCCCGCTCCTCATGGTAAGTCTGATGCGTGTTTGTGTGTGTGTACTGGTTCTGTCTATCCAGAAGAAGGTGCTATGATTTTCTGTGTGTTTCTTTGTCTCCTGGAGGCATTTCTGTGAACGACCTGGATGCCTTCGTCAGGTTTGAGTTCCCCTTCCCAAGTTCAGTGAGTGTCTCAAACACAGCACAAAAATAAAAGAACATAAAATAACAATTTAAAATGTCTTACATAAAAATACAACAATTTATTATAGTGTTATTTTTTCACCTCTATTTACCTGTGTCATGTGTTAACGTCTGTTTCAGGATCAGCCACAGAAGCACAAAACTGCAGTGGTTAAAAACACCAACAGCCCTGGTGAGGGTCACTGACCACATGATTTTATACAAAAAATAGTTCCTACCCATAGTGAACTCACTTTTAGTCCAGGATCTGGTCCGGATTCTTTCTCTTCTGCTCGTACTTCAGCTCTTCTCTTTCTTTTCCGATTCTGTAGAGTTCAACCAAAACTTCACTCTGAACATAAACCGTAACCATCGTGGCTTCAGGAGACTGGTGCTGACAAAAGGCCTCAAACTTGAAATATTTCATAAAGGGTAAAACTTTCAGAAAGACTGTAATTTATTACATAAAGTTGAATAACTTTTCCCTGCCAGCTCGTACACTCCTTAAATACTGATGACTTAAAGAATTATTATCAACATTAACCAGAAGGTTTATAATTCACGTTGAATGTGTGTGACAGTGGTTTCCTGAGAAGTGATAAACCCGTAGGAACAGCTCACGTTAAACTGGACAAATTAGAGACTGAGAGTGAAGTGCGGGCGATAGTGGAGGTAAGAACTGACTTACTGAACTAATGACTCATAAATAGGTTTATTGTCTAACTCATTAACATTCTCGATCATTGACTCACTAACAGGCTTACTTATTGATTTACTAACAAAATCATGCATCAGTTTCTTTAACAGACTCGCTCTTTGACTCACTAACAGACTCACTCACTTATTGATTGCATCAATTCTCTAACAAACTTGCTTTTTGACTCACTAATGGACTCACTCACTCACTTATTGATTCACTAACAGACTCACTTACTCACTTATTGATTCACCAACAGACTCACTTACCCTTTGATTCATAAACAGACAGGATCATTAATTTATTAACAGACTTACTTATTGATTTTCTAACAGATTAACTTACTCATTGATTCACTAACAGAAAAATTCAGTCATACATCAGCCATTTTGATATTGACACGAGGGATACGATGTCACAGCAGCGTGAAATTAAAAGAATAATGTTGAACTTGAATGGTGTTAAACAAGTGCAATTTAACTGCAGGAACAATGTTATTTAAGAACAGAAAAAATCTACTTCAAAAAACTACTTAAAGCACTAGAAAAGTGCTGCATCAGCGCTTTCCCCAATTCCATATATGATGAGTCCACTGTCCCATGGCCTCATATGAGTTTTGGGCGCAGTAGATAATCTGGGAGCTGTTTTCGAGCTGTAATTTACATAATATAGATTTAGACATGCAACTCGCCTCGTATAATCAGTATGGGAGTATGTGATTTCGCACAGGGCCATTAACTCACTCATTGACTTTCTAATTGACTCATTGACTCACTTCAGTTATTTACTTCCTGTCTTACTATTGCAATCCTGATAGTATATGTGTGTATGTATGCACACACGTTTTAGGTGATGGATGGCCGGAAGCCCACAGGAGGTCGCATAGAGGTCAAGGTGCGTCTCCGAGAGCCTCTGGGTGGGCAGGACATACAGCCAGTCACAGAGCGCTGGCTGGTGCTCGACCAATCACACGTCAGTGCCATAACACCTAGAATTCGTTATTAACACCAACTCTGGTGGTTAATGCTCCTGATAGTAAGATGTTTGTCTGTCTCGTCTCTTCACAGTAGGTCTGATCTTCCCTCTGTCTGGATCTACTGTTATGTCACCCTCAGACACACTGCAGTTCTTCATCAGTTACATAAACAATTTGAGGGAAAACATCACACTTTTACACTAGAACCAGATAGAGGATGCCTTTTACACACACACACACACACACACACACACCTGGACTGTATGGACTTGTATAAAGGTGTGTGTGAAAGTGCTAAATTGTGATCATCATGGGTCTCAGTGACCTTTAATCTGCACTTATGCACTAATACCAAAGCGCTGAATGCAGCCAGAGCATGACGCCGTGCCCTTATTCAACCTGCTGTTTTAAAGCACAACATTAAAGCACTGCTGCAGCTTCACGCTCGACTGATTTATCTATGCAAAGTGATTGTGACAAAGAGACACGGGTTAAAATTCACAACACACTTCAAAGCCATAATATACAATCACGCACACCGGACAGATCCGAATACGCTTGTTTAATAAAAGGCTTAAAATCACTGCCTCAACACTAACGCTGAGTGTTTTCACACACCCTTATCCACTACCACTATTCTGAGCTTTCAGCATGGTCTGTCCATCCTGAGACGCTTTTCCGCTGACATTCCTAAACAGTTCTAAGAATTAATTTTAAATTAATTTATTTTGTAGTTATAGAAACTGTCGTGTAGCGGTAATAACGCCATCTGCAGGTTTGAATCTCTCATGCTTTGAGATGAGTAGATTGTAATGACCTAAACATGCTTTTATTTTGTCACAAAACGCTTCCTGGTGTCATGTTACATTAACTATACTCAAGAGCTGGGAAACAGTTGATTATTTGATGCCAGACGTCTGACTGCGCGTTTGTTTACACAATGTTTACCATGTTTAAACCTCTGCGCCAATCAGAACTCATCAGTAACCTATCCAAAACTCATTTGCATAAAACGACGAAAAACATCCATCACTGCGACTCTGTGTCACTAAATAAACACAAAAACATCTGAATGCATGGATACGCAACTGAGCGCTCATCTGGGCTTCTGCTTTAAACCTTAAAACAGCTTTTTGATCTGTAAAAACTGGAAATAATGTAAATGTGTGTTAAATCGTTCTATACATCTGAATGAGACTCGCGCACCTTCCCAGCTGCTGCTCTTGCGCTTTGTTTCGCAAACGCAGGAGTTCTGTTACTCTTCAGGCTCTCCTGCCAGATGCCCACACTGTTAATATTTATGATTATTATTATTATTAATGTCCTGTTTTTCACTTTAGATAGACTGTAATTTCGATGCAGTCCTGCCAAGTTCACCTGTTGCCATGGAAACATACTTTTGTTTAAAGCAGCTTTCTCTCTTTGCTATTAAATAGTGCCAATGATTGGTCTTAAAAACATTGCAGTATTTAACTCACACACAGACTCAATCATTGATTCACTAACAGACTCGCTAACCGACTCAGTCATTTATTACCTGGCTGACTAATCAATTTACCAACTCCCTCACTCACTCATTGGTTCACTAACTGAGTCACTAATTAAGTGAATCACTCACTAACTCACCTATTTACAGATTCCCCCATTGATTGATTAACCCATTCACTCAGTGATCAATTATAAGACTCTGCAACCTTCACATAACGACACAGTCATTGGATCACTGACAGACTAACTGACTGACCTGAGGAGCAGGTGCCGGTGATTAGTCAAACCAACCATCACAGTATTAGAAAGTATAACATGGATAATAGCTTTAAAGGAAACGCAATCTGTTATAATCAAAATGTTCTACATGCAGCAGCAACTGTTAACATGGTAACCAAATAAACCACCGACGTCACAGACTAAACTGACGGCCTGGGAAATTGTATTGTGGTCAGTTGTAATAATAGTGCAAAGGGAATAAAAAGTTTGTCTAATTTATGATGTAGTTTGTTGGTCCACTGAGTTTCATTAAAAATATTTATAAACGTCCACGCAGCTTTATCCGATATTAATGCTGAAAAACAGCAAGGCAAAAAGTAGCTAATGATAATTCCTATAAACACTCTGCCTGTAGATCTCACAGGTGGTGACTGGATAGGGTGGAGTAATTACAGTCACAGTCATGTGCGTTATTAATATTTTTATCTGAGTTCATGTTGCCACTTTATTCTACTTCAATTACAAATTTGTTGTAAAAGCTCATGTTTTTGTTGGTTTTGCTAACAAGCGAATGAACCATTCATTTAGTCTAACGCAATAATCCAGAATCTTGCCACTTCTGATCGGCTTAAAAATATTCATAAAGTAGAAACAAAAAAAATGCTTAGATCTTTTATATACACACACACACACAACATATTAAACTACTAATACCGGCGCGTGTGAAGACCTTTCCCTGAGCAGATGATGTGGGAATGTTCTGTTTCTCTGAAAGCTTTCTGAAGCTGAACGCTGGATTTTTCAGACTGTTGTTGAAATATTGTAAATTAAAGTTCTTTTCGAATTAAAGATTTGATTCTTGGTCTGTTTTTTTTCATAAAGGTTATTCTTGCCCTTATGCTTCACTAATAATCTTCTCGATATGTGAAGTATGAATAACATTGTCAGGATAATGTGAGAATTTGGGTGGAACGCTACAGGAAGAACGAGATGCTGGTTGCAGCGAGAAGCTGTGTGAGTGTGTGTAAGGTTGTCCAGGCAGATTTCCGTAACCCTAATTAGGAATCAGTGGGTATAGACAATGGATGGATGGATTCTGAGAACATTAGCTACAGGCTCAGAATCCATCCATTATCTTTACCTGCTTAGTCGTAATCAGGGTCACAGGGATCTGCTGGCGTTTATCCCAGCTGTCACTAGTCACAACCCAATACATGTTTTTGGACTGTAAGAGGAAAGTATCTGGAGTAAAGCACAGGAACTAGTAATACTTTTAAAATGAAAACTTTTTTTTATCCAAATTCAAACAACTTGATTAAAAAGGCTCAAACTCTGTGTTCATCTTTTAAACCTACAGTGAGTTTCGGGAAAACCAAAAGAAAGCCAAATTTTTTTTTTTTTAAAAAGACACAAAGACAAATAAGGATGACTGTTATTCTCAGAATTTTCCCAAATTCACACTACAATTTACAGAATTTAGTGTGAATCTGGAAATTCCACATTTTTAAACCCCAAAAAACCCTTATGTTTTCCTTTTTTTGCTGAGAAATCCGACCTGTAATTTCCCCCAAATTCACACTGGAGATTCAGGAGGTGCAAAACAATAAATCAATATTTATCCTTTTGATTACATTTCAACGTTGAGATCTGAGGTTTCATTGTTTTAATTGGGATGTTCTGATACTTAAGCCAAAGATCTTGTTCGTTTGAGCAAAATAATTCAGGTTTGACATTCTCATCGCACTGCAAAGCCCTAAGCCTCAACATGTAAAATCACACACACACACAAAGTTAAGAAGAGTTTTATTTTATATACACACCAGCTTTTTTATAAAGTCTCCTGTTTATCGACAAAAAACAGATGTGGAGCAGGTTAAAGTTTCTTTTTGGCTTATCATGTCTTTATATCAGAATCTTTCTGACTCACATAACTGATTAATATTTCCTTTCATTTCATCTCATAACTTTAGAATCCAAATATTTTTACACAAAGTGTGTAACGTGTATCAGCTGTAACAGGATTTCACACATTGAGTAATCAAAGCTTCGGTTTCATCATCATGCAGATTGAATAAGGAAACGGACGAACAAACACGCAGCCGGGATGGCATTTGGTACAGGAAATAATAATAATAATAATAATAATAAAACACAACACAAGACTTGAGTAAGATTGTGGCTTTAAGCTGCTTCAGAGAGAAACAGAAACATTCTAACAGACTGACTTTAAGTGCTGCACTGGAAATCTTGTAGGTGTGTACAAACAAAAAAAACCCAAAATAAGTACAACAAACCAACAAACAAACACAATAAAAAGCCCACCATTGCAGCATTTTAACAAAAGTGATTTTTTTCCAGAAGAGCTGACAGGATTGATTCTAATAGTCGATTCTGTCACCCAGTCACATGACCCATCCCCTTCCCCTTCCCCTTCCTAGCATGATTTCATCCTGAACTGTAAATACTGTTAAATTCAGAATTTTTCTTTAAAATGTCAGGTTTATGAGCAATTTTTTGTTTGGACTTTTGTTACCACACCGTCACAGTCAACTAGAGCAAAGCAACCGTTTCAAGAAAATCGTTGAGGTTGCTAAGTAAATGTAAAGGGACACCAGCAAAGTTCTGGTGGTCAAATGACCTCAGGGTTTCATCCGTCCTCGACTTCGATGCCATGGCTTTATTCCCGATGCAGTCCTTTACAAAGTCTTTTTCTGTTATCTTTTTTTATGATAAAAGGGGATTCACTAATTTCCACTGTTCAGATCACATAAAGGCCTCGGGTTGATGGACAGACACCTGCAATATTAATTTACTTATTCAGTTCCAGGCTTTGATTATATGCCAATCGTTTTATCACCACAGATCTAATAACTGTCCTGGTTATTAAGAGATTACACAAAACAGTTATTCTGTAAAAGTGAGAAGTTCTGAATTTTGCAGTAGATTATTGAGCTGATCAAAGTGCTTTTAAATTAAATCTTAAATTACTTTAGAAATCTGTTTTTAAATCCCATGAAAGGGCGTAAACAAGTCGATGAGGTAAAGTGGACCGAGGGACGAGTGAAAGTGGACAAGTGAGCATGGGCAATTGGAAAAAGAGAAGTAGATGAGGTCATATGGAAAATGTAGAAGATGTAGTGGGCAGAGGGAAGTGGAGAATGGAAAAGTGGTTGAGGGGAAGTGGATGAAAGAAAGTGGACAAGGGGAAAGAGGGGACATGGATGAGAGAAAGTAGACGAGAATATTGGCAAGGGGAAGTGAAGGTGAGGAAGTAGACAAGGGCAAATTAACAACAGATTAGTGTTTGAATGTAACTCTTCTGTAACAGCTGTGTGTCACTTTATAAACACATTTTTCCTACTTAACGCTTTTCTCGACCCACCACTTCAGTCTGGAAAAGCTACATCACTTCGGCTTTGGATAAATTTTATGCACAGACAAGAAAAAACAAAAAAAACCCAAAACAAACAAAACCCAGGTCCATAGTGTTATAAAGATCTGGTGATTAAAGCTAACAGTAAATAAACACCTTGAAGCATAACAACCTGTTCATACACAATCACCTTTCTGTCCCATGTGATTTTCCGCTCCCCTACAGAACAATCTCTGATTGGTTAAGTGCACAAACCAATGAAACGAGGATTTGAGACGTTTTGACATGCTTTACAAAACATCTAAAGACATGATCGCATTAGCATGGATGGAGATTAGGATCAATTTGATTAGCCAATTGCCAGTTTGCTCATATGACATCACAGTTTTAATCTTACAATAGAATAGCTACATAGTGTACAGAAAACAAAGCTAGTTATCGAAACATGCTAACCGAACAATGTTAACGCTGGCAAACACTGTGTGATTGAAACCAGTAGCTAGCTAAAAAGCCATTGAGGCGAAAACAGAAAAAAAAACCAGTTGTGTCATATGAGCTTGTTTAAAAGTAAGTCATCAAACTTGATCTCCGCCCTTTTAATATTTAGATCTACAACAGTTTGTTAAAACGCCTCAAATTAGCCTCAATGTGCTGGTTGTGCAATAGCATGAGATTAAAGTTGCAGCTTGTTAGCACCCCCTGCTATCTGCAACGTAAAGCGCAATTGTGATATAACTAATTAAATAGTATTTTCTGTAAAGTACCTGTCAACCCCCCCATTAAAGAAAGATGGTGAGCGAGGGGCAGGATGTGTGATCTTATTTGGGGTGGAGCTAATATCAAAGCTAGAAAAATGTAAACAGAATCCAGTAGGAGCCACTGCACAGCAACATCAGTTCTCATTATTTTTTTTTACAGTTTTAAAGGTTTTTTTTGTTTTCCATCGGAAATGTCTAAAATATTTTAAAAATGCTCGTTTATGCTGCAGCAGGTATCATTTTAATCTGTCTGACTAAAAACCTCGTTTAATCACCTCTTTAGTGTTAAATACTTTCAGCGTGAAATCTTTTTTGGATGCTGCTGAAATTTTTTATCCCAAATCCTCTTGATTTTATTGGTGATCAAAAGAAATATGACTGTTTTTCTCTCTGTACAAGCTCATGAGCAGAGTTCCTGAAAGAACAGAGAACGCTCCTAAACCGCCAGCTTCCCTTGATCAAAGGCGAAAACTTCTGTGCGTTCTCTCTCGCTCATATTTTTAAAATATGATTTTACCCCAGCAGCATTTCTAGGTTTCCACAGTGAAGGAGAAACAACAAAAGCACCAAAACTCTGAGACTGTTGGAACCTACGGCTCCAGTGGAGACGTTTGGAGATGGTTCGTATGTAAAAATGGTGCATAGGTGATCTGCTGAAACATCGCCCCTGCTGCTGCTGCTGGTTCCTGTTTGAGATTCTGCAGCATTATGTCCTTTGAAGTGCAAATGAACAAGAAAAAGGAGGAGAAGATGAAGTCGAGTTACATTCCAGAAGGAGAAGCTCGTTTAGGAGATGATCTCCAGGATGTAGAAGATAAGCTCCATAACCACAGAACCTTCGCTCAGCTGACACGCCCCGCTGTGAATTACCGGGATCAGAGCGCTGTCCAAATCACTCAGGTACTGAGGGGGCAAAGGCTGCCCGTTACTGCCGGCCAGGTAACCCACCTAGGACACGATCGCCACCAGCGCCAGGTTTAACACAGCATTCAATGGAGGAAAAAACAGACAGTTATAATTAGAAATAATTTTTTTTAAAAACACTGTCAATTTACGCAATAAAAAACTAAAAGAGAAAACTTAAAAAATTGACATTATAAATAGACAGCAATCCAAGTTCAAGTGTATGTTTTCATTCCTAAGGCTGAAAAATGCGGCTCCAATTATCAATCCATTCCAATGTGTGATCTTATTTGGGGTGGAGCTAATATCAGAGCTAGAAAAATGTAAACAATCCAGTAGGAGCCACTGCATAGCAATCAGTTCTCATCATTTTTTACAGTTTTAAAGGTTTTTTTTCATTGGAACTTTCCAAAATGTTTACAAAATGCTGCAGCAGGTATCGTTTTAATCTAAATTATAAGAGATTGGCTTGGGAGCGGGACAGAAATCTTAAACATACAAATTTTTTTTTAAAGAAAAATTCAACATTCTTGGATTTTTTCTGAATTCACACAGTAGATTCAGAAAGTTAAGACTAAGACAGCAATCCAATTTTAAGTGTCTGTTTCCATTCCTAAGGCTGAGATATGATGCTCCAATTATCAATCTATTCCAATTAATCATACTCTTTTAACCTGTAAATCATCAGGCAACAATTAAATGAATTGCCTTTGTCAAGGACTAGAGCTGTTTATCAGTGTGTGTGTGTGTGTGTGTGTGTGTGTGTGTGTGCGAGAAGGTTTTTAGTTTAGGTTCTAACCAGATGTGTGGTTTCTGACCTGATCTGACTCCAGTGTGACACGGAGTCCCAGCTTGGCCATGCCGTCCTCCTTCAGTAGTTTCAGATGAGGACACAGAGCCACGCAAAAGGCTCTCGCCACATTCTCAGTCAGCCGGCTGTGATCTGCGGGGTCTCCATTGGGCTGGTCCTCGCTCTGGAGGAAAAACACCTGCACAAGCCGAGACAGGAGATTAACAACAATTGCAGCGATGACTCAATTTCACTACTAACTGCACTTTAAACAGTCACAGTGAATTAATTTTTAAAGGCTATAAAACACTGTTTCTGTTGCACAGAACCGAACTGTTGCAAAGTGCTAAATAAAAATTAAGTTACTGCATTTTTATTTAAAAAAAATTACTAATAAAATAAAAAAGCTTTCGGACAGAAGACCAGCAGACTTTGAATACATTTGTGTTCTTTAAAAGGGAAATATTTGGCGAATATGTAACTTATATTTAATTCAAAATTAGAATATTTTTTTAAAATTCTGATTTATGATCAGTTTATTAGTCATGATTAAGTCAAAAACCTCCCACTTTCCTTTAATTCCAAAGGGAGAAATGGACTTTTTGTTTTTATTATATGTTTACCAAGTTTTGTCTGTTTCAAAAGTCAACAATAAACAACACTTAAAATATAAAAAGTGTTCATGTGACTTTTAGCGTTGCAATATTAATGAATGCATAATACTCGTGAAACCGTGACTATAATCGTACCAACAAAATCTATAAATCACTGCATCCCTACAGCGGTGAAATCCACCAGACTAATATTTATATTTCAACTAAAAATAACAGTAGAGAAGTAAAACCTCGGTCCAACGGATAACTTTCCCGTTGGCTTTGTACTCGGATCCGTGAAAGATCTTCACACTCATTATAGATTCCATCGATTTCCCATCAATCGGACTGATCACCCTGTAAACAGACAAAAAACAGTGTGGTAATTAGTTGAAATTGTTTACATACATATATACAAACAGCTCCTACCTATTAAAGTGGTAGCTTAGTGATTAATGTGTTGGACTGCTGATTTGGACTGCAGCACTCGGGCTGTGCGATTTAGGAAAAATATCGAATTGTGATTTTTCTGACAGATATTGTGATTATACAGGAGATACAGTCTTCTTAATAGTGTGCAGCACACATTTTATAGATTCCTTAATTCACACATACACACGTGTGAGTTACACGTAAATGGCCAACATGCTGATTGGCCGCACAAAGCTGTGCACACTCAATTAGCTGGTATGACTGTCACTCAAAGAGCATTTGCTATTACCTAGCACCACCAAGCCGCCACTGCTGGGCTCCTGAGCAAGCCCCATAACTCTCTGCTCAGATGTTTAAAATATAAATAAAAAAATTAAGAGGTAAATGTAGGCTGCGCTGAATAAAGTTGTCTGCAAAATACCAGAAATGTAAATGTAAAGCACAGATTATTTTTATCTATTTAAAGTCACTGAAATTAATGGTGACATTTTCCCCAACAACAAAAAAATACATTTCGCCATGTGCCTGAGACTCTCCTGAGGATGTCATACATCTACTTGAGTTACGTCCTTACCTCTGACACTGAAGACCTTTTTCCATATGTGATACAGCTGTTATTAGAAAAGTCATAATATCTAACAAGTATCTTAATGTTAATAAAAAGCTGTGATGTGCAGCTGCTTTAATGTCCGAGCTGCTGTGCGTGTTCTGATACACCTTCTCACCCCTTGTTAAAGTGCAGATCGTCTTCTGTCCACTGGATGTGGACGTTCTCCTGTGTCTCCTCCTGGTCAGCTTTTCCGCACACAATGGTAAAATCCTTCATTTCTCTTAGAGCCTGGCGCAAGGCTTCCATCATTTCCGCCGTGATCTGCACCATCACACCATCTGGCACAGAAAAGCTCCAGTACTGACACGGTTCAAAGACAAGTCAATCATCATTATTATCATCATCTTCTTCATCAGTGCCCACATAGAGAACGCCTAATATCCTATTGTATGGTGTATCCGTGCAGCACAAAAAAAAAAAAAAATAAAAATCAGTGGACATGTCCCTTACCGCCAGTTGCTACGGTTTCACATGAGACTAGCTACAGAAACCATATATTTGGTCAAAAGTCAGACATTTTTACTTTAAATATATATAATTCTGAAAAAAAACATACATCACTTTTCGGTTAATTTTCACTTCCTGTTCCTGATTTTCTATTATGATGTTGAAAAAAAAAGAAAAAAAAAAAAACTTTTTGCAGTGTGAGGTTTGAAATTTATTTTAATAAATAAATAAATCAGAAAAATCAATTAAAGCTTTGTGGCCAAATGTTATATGATGCAGTTTTTCAAATCCAATCAGCACCTTTTAGAGTACTGTTGATTTCTGCTGGTGCTGATAACGAGTATGAAAGCATGATCAGTGTGAGGAAAAGTCTGAAGCTGTGTGTGTATCCGTTGTGATAGTGTGTTTGTGTGTAAGCGTTAAAGACGTTAAAAGGCTCAGACTGCTTTAGAGTGATAAAGTGATACCTTCGACAATACTGGTTTTGGCTAAAAATCCAGACGAGGCCTTTAGCGCTCCACTGAAGACGAAGAAACTTGCTCCGGTTACTATGACAACACAAACAAAAAAAAAAAAAAATGAGCTAAATGAAATTGAAACAGTTTCAGCAAATGCAGTAAGGCGGTGATTATTCTCCACCTTTACGAGGTTGGTGATGGATACTGATGGCCTGTGTCTGGTAGTTTCCATCGTCGTTCTGCACGCACACGAGGTGCGAGTCAGCCCGCTCATTAAAACACGCCCCCATCGCCAACACGTGCTCGTTTGACTTGTTCATGGCCTTCATGAGCTGAATAAAAAAACAAAATCACAGTTTTTATACAGGAGGTAAAAAGTGGTTGGTGAGGCTGGTGGAATTCTCCTTACCTCGTTATAGCGGTTGCTGGGGATTTTTATGCAGGTTTTTTTCACTTCCATGTCCACTACCAAACCTCGGACCACTGGTAGCGTGTACTGATAGTTCCTAAAGTCCTGTTAACCCACACATACACATGGGTATACACACAACACACAAGAACAAAACAAGATCGTTCTGAGATAGATGGATTCATACGGTATGTTAACGTCCTCACCGCCAGCAGGTTGATGATGGTGTGACCAGTTTCTCCAAAAAGAGGCTTTCTGAAGCGCACGCTGAACAGAGGACAGGGATAAACTGCAAGACAGGAAGTTTTGAGTCATTTTTCTAAATAATTAGTTTTAAATGCTGTAACACATTTATTAAACGTACTGATCTACAAACTAATACTGCTGTTTCACCGGTTTCACTTACCAGATTTCCTTCATTAACATGTAACAGGTTGCTATCTTATTATTGCTTTTTTTTTTTTTTTTACGTTTATTTAAACTTATTAACCGCCAAGTCGGCAAATCTGCGGTTGATATTCCCCCATCTATATATCTGCTCATATACATTTTTTTTTTTTTTTTTAGTTGTGCTACTTTCTAGTTAGATTTGGATTTTTTTGTGGACCTGATGGTGAGCAGAGCATTAATCTTTTCTGTCAACCACTAATAAACAAAAGGACTTCATTTTTCTGGTTAATGTATCTGTTGAAGATTGTGCCCGAATCTTTTTTAGCACAGCCTGGTATCCGATTGGGTTTAGTCTCCAGAAAAGCAGTATAGTACGTAAGATGACATCATATGTAGCCCTGCCTCCACACACGGATTTACAGAGAAAGTGCAAGTATGCACTTTCATTCATATATAATAAATACGGCATCTAAGAAAAGGTGAGGATACTTAGTAAATAATTATTGTTTTGCTTAAGGAGCCATATGTGCTCACAGCGGTACTCTGCTCCGAGACGCAGCATGAGACGGATGGGGAACACTTTGGCCCAAGGCGTCTCCCACTTCTGCACCAGGATCCCGAACAAAAAGGGTGGGTTAGGCAGCAGGAGGTCCTGGAGAGACTGGAAGGTTGGGGTGATGTAGAGGAAGCCACCATGCTCCTTACTGCCCAGAAAACTCTGTGTAAAGAACGAGTGGCTCAGGTGGCTCAACACATTTCCTGTTTTTAAAAAAAAAACAAAAAACATTAAATTCTTAACATTTACACGCAGCATATAATACACAGTGAACAGAAAGACAGCTTATTAGGTTAAAAAAAATTACATCCTTTTTATAAAACTAATTTTTTTTTACATTCCACATTCGGTGTATAATTACTGGCATCCCACTGAGACGCCTTAACAGCAGGTGGACTGTGTTAGAGAAATGTAATTCCGTTTTATTTCGCCCTCCTGCTGTTTTTCACTTAGAAACCTTCTGTCTCGACTACCTGCGAGAGCCTCCTGATAAAGTTGCACAAAATGGCTAAAGATGTCTTTCGGGATGCTCTTCTCGTCAGGGAGGCACTGCAGCAAGACCACCACCTCGGCCTGGCCCACGGCGTGCATGCCCTTCGACATCACGTACCAGCACTTCCTGTTTACATCTGTACAGAAATACAGACATGAAATTGGTTTAAGATGTTTCATGTGCTTTTCTGTAAAAGCATCAGCTACAGTGATACATTCTAAACCGTCTGATGACGAGACGCAGTGCTTACAGTTGACGAGCTTAACCATAGCTAGCAGGTTAGCATTGAGCACAAACACCAGCGGCTCGGGACCTCCTTCCTCCAGCTGCTGAAGAAGCAGGACCTCTGATGGCTTCTCCTCCACCGCGTAATCTACAGATAAACCACGCTGCATTAACTCACACACTCACACACTCACACACTCTTCTAACCTTCTAAGTATGTATTGCACTGCATTGCTATATGTATGTATTGTATAGAAAAATATTACAATATATTGTATCGTGACCCAGTTATCAATATATATATCGCGATGTGAGGACCTTGCCAACACACAACACACTAATTAAACTAATTTATTCTACATTGATCCTCGATGTAATAATTTAACTGTCCACATTATCAATCTTTTCTACCCAATGATGGTCCTATTTATTCATCACTGCCTCTATTCTTCCATGCATCTCTCTATTTATCTATTTGTTACCAAGCAATCACTTTAAACACCTCTCCATTAATCTATTTAGCTATCCATCCATCAATCCATCCACATGCTGTATATTTACTCTATTTTGTTTTATTGCTGCTGTTTTGTAGCTGGTTTAAATCTTGATGGCGTTAGTAGTGCTGATGATGAGGGTGATGAAGATGATGTGCACATGCAGGCAAGATGAAAGTGAAGGGTGAAGATGAGCAAAGCACCTGCGATGTGGCCTCCCGTACCTCCTTTAACTCCAGTGGAGATGAGGATGGGAGGAAGTCCGTCCTCTGGGATCAGACTGACCGAGCTTCCTACTGCAGCTCCAGGAGCGCGGGTTGCCTACGGTGTGCCAAAGGGGACAGTTACCCACAGTCTATCACACAGAACTTCAATACAGTGCAGGCTTTAAATTAAATACTGTAGTAGATGATAATATTTCTTCCTAACTTCTTAAACAATGTTTTTCCTCACCTCGTGAGTGCTGGTGGTGGATTTGTTGGAGATTTGGGACACAGACGGGGGCTGGATGGGGTTGGAGTTTGAAGCGGGTCCTTTAGAGGAGTCTGTGGTTTCTCCGTTGGGTAAAATACCATCTGCAAACCAAACTCTTCTCTGTTCACGAGACAAAGAACCTGCAACGTCCCAAATATCCAAATGTTCATCATTTTTTTACATTTTACACTAATAAGAATACATAAAACAGGAAATATATATAATAATCCGTAATAAGAATTAAATGAGTAAAACTGTACAGACATTAGTCAGCATCAGGATTTAAATTATAAAATGTAATTTTTTTAACAATGTGTAAATGTTGAACGTGTTTTTAAAGAATAAAGCAATTTTTTATTTTGTGGTTGATCCACACGGATATATATTTCACAAACTTAAAATAGATTAAAAAATTACATAAATTGTATCAACGGCAATTCTAAATGTTGGTACTCCACGCAATTCTACATTATATTTAAAACTGCTTGATCAAGTTTGCCAGTACTTTTTGGGACTGTCTGGATTATTAAAGTCTAAAGACTGCAGCACTTTACCCTCAGTGCCTGGCTGTTTGAGTACGCCGACTGGCACCATGACAGTAGGCGGTGGAGAACTGAGGGTGCCAGATGCCTGGGCCTGTTGGAGGGGGGGGATAGTGGAGCAGTACTCCGCAGGGTTGTTGGGGTTGGGAGTGGAGCTGTTGCCGCCACTTTCCCACGTCTGAGCTAAAAGACACAATAAATACACAACAATTCAGTATTGTTCAGGAAGTGATCCTGGGATTAAATGTAAAATATACTTATTAAACATTTATTTAATAAATCTGTTTGTAGTTCTCTGTGTTTCAGATGTTGAACTTCTGAAAGTATAGTTGCGAGTTGGAATGAGTTTGATGTATAATTTAGAGAAAGGAAAGTCAATCAGGGTGTCTGCTAAATATTGTAAATGTAATGTAAATGCAACATCAATGTAAACACATCATTTATATGCTCTATTTTATGCATATTAATAAAAAAATAGACACTGTGTTATAGCGCTGGAAATCAACCTTCTGTTTTCAAATATGAATAAGCAAAGCATTATTATTTTTTTACATATAAAAAATGATATTAAATATACAAAATACAAATTTTCTTTGAAACACAGATGAAGAGGACTCTGTCAATTCACACACCTTAAACTTGTATAAAATAGTTATAAAACCCCCCAAAAATACTTTAAATAGCAAATATAAATATTTTCAGCTTTAATAACTGATTTGATTTTCCAAATTGTATTTAAACTGTTTATTACAGGATCTGACATCTGTTGCTTTTTTTTGACCAAGCGTGAGCCAAAACTTTGCAGGGTTATTAATAATGGGTACACGGAGTATGAGATCAGTGACATCTCAAAAATGTATAAAACTCTTTATACATTTTACTCTTTATTATTTAATGACTTTTATTAATGTGCTGGCTCTCGCTTCAGACTGCTAGCGATCACTACTAAATTCTCTTTTAAATATTTGATAGTCCTACTTTAAGATGAACCGATTTTCACTCCCGTTGTCTGAAGCACTCAAGAGAAGCTTTAGGTCTTCTTTAATAATTTCCACTATTAGGCTATGATTAATTGTTTTTCACATCAAGAATACCAGAGTGAGTAACTCCGCTAATAGAAAAAAAGCTAAATTAAAATAAAATTACTACTACAGGTATTCTGAGATAATAACGTGTCATTTATTACATGTTTGAAATACACGTTCTCACCGTTGGTTAAAGTGTGATGACACGTTACACAGACGCGAGCCTCTTTCCTGTCCATGTACATCAGCCTGCATTTCAGACTGCAGCATGCAGCACAGAAAACCTACACACAAACAGCGCAGTAAATAAGTATAAGAAACAATAACACACTTGCAATACTAAATATTCTCTGTGTCCTTTTAAAGTTAGACGTTTGCTCATCCTCAAGCCTCGCTGCTCATTATCAAACCTTGTTTCTCATCCTCAAGTCTTGCACCTCATCCTCAAACCTCAGCCAGCACAAACGAAGCACTAACTAACAAACAAGGCTATTTCGGGTGAATCTGAAGCATTTGGGGGACTAAGTGACTTTTAAATAAATATTTTATATCCAACAAACCAAAGCAGCACAAACAAACAGAATAGCCAAACCTCGCTCCTCAGCCCCAAACCTCGCTCCGCATCCTCAAACCTTGCTAACCCATTCCTAAACCCATACCTAATCTTTTCTCTTCATTTATAAACATCACTCCTTATTCCTAGACTTCACACATCATATAAAAATCTCGCTTAACCTAGATTTAAATCAAAAAAAGATTGTCTTATTCAGAGTCGATTAGTTCTCTATTTCACGTCTTTTCTTTTCAGACAGCTTTCATTTTCTTTTCTGTCAGCTGTGTTGTTTAGGCTGCACATTATACCTAACCCTCGCCTCTATTCCATTTACACATTCAGATCAAAGGTTGTTCCTGCCTCCGTTTCTGTCATCGCTGGCACAGATTCGTTTACTGCCAGGGGAAATTACAGCGCATTTTCTGCAGGCCAGGAGCTATTTTAAAATGCAGCATCAGCAGGACCTTTTCCCTCAAGACTTTGGATGAGATCTCCTGTCTTATACATCCCAGTCAGTTCCTACATTGTGCATTATAGAACAACTCGCTAAACAACACACCTACACGCTGTGTGTCATCAATGTGTAATTCTTATAGTCTTTATGACGATTGTTAAACAGTAGTGGCAGCCGTGTTAGATAAAATAAAGATGTTATATACAGAATAGGGTATAAAACAGAGCACAAAGACAAGTGCTACTTGTGGAATATCTTCATTTGCAAGCTGTTCTCATGGGCATGGCCTAATATAAGCATGCTTGACTGACAGCTCTGTCTAGGGAATCTTTTTAAATCCACTCTCGATATTAACCTCATTAGCAAGCAGACGTTGACTACAGCTTGAATGTCCGTGCAGTCTTACCTTGCCGCAAGCCCGGCAGTGGTGCCTTCTCTTTGTAAAGGTAAATTTGACTTCGCACTTCATGCATATGGGTGCTTGAGAGTCTGGCACCCACACAGGAGCCACTTCTCCCAGAGAGCTGAAGGGTTTCCGTATGAGAACTCCCTGCTGACCTGCCTGGAGATCATTGTCAGGGTTCTCAGAGGGGATGTGCAAGCTTGAGGAACCATCTCCGCTTTCTCCATTGAGTCGGTCAGCCCTAGGCTCTTTTCCCCCACAAAATGACTCGAGGCTACCTGTCCTGCACTGGGCCTCCAGGTTCTTGTTCCTGCCAGTGGAGCCAAGTTCATTTTGGACTTGACCTGAAAAAGCTCGGGGGATCTGTAGTTTCAGGTTGACGGGTTGTTTTGGCCTCGCTCCACCGTATGGGGCGCTAACTTGTTGCAATCGACCATTGTTAAGTTTCCCACTTGGCTCAGCACCTCGATTAGTATCAGAGCATTCCTGTTTGCTCTCCTCCATTTCCTTCTCCTCAGTTATTGAATCCTCTTTTAAAGGAGCTGGAGGAAGATGGATTGGGTGATCAACTTTCTTTTCTTCAACAAGGCTACTGGGATAAGATCTCTTGTTCGGTGATGATTCCATAACCGAATCTTTATTCTTAATTTCTATCGCTTTTGGGACAGATTCGTCTTGCCCAAGGCTTATTGTGTTAAGGACAGTGCCATTTGGTATAGTGCCTAAAGAATGACACTCTTGGTTAAACACAAGGTTCTGAGGGCTACAGCCAGGTTCTTGCAGAAAATCATCCCTTTTCTCAGAGTTGGTGACCTTTGGAAGAGCAAAATGACCGTCCGTCCCGTTAATCTCATTAATGGCCTCGGACTCCATCTCCTCAGACAAAGCACCATTATTCAAGTTCAACTCTGTCTGAACAACCTCCTCTGTATTTAAAAAGCTGGTAACATTAAAGCAGGCTTTATCCTGCTCAGAAACATCATTCTGCTCTTGTCTTTGTTGACCAGCACATGGGTCCAGAATGCTGGCTGAATCTGTGGAAGGAGGATTCAGATTATCTCTGGGTTGAGGGAGCTTGCTGACCCCATTGCACTCTAGTCTGGCCGGACACCCATTCTCAATTGCCACCCTAGCAGCAGGAGGAGAACCCAATGTTTGACCGTCAGTGCTAACCAGCTTCCCGATGTTGGGCTGAAGCAAAGGAGGACTATGAATATCCGCTGGTCTTTCTTCACTCCACGTTTCTAATTCTTGCTTCACATCAGTTGCAGACACCTCTACCACAGAAGAGCTTTCAGAACTCTGAGCTTCCAGTAGAGGTTTGATGTTTAGTGGGCCATCTCGTGGACTGAGGTCAGTGTGAGTTAAGGCGGGGTTTAGGGACAAAAGGTGAGCTGGTGGAGCGAGAATCTGAGTCCACTTGGCATCTGTAAGCTTTGGGGTGTCCGTTTCATCTGCGAGTGACACAAGAAAGAGGGGACACATTAGTAGGAGGAAAAAAAACTGACTCTGATAGACAGGTGAAAAAATGAAATAAATAACAGATAAATTAAGAAATGAGGTCAGAAGAGAAGTGGGACGTTTAAGACCTTGCCATGAGGCCAGTCTTCTTATCAGACAAGGACAGGATTTGGGAAAATGAACTCTTTTCTGCTTTAATGTAAGAAAATGCAAGCATACTTTTATTTTAACACAATAAACATTTCTTTCCTCTGCTCGGACGTTTGTAAGTCACTCTATTAATCTTTGCAGAAAAACAGTCGACACAAATAGCCAGTTAAAGAAGGTTAATCTGCAGTCCTTAATTTAATTATACCCCCAGATTTACGCAAGATGAATGTGAGATGCTTCCATAAATCAAACAATTCAAATTAGAAACAAGCCTCTTTGACCTTAACCTAGTGAAGTACATGCACTCGGCTCTATGACATCAATTAAAATCTTCAGGAAAAAAAAGGAATTAGATAGTCAAAAGTCCTTTGGGAAAATGTTCATCACCAGTTAATTAGCCTTTTTTAGCATGGTCGACTACTTCAGCAAGCTGCACCATGCAAAGCAAAATTCTCAGATAAAGAAAGTTTTGTACTCCATTTTTCAAATTATTGTAAAAAGAATTATGGCGTTGTTTTCTGAAATCATATGACAGACATTTGTTATGTACATATTTCTATATATTTAAATGTTAATGAGTTATCATTTTACATTTCTAGTATCTGGCTCTTACCCAGAATAATGTACAGCCACTCTTTTTTTAACTTTTTTTATGAGCGGTTAAGGGTCAACTATAAAATTGCTCAACAGCAGCTTAGTGGTAATTAGAATTGAACCCACAACCTTGGTTACAGGTTCGATATAAATTTTCATTTATTCTCTTTAATTGTCCTTGTTGTATTTTTCCTTTCCGACCTGCCTGCCCACTCTTCTGCATACATTAGGTTACAGACACCTTTTGACTGACGGGAGAGAAAGTAAGCCCCTTTCACCCAGAAGGCACAGATGGTTTTGCACTGTTCTATATTTCTGTTTAAAAAAAAGTTAACAGTGTGTAAAATGGCGTAAATGTGCAAAATAAAGAGATTAAATGAAGATTATATCTTTAAACAAAAACTATAAGAAAACAATTCAATTGCAACAAACTGGTCTGAACAGCCATGATCACTGTGGTAATGGAGTGACTAAGTAATGGAGGTGACAGACCTTCATTCTGCTCGAACTCATCCAGCACTTTGTCCAGATTAAAGGCTTCAGCCTGGAAGTAATTCTCCATGGGTGAGGAAGCTCCGCTCTGTCGAGTGCAGAGTGAACCTGCAAGAAAGGAGTGTTTCCCGATGATTTCACTTTGTGCAGTCTTACAATTAACTACTATTTACTTTGTTGATGCTTAATGTTTCAACCGACCACTACTCTTTTCTTTTCTTTAGCAGTCGGTGTATGAGAAAGCAGTGTGAGATGATATTCTGATTACATCGCCCAGCCTAACTCCTTTTTCCCCAAATCTGTGTGTTGTTACAGAACCCATTCCCTCCATCAGGATACTGACTCGTACCTGCACACAGTTCCTCCTCAGCAAGACTCCAGAAACGTGTTCATCTGCTCCAATCCAATGCTGCTTCGGACTCATCCGGTCTCACACATGCCAGGCGGCCAGACCTAAAATCCAAAAAATTAAAAGCTGCCAACACTTTGGTTTAAACATGCTGGAATTTGTTAAACTCTGTTGAAGGTGTGGCTGGATGAAGCGAAGACAAATTCATCATTTGGTTAGTGAATTCGATTCCCAGCAACATCCTCTGTGAGGCGATACGTGCTGATGCTAAATCGCTGCGATTCGCACACTCGTACCCTGTGTGTCAGAGACAGGGTGGATTTTATAGAATGACGCTTGTACAGGAGGAAAAGTGAGAGGCGGTGTGACCGATTTCTCCAGAGACACCGGATTCTGCCGAGCAGCGACTTTGCGAAGCAGCAGAGTCGACACATTTTTCAGTTAGTTAAAGACCTAAGCGATGCCTAGCAGGCAGCACTCCTCAGAGCACACTTACCGAGAAAGAGATAAAGGGTAAACATCCAATAGAATCCACTCTTTCTAAGGATGTGCTGTCACACCAAACTATTTACATATTGGGGTACACCCGTACTGAAAAGCCAGTGGGACAGATTGGGCAAGTCCAAACAACAAAACTATAGGGGTGCACTATTTAACTGTTTACAAAGTGGTTCAGACAAACCATTTATAAAGTGGGCCTAATGTCAGGACAAACCATTCATGATGTGGTCCCAATTTTGGTACAAACCACTCACAAAACAGTATTAATGCGGGACAAACCACATGGAAGGAGTTAAAGAAGCTTTATAGTCATTTCAGCCATATATAAGCAGATGCAGTACACAGTGAAATGAAACTCCAGGAGCCCATGGTGCTACACAAAACAACAAACAATAAAGAGCCACTTTACAGAAAAACAACACAGAGCTAAAGACTAAGAATAAATTGTCTCAGCAACATAAAGTGCATGTGTGGAACCTGGTGCAAACAGTGCAGAATAACGATCCAATCGTTACACCAGGCGGTGCAAGAACGGACAATACAGGACAAAATCAGAACACTATACAGAACGTTAAATTCGATAGCGCTGACCAGATTATAAATATGTGCAAATACGGAAAAGGTGGGTGTACTGTTGGGACGATTTTAGACTGGGAGTTTATCAACCCTCAGGTAGGCCTATAAAATAATTTACTGTCATCTAAACTTTTGGACCGAACCACTTTCACCCTATTCAACTCACCCCAGAGTAATAAGGGTATAATTTTAACCAAAAAGTCAGAAGACATTCCAAGACTTCCAGTACATACCCACCATCTGATATGAGCACAGTTCCTGTTATTGTTCATTCCCCATATAATTTGACAGGAAGTGTAGTTTGACTACCTCTCCGTCGTCTAGGTTTTAAAAAAAAACAAAAAAAAAACGTTCCTTTCACTACCTTCGCTGTATAAATGAGAGCACGCTCATTAAAAAAATACAAGAAATCAATCAATCAAGAAAGCAATTTTAGGCTCTATGGTATAATTTGTATTACATCACTGGTAGTACTGTTGATACTAATAAAACAGATCTCTGGGGGACGCCAAAGTGTGTGGGTCATTTAACTCGTCCTAACTTTCTCTATTAGCGGTGTCCCTCTGCAGCGCTAGAATTATTTCTTAAACTTAACGATACTTATATTATGGTACATGTCGTGAAATCATGATGTGCCAAAACTTCGTCATATCGTCCAAGCCCCGGATCGCTAAACGTTAAACGAATATATATATGTATATAAAATAACATCCAGGCTGACCTTTTATAACTCAGAACTAAATAATTGGGCACAATAATCGGCTTTTATACACGTAGGCTTAATATAAATTATAATTTTATATCAAAATGAAGAACTGTAAACATTGCTAGTAAGAGTACTGAGTTAGATAGCAATGCCCAGTGTTAGCAAAACAATAAATAATTAACTTTGTAAAACTGATCTTTAAGTGTAGTACTATGTCTGACAGCATTAGATGAGACATCGATTTTATTTTAGACATGAATTTCTAAGATTTCCAGCTAACTGCTTTAACAGAAATAACGTTTTAACATTTTCGTGTCGTTTTTTTTATTGCTTGTTAAAAACGCACTCACCGTCAGGATTCCCATCTTTCACCAGCAGGAAACTGGTTTTTAAACGTTTCAGTAAACACCGGCGTCCTTATAATATCGTTAAAACCGTCCTGACACGCACAGCATTTTAATCCACATCAGAAGTCAGAAAGAAAAAGTATTTTCGCGTAATATGTCGTGATATCCCACCTCTAAGCTTTCTAAAAAGGAAGGTTACTGTGAACAGAAGCGCTAATACCCGCCATTGTGGCTCGGCTCTGTAATCAAGATCAACGCGGAATTCCTGGGCAGTGAGACCTGCTTGAGCCAAAATGGCAGCCGTTTCATAACCTTGTGGGGTTTTGGATTTCCAAAGCACGGGTGCGCGGCGACGCGGCGCGTCATGAAGACGAGGTCACGTGTTCACCCAGCCGACGCATAATAATAAAGAAATGAATAAACAAGCAATAATAATAATAATAATAATAATAATAATAACAACAACAACAATAATAATTATTATTATTATCATCTTTTGTTTCAATATAAATTAATCAAAACGTCATGACGTCACGACACCGCGCATTTCGGGGGCGAGGTTGCCTTCTTGTCTGTGTTATTCTGTAATCTTAGTATGCACGGAACACGAACAATAAAATAGTAAAATAAAATTATTAAATAAAAAGTCTTTGTGCAAACGGTGTTTTATTTTAAATGTATTTAAATGAAAAAATAAACATATGAATCAAAACTATTACCCTTCGTTCACTGAAAGTTAAACAGAAACATTTGGACGTGTATTTTATAGCAGCGCATTTTTCTTTAACTGTGGCGTCTTTTACGATTAAATGCTGGAATTAAATGCAGAAACAACAAAATAAAAACTGCACACAAGCTAAACTTTTATCGCAAACAGATCGATGAAGCGATTGGCAGCTGAAAGCAAGAATCTGATTACAGTTTCTCTCTAAAACTCTTCGAAAAGTTTATTCCTCTGTACATATAGGACATAAAATGATAAAGCATTTAATTAAGCATAACTAAAAAATATAAATCACTTCCTGTTATAAAATAAAAGAAAGTTAATATTAAGTAAATTACTTATTAAATATTAATAAAGTGTGGGATTAATAGGCAGAAGTCTGATATTATTGTAAGAGCTATTTACACAATTTTGCAAACAAAACCTGATTTAAAGTGTGTAAAATATTAGAGCCACATTCAGACATGTAGTGGTGTTTTGTGTGTTATGCTTAACCAGTGGCTTCCAATACTTATTACTAACTAAACTAAAGAAGAAAACCTCAGACTCAGCAAGGCGTTTCCCCTTCTGAGAATTAAACTGGACATTTTGTTACCTTTTACATGAAATGTATACCGTTAGAAAGACAAGCAGAAGAAGATTGCACAAACACACTTAAATAATCAAAGCAGAAAAAATAAACCTCTTGCAATAAAGTGTAAATGGAGTCAAGTCTTTACAAAGGAGTGCATAATGACATTAATGAAATTAAAACAGATCTCTGTATAAAAATATCATTTTATATTTCACAGTTGACGGGTAGTCTGGGAGAAGCTAAAGGAGTTTCTTTCGGCTGTTTAGTCGTCTGCATCCTTCAGAAGATCCAGGACTCCAGCAGTGCACAAGAAGACAAGGAGACCTGCAGGTGGTGCTCTGTCTCCATCTGTCTATTCAGCATCACTCTGCGTTCCATCGAGTGTCTGACCTTCTGTCTTCTCTCCCTGATGCCGCCTTGCTTTGGAGTTTTTATCTATCTATTTCTGTCTCACAATCTTTTGCCATTTCATTAACAAGCCACTCCAGCTTTCTCGAGATCAGACGGTCAAATTGTTGAAGAACCAAACTTAGATTAGAGACACTCTGAACAGAAGAGTCCGGGATGTACGGTGCAGCCGGTCCAATCTGTGATAAAACACACAAGAAGCCAATACATCAACCAGCTTTATGCAAAAGTTAAACCATAACTGATCTTAAAATGTGAGAAGAGTTTTTGTTGTTGTTGTTTACTGGATTAAACGTTTTGTATTCTGTGTTAGATTGCTAGTAGCAAGACTTAATAAAACATATAGAATAAAAATCAGAACATACAGCTGTTGCGTTCTGCAATTCGATTGGTCTGAAGGTTTATATTAATACACCGGCTCTGATACTTGCACCTTTTTTGGGAAAGTGGTAATTCAGTGATTAAAGCCCTTAACTCAGATGGATAAAACAGTGGAATAAGGAATAAGGGCATCTGCCAAATGGCAAAATGTGATTGATATATTATTGTTTTTATAGCAACAGTTTGGACAGTGGACATTTCTCAATAACACAAAAATCTGCAATTATTATTAACTTAAAGAGATAAAGGCTGGTTAGGAAAAGATGTTTATGCATCATTGAGCAAAACTATGAATAGATAAAAACTGTCACTGTTCGCTTAAAAAATAAAACATATGTGTAATTGTGTGTACTCTGCTATGTTGTAGGATAGAAAAGAATGGCGTGGGAGTAAGGACGAGAATGTACTGTCACAGAAAAATATCAGCTCAGACATCTCGATCATAACCATTCAGTTTTTGCTTTTTTTTACGCTCGGCTCTTCTGGTGTCCCGTCTAGTGTCTGAAATGTCTCTCCTCTATAAGCTTTAAAGTTGTTGCTGATCACGGACATTCAACTTTATTAAGTCAGTAATCATAAATCAGTTAAAACATCAGGATCTGATTTCTTCTTACAACCAGTTTTGGAAATGAAGCACCCAAATACAGGTACAGGCTGTGATTTGCAAACAAGCCTATTTTACAGGTAAAGAAGTGAATAAATTAGTCCTCATCTGAGCTACATCATATGCATAATTCATTACAATTGAATTTTTATTTAATAAACTTACATTTTGCTGACTTAGTTGTCCAAAAGAACTAGTTCAGTTTATATGGTCTGTCAGTCAACTATAGTAGGCATTTATATACTTTTTGTTCAGTGTTACGATACGATAAATCACGCATGTGCAGTATCATCTGCTTTTCGGTTCTCTAATTGGACGTGTCTGGAAGTAACAGTTCTCGGATCCGTGCACTGTGATTCGAATAGTGCTGCAACCAGATTTACTGAATCACTGAAAATGATTCGGTTCAATAGAATGATTCATTCTCAAATGGAACATCATTACATTTTGAGGCTGCATGGATGAGACAGACAAGACAGAACCCAGCTCACGAAGATGCTTTCCTGAGGAAGTTAGTCACACTGATTCTCACTCAGATTACAGGAGACAGGAAATATTTACTGAGAGACAGAAAAACATCTGTTCTCAAAAACACAGAATTCCACTGAAGTGGAGTCAAAAAACTGTAAACTGTCTGAGACTGTGTGTGCGTTGTCTATCTGTGCACATTAGTATTTAGATTTACATTTCTGGCATTTGGTAGACACTCTTATCCAGAGCGACTTACGTTTTTCTCATTTATCCAACTGAGCAATTGAGGATTAAGGGCTTTAATTAGGGTCCCAGCAGATGCAGACTGGTGGTGCTGGGAATTGAACCCACAATCATTTAGATGTACAGGCCAACATCTTAACCACTGAGCTACCACTTACACTATCTGTGTAAGTGTGTGTATGTACGTGTGTGTGTACCTTTTTGCATGTGTTTATGTAAGTGTGGATGCAGGTGTGTAAATATTTCTGTGTGAATGTGTTGAAGTGTGTGGGGGATTGTGTGTACCTGTGTAAGTGTGTGTATGTAGCTGTTGATGTTGTGCTCGAGGAGACGCAGGAGTCTGAGCACACATTTGGCTTGGCTTTGTTCTCTTGCCTGCTGAATATCCTGCGCCAACATCCGAAAAGACTGCAGGATTTCAGCTTTGCGCTCTGGGATCTGGAACACACATTATTCTTCCTCAAACACAGCAAATTATGAGATCATCTTCTTCACAGAACGTTCCCCTAATGTTACAATTTGTCCTGTTACCTATAACTAACCTTCCTAAAACATTACTAGGAATAACAACCTAAAGAAAACCAGCACAAAATGTTCTCTAATGTTTATTTGTAGTTTTTAATTTTGAAACAAAACTTAGAACATTCTAAAAACCTGAAAAAGGTTAGCAGAGAAGGTCTGACTCACAGATTTGCTTTGCCAGGTCACAATGTTTACCCTGATGCAGGGAATTCGGACCGGAGCAGGGAGAATCTTTGCAGCGCTGCACTGAAGCTGAGACACAACACACATACACAAAAAGACACACACACACGTCTTATAAACCTTCTAATAGCTGTCTATTGGCATAAATATTAAAGTGTTTATTTAAAAAAAAACACGTTGCTGCACATGTTTTATAAATAAATTTATTAATCAATGATTTCATAAATTAATAAATCAATAAACAATCAAACATTTTTGTTGGGAATTTGGTGTAAAACCACAGCAGCTGAACTGGAACTCTGAGGGAAATTATTAATCTCTGGGGATTTCATCATATTACCAAGTCTTCCTGAAGATCCTTGACCTTGTTCATGACCTTCCTTGCCTCGCTGACACACACAAAATCAAGTGGTTTGGCTTCAGGCTGCGATAGCTCGGACAACACCAGGCCCATGAGAAGAAACAGAGCTTCTGCAGACACCAACATGACCGAGGAGACAGTTAGACAAAGTAGATGAAGCAGATAAAAAGATAAATGAGACACACTGGACATGAACATGGAACAATATTTAATTAATAAAGTGTATTAATAATTATCTGAGAAATTTAAGAAACTTTTCCCAGGTTCCGTTGGCAAACAAAGTAAAATATCACGTCACAGACGAATTTAACTGAAGATTAAATCAAGATTTAATGTAGTATTTAAAATTTTGTTGATCATCAACAATGTCTTTGAGATAATAGCGAGCAGAAGCTTTTCAACCACATCAGTTTGAGGACCAACTTCACCCACTGTCTTTTAGAACAACAAAGAAGGCATACAACATCATCTTTTCTACTCATGAATGCCTTGAGTGTTTCGTACCATATGAACATTTCAACCTGAACCACTGATTTAGTGCATCTTTAGTCTCTTTTTAAGAAAAATAGCTTTAAAGAATACCAAAGCAAGTTTAAGAGATAAAGTGTACCAGGAGTAAAAACTAAAAGTGATTCACGAATGCTGTCACATGGGACGTTGATCAGGAGTAAGCAAAGTTCTTTATTTCCTCAACAAAAGAAGTTGCTGTTCTCCACCTTTTAAAATAATCTTATCACTCAGGATTTCACCACCTTCACCATGTCACCCACATGCACACACAACTCCTCACAGATCTGCTGGCCCACTTTTTGAGAAAAGTTGATGTTTCTACCAGCACCACAACAGTTCTGGCCAAGTTCCTGGTTCTGGTCGCCTGTTAGTCTTCTTCCAGAATCACACCATAAGCCTAGTTCCATAGCTTCATCCACCTGCCTGGTTTTTTCACAACCTTAACCACAGAACAGATAATCCTTGGTCAGGTGTTTTTTATTTTTCTGAATCCCAGACCTTAGAGGTGGAGGTTTGCTGGTTTACATCATAAGTGTGCGACCAACCACTGGTTTTTAGACTAACAGAAAGATCTTTAGAATAATTACAATTAGTTTGTTCTTAATACCTTTTTAACAGTGGACATCATCCACTTAAAATGAATTTTAGATTAATCTCTAATAAGCAGGCCAGAGGTACCACAAAGCTTTTCAACTGGTACAAAACGTGTCTGACCGAATTTATTATCAGAACAGTAAAGTATTTGTCTCAGGCGAAGAATTTTGGACAAAGCAAAATAAAATCAATAAAAAAAAATTAGTATAAGATTCTGAGTTAAAAGAGATATTATTGCAATTAAAATAATTTTGGTGAAAACTAAAAAGGGTTTGGCACGTTGGTCAGTTTAACAACTTCTCCTTTTTCTCTGTTCCTTTCAGGTGGTCGCCACAGCCAACGTCTGACACGTTTCTCCACCCATTTTAACCTTCCTGCACTACTTCTTTCCCACATTCTCTGTTGCTCTGGACTGTTAACTCCAATGTACTTAAACTCCTGTACTTTTTTTTACCTCTTTAACCTGTAATCTGACAGATGTACATGTATTCTGTCTTGCTATGACTGACTTTCATTCCTCTTTTCTCCGGAGCAAATCTCCATCTCTCCAGGTTTTCCTTCGCCTGCTCCCTGCTCTCACTACAGCTCACAATGTTATTTGCAAACATTATTGTCCAAGAAGATTTCAGTCTGACCTCCCCTGTCATCCATTTCGTAACTATAGCAAAAAAAAAGAAGGGAATCAGAGGCAACCCTTGATGCAGACCCACATGATGTCATGCCCCTCTAATACATATTCTGCAACACTCTGACATACTTTTCTGCTACTCCTAGCTTCTTATTTCAATACAAAGATATGCTGTGCATAAAGCCATACTGCTGCTCACAAATTACTACCTCCTTTCTTAACCTTAAGTTTACCAAGATGCACCCACTGTCTCGGTGGGGTCGGGACTCAGCTGGATGCTAAGCTTAACTAGTTTCCACTACTCTTTCCCAGACCTTAATTATTTGACTCAACAACTTTATACCCCTGTAGTTGTTGCAGCTCTGCACATGACCCTTGTATTAAAGAATCATCACCAGTACACCAGTCCTTCATTCCTTAGACATTTTGTTGTGCTGCTAAATCCTGTTGAGCAATCTAGTTAGATTTTCCACTGCTGTCTCTCCTAGATACTTTCATACCTCCATTGGTATGTCGTCAGGAACAACTGCATTTTCACTTTTCTTCCTCTTCAAAGCCTTCCTGACTTCATTCTCACTAATATTTTGTACTTTTTGCTCCACAGTGTCTTTTTCTACCCATTTTCTTCTCAGTTTCCTTATTCATCAACTCATCTTCTTTGTAATCTCTCCTCACTCGTGAGCAGCTTTCCATCTCCATCCTTAACTACCCTGCTGCACATTCTTTTCATCTCGATCCCTATGACATGCTAATCTGTCTGTCTCTTTTTCGTTTCTTTTTCAGTGTCTAACCTAGTATACAACTCGTCATATGCCTTCTGTTTGGCTCTAGCCACCTTCCTCTTTCCTCTTTGCTGTAATTCCTTGTTTTTTCTGTTTACTTTTTTGTCCTTTCCATGTCCCACTTCTTCCTGGCTAATTTTTTTTCTCTGTACTATCCCAGACCTTCTTTATTCCTCTATCAAGTCTCCTTTTCTTTTTTCATTCTTCACTTCTGCTGTAATGTCCCAGTCATCTAAAAGCTCTACCTGACCACCCAGAGCCTGTCCCAACTTCTGTCCCCATTCTTCCTTTCTTTTTTCCTTTCTTCTTTTTTCAGTTTCTTTTTTTCAGTTTTCTTCTCGATCTTTGATTTCTTCTTCATAAAAACCATCATAAACATCCTACACATCACCATCTGATGCTGTCTGGCTACACTCTCTCACGACCAATTTACAGTCCCTAATCTGATTTAGATTGCTTTGTCTACATCTAAGTCTTATTTGTCACTCTAGTCTCCTCTCCCTTCTAAAAAGAAGTATTTACCACAACTATCTTCATCCTCTTGGCAAAGTCCACTATTATATGTCCTTCTAGGTTCCATTCCTTGACTCTAATCCTGCCCATTGCATCCTCATCACCTCTGTTCCCCTCAAAAACATGTCTATAAAAGTCTGATCCAATCACCCCCCTCTCACCTCTGGGAATACTCTCTATCACCTCATCTAACTCACACCATATATATATTTTTTTATTTCTAACTCACGATCTCTCTAACTTTCTTTGCTATTGTACCAACATCCCTATTCTTTTCCTACACTCTTGCCTTTCCTCTTCTTTCTTTGTTCACTAACATGTCTACCTTTTCTCCTCCTTTGACCAACAGTAGCCCAATTTTTGCTGTCACCCTGCAGATCAACGTTGCCGGTGGCAGTCTTTATTAACCCTGGTCTTGACTGATCCGGTATAGAATTCAGATTCAGACTATTCACATAAATAAATTTGCCTATGTTTTAAACTGGGTACCCTTCCTGATGCAACCCTGTGTGTTTATCCGGGCTTGGGACCAGTACAGAAGTCACTGTACTGTGACCTCTGTGGCTAAGTTTAAAACAAATATAAAAACTAAACCTTGAGCACTTTTAGAATAAAAATAACAATATTAATGCCAATAACTACAAATGCAGAGAGAAACCTTCGCATTTTTTAACCTGGTGATTTGTATTAAAGTATTAAAGCTATAACCCAATTCTAATCCGATGTAAAATTAATTCTAATGTCTTTTCTACATATAAAATGTGTGTAAAAAATGTGTGTAATGAAAAAACTCACGTGTGAAAGCGTGAGCGCGACACACTCCCAGATCGTTGTCCATTCCATTGGTGAAAGTGTGTGTTAAAAATGCTACTGAGCCTCAGAGCGTGTGTGTGGGTGTGTGAGTGTGTGTGGCCACTATTCAAATGAAGAGATGATTTTCCTGTGCCATTCACCCGCCTTTTCCAGACGTACAATCTCTCTCTCTCTCTTACTTTTTCTCTCAGTTTAGGTCAGAATTTTCTCACGCTCGGTTCTCATTCTTTTATAATGAAAGTTAATGTTTAACTAAACAAACATCACAGATGCCTCACATCTGCACCAGAATCTATTTTAAGCCAATTTGTATTCAAATCTTCATCTAATTTTTATTTTTAATTTAATACAGTTTTATTTGGTGAAGCAAAGTGTGCGTTTTATAAACAAAATAACCAACAAGACGCGCTACATGTGACTTTGTGTGGTTTATTTAATCAGCCATAGCAAATATTGATTGACCTGTGTGTGTGTGTGTGTGTGTGTGTTTGAGTTCCTCAATCCGGTAAATGTCTCTGTGTAAATGTTTAAGTTTCTATGCAAAGGGCAAAGACCATCACAGCTCTGAGATCACAGACGCATGGTGCTCCGGCGCTAAAATAAAGTTTTTAAAGCACTGCCTGGCCAAACATCAAAAGGTGTATCTGATAGGCTGGGACATGTTCAGTGTGTGTGTTTGTCAGAGCACCATCAATAAAGATGCTACTGAGTAATGCAAGCTTACAGCTAGCAGAGGAGCTTGATGCTAAATAAGAACACTGTTACACAGAGTTCTGCCCCATTCGTTCCCCTTGTAAGTCAGAATTTTTTCAGAAAGGAATCGGTTCCTGCAGTCTGTGGAGTTTAAAGCAGCGCTGTGTAATGTTCAGCATTGAACTGAAGTGCAGGTGACCACACATTTTTCTATCTGTTTGTCTGTCTTACCTCCAATTAAAACTGGGGTTGGGGGTCGGGTTGTTGGTGTGCATGTGTGTGTGTTGCATCTGTGTGTTCTTACAGTATAACAATTGCAAATCGTAGGTTACAACACGTGTAATCCCTTATATAGAAAAGCAGATTGTTTGTTTGATTCATTGACTGATTAATTGATTGATTGATTGATTGTCTCAGCTGGTTATCAGGTTTATTTATTGTTTTAAACAGGTGCTATCTCACATCACATAACTCAAAAATGTAACCATAAATGTACACTAAACACACATACGTGACGTCATAAGTAACTGTTACACAATGGAACCCATTTCAATTCACACCTGTGTTTAATTAGCACCTGGAGAGTAGACCTGTAGTGTACCAGCATATGTATTTGTGTCTGCTTTATGCTACTATTTCATCGATTTTGGAAATGATGCTCTGTTTTTTACATCACGTGGAATTTTCGGTGGCAAAACGTTGACGGAAGCCGCATTGCATCACATCATCAGTGTCTGAATCCATACACATACGCGCGCGCGCGCGCACACACACACACACAGTGTGCCGGTGTTTCAGCCACCAGCAGCCTCTCGGTGTCGGTGCATGCGATGGCGATCGCGCCGCCGTTTGTTTGCTTTTTGTTTGTTTGTTTATTTGCTGATTGGCCGTTGTAGCGTCTCGCGCGCGCTTTCTGATTTCTAATCATCATCCTCATCATCGGACCCAAAAAAAGATCCGAAGTTGGACGTCGTGACGTTTTTTTCAAGGATTCTTTAAAATCTCTCTCATCATGCTGTAAAAGGATGTCTGGTTTTGGAATAAAATGGATCTGCGCATGTGACAAACAGAGCGTTTAAAGAAAAGAAAGATTATAAATTGAAGCATAAATCCTGCAGCAGAGAGAGAGAGAGAGAGAGAGAGAGAGAGATAGAGAGAAAGAAAGGTGAGTGGCCATGTCTTTAATGTGCAACCTGTTACTGATGGCTGCAGCTTTTTTGCAACAGGCTGCTGAGACGAAGATCCTGAAAAGTCACTAAACACACCATCACGCATTCGCCCGTCATCCTCATCCGTCATCTTCTTCGTCATGTTTACTCTGAAGGACACTTTGGACAGCTGAGGCTCAAGGGCATAACATGAGTCATTATTCTCCCTGTTAGCTGTCAAGGTGCCAGGGTGATTTTCAGCAGGTTCTCACCACGTCCATGGGCATGTTTATCGCCACTTGATGTGGGGTGAAGCATCTTGGTGGGTTGCAACTCAGGTTCAGTGCTACATCTTTATTTCTGATCTGTGAAACTTTTTGTGGAGGATCCTGCAGGAGAGCTGACAAGCAGTCAGAAACCTGCTGCATCTTAGGAATCTTCCTGCAGTTAGGAAATCAGATAGATTTAGTATGAGAGATGGTGTGTGTGTGTGTGTGTGTGCGCTTCTGTGTGTTGGTGTCCACTTTGTCCTAATTATTTTGTCCTCCTTAATCAGGGCGGCTCAGCGTGGTGTGTGATGGTGTGAGGCGGCGTGTGTGTGTGTGTGTGTCCAGTCTGTTCTAATTTTGTTCACCCAAAAAGAAAAGCCACTGAAGATCTTTTAATCCACCGGTGGGTGGAGCCTCTATAGTGGGCATTTTGTAAGTGTGGCCTGTATAGTGGGCATTTTGTAAGTGTGACCTGTCCAGTGTGTATTTTGTAGGTGTGGCTTGTCCAGTGTGTATTTTGTAGGTCGTGGCCTATTCAGTGTGTATTTTGTGGGTGTGGCCTGTCCAGTGTGTATTCTGTCAGTTTTTTTACTGGGAGGAGCCTGCCCACTGTGTATTTTTGGGTGTGGCCTGTCCAGGGTGTATTTTTACTGGGAGGAGCCTGACCAGTGTGTATTTTGTGTGTGTGGCCTGCCTAGTTTTTATTCTGTGGGTGTGGTCTGTTTGGGGTGTATGTCTGAGCCCGTCTAGTACTCAATTTGTGGACGGGGCCTGTCCAAAAGTCAAGTGTTGCTCTAAACTACACAAAACAACAACGCGCTACATAAAATAAAGAATAAGGTGTTCTATTCACATAAAGTGCATAGTGTGCAAACAGTACAAGATAAACAGTGCAAATAACACTGAACAAACAACACTGCATAGTTTTCATGGCAATTGTTAATTAATGTAAAATAAGTAGAAGTATGGTATTTGGGGTAAAACTCACACATGTTATTGGGGCTTAAGTACCGCCCTCAGCATTCAGCCCCGTGTGACCACTTTAGCATGTCAGAATATGCGTAATCGAAGTGATCATAAATCTGCTGACACACTTTTGTACTTGTTAACGAAACAAATTTGTATTTGTTGGCTCAGGGACGTTTCCCGATCTCGCCGCATTTCCCATTTTTACCCTGCTTTCTTTCTATCCAATGTACTATAAATAAAGGCCCAAACAAATGTCCCAAACAAACAAATAGCTTAACAAATGAATAAATCAAGATAACCAGGATATTTTCCCCAATATTTTATATAACTTGAATAACATGAATAATTTTATGTAAGTTAAATAGTTAAAAATAAATTGCCAGGTTTGCTGTTGAAATATGCCTAAACTAATCATTACAGATGGAAAATGTCCCATGTATTTGCCAAAACATAACTGCTAAAATTTTGTGTTAAAGTGAAATTATTATTATTATTATTATTTTGTTTCTTTATGTTTTATTTATTTTGTGTAATACATTTTGAACAAGTTTGTCTTATATGTAGCGTGAAAAGCTTTTCTCAATGTACAGTTACATTTAGCATTTGGCAGACACCCTTATCCAGAGCAACTTACATTTATCTCATATTTATACATATTTACAAAGGAAAATAGTTACAAAGGAAATATTTATTAAGTTGTGCCTTTAGCCCTATTGTACCCTATAGGTTTTGCAACTATAAGGCAACCATAAGGATGCTAACACTAATCATGCTCATCAGAGAAGTTCCTCTGGTAGACTTCTTTAAAAAATCTTCTTAGGTGCTGTATCTTTAATTCACCAAAGCGCTTGAATTTTCATTTGCCTAAAGTATAGCATCCCACCCACCCCTCTGCTTTACTAATGAGGGCTGTCAGGGTTAACAGTGTGATGAATACCAGTGAATCATCTCACGCTGCTCCAGCATCACCTATGATGTTTAAATAAAGAGATGAGATAATATTAACCCTGCAAAGGAGGGTGTAGGGGTTGTCTGGTCCCCCCATGTGAGATGCTAGCGTGCCGAGCTTAATGATTCTTCGCTTAGGACCTCTAGGTGAGAGACGTCAATAAATACAGAACAGAGACGCTCTGAACTCGTTCAGACGTGCAGGATAAATTATTTAAGGGAACGGAAAAGATGTTTTTTTGGGTCAGTGTGTTAGCGCTCAGGGCTTCAGAGCACCTCGTTCTCATGCTACAGGGCTGATTGGACGTCTGTCGCGCTTCAAGGATGCTGTCATGGACCTGAATAATCACAGAGATGATCACGGAGAGAATATAAAAACAAACCAATCTGACAGAGAGGAGGCTGAAAAAAAAGAGACAAGTTTCTGTTACACGGTAAATTAACAGCAGTCATCGCAATCACACAAAAAACATATAGTTATGTATAGTAATATTTAAACTGCCATCTGATTGGCTACGATGGTACACTGTGGGTAGGCACTGCACTCTAATTGGTTACAATAATATGTTTTGGGCAGGAATTACACTATCAGTTAGAGTTGTATTCTGCTGGCGAGAATTTAACTCTGATTGGCTAGAGTGGTATTCTGTGGGCGGGACCTTTGCGCTGGCATTTGTAATATGATTAGTGACATTGTTTTTTAGTGAGTGGGAACAATGCCCTGTCTTATACAACGGTCTTTTAAGGGTAGGACTGGTGTGCTGATTGGTCACAGTGCCATGTTGGTTGGGCCTATAATTTTATTAGTTATAGTCTTGTTTAGGTGGGAACGTTTTATAAAATACAGTGTCATAAAATACAGTAGGTAGGAACTGTGCTCTGATTGGTTACAGAAGTGTTGGGATAATAAATCTTTGACACTTGCAATCCTGAAAACACATAACGACTCACTGTTTGTGTGTGTGTTATTTTTTATCTATTTTGAAATGATGCAGAAAAATAACTAAAAAAAAGGTAAAAAGTATAAAAGACAGTGGGATCCAGAGTGCAGACCACCAGGAATGAAGAGAGAGAGAAACAGAATTGGGAATATACAAAAAGAGATTAAAAACATTAAAGAAACTTAAACAAGAAAGAATGAAAGAATAAAATGATGGGGAAAAAGAAAAAGGGCCATTGATAAATGAAGCAGCAAAAAGTCAGGAATGAAGAACAGAAAAAAGAAACCAAAAATGTCAAGAGAGTAAAAAATAAATAAATAAATAAATTATAGATCATTTAAAGAGAAGGAAAATAAACAAGACAAACAAAAGTCAAAATAGGGAAAAAAAGGAATGAGGAATAAGTTTCAATTGTAGATGAATTCCATTAAAAATAAAGAGAAGAAAAGAACATGGAGACTGGACAGCGACAGAGTGTGTGAGAAGTTGCTGATTGGTTAGTTGCGGTAACGGCAATAGTGACATCAATGAAATTAAATCTAAAGGTTTGGTCAGTATTTAAATCTAAAAACCCACAAATATAAACCAAAGTTAGAAAAAACAACGATTTTAAAAAATAATTATCAAATCCGCTACACTGCTACTCGAACCCACTCACCCTGACTCACTGTCGATTCCACAGAGAAGCTAAAAATACAGGGAAAATATTGGTGTGTGTGTGTGTTTGATCGTGTTCAGCCTACACGATGAGGCAGTGTGTTTCAGTGTAATGAATAAAAATTGAGGTTCTTTCTCTGAGTGTATTCTTATTCTTAGTGTGAGGATCAATACGACGCTTCACAAAATGGTGGCTGCCTATCGAACGTCACATCGATCAGTGTGTTCAGTGTGTGTGTGTGTGTGTGTGTTTGCCTATCTGTTAATATGTAACCACTTTTTGATGATGTCACCATAAAAAAAAAGAAATTAGTTAGAAAACTATATTTTTTAATGTAGCTATTTAAGTGGAAAGTTCTAGCTAGTTTTTTTTCCAAGTTTTAGGGTACTCTTAAAATGCATAAAAAATAATGTTTTTTGCTAATTAATAATCATGCGGGCAAAAATATCTAATGAAATGATCAAATGATTTAGAACAGTAATGCAAATAATGGCGAAGGCTTAACAGGTGGATGAGAACCGGAGAGGATAACAACTTTTATACACACACACACACACACACACACACACACACAGAGTCCCAGATGGTGTAATGACTGATGCTGTAATGTCAAGGAGGCTCTTGAGTTTTTTACCTTTGCTGAAAGAAGAGCTGTGTGTGTGTGTGTGTTTTGACAGCACAGTGCCTCAGTGTCGAGGAGAACATGAAGACGACCCCTGTGGTGACAACGAGGTGAGCTACCAGGCCCGCTGCTGAGTCCCGCACGTCTTGGGAATAAATTAACATTGCAAAATTCACAAAGAAATAAAATAACAGAAACTTGAGGCTCAAAACCGCTTCTGTTTGGTGGACCACCAGAACCAGGTCACATCTCCTCTCATGTCTCTGCTCACATCTTCTTAAACCCCAAGTTTTTTTTTTTTTCTAAATCAAGTCTTACCTTGTGATTTTTTTCTGCTGAGACGTCTTCTGTCCACAGTAAGGCTTATATCCAAGCTGGAGCTTCTGGTCACACTGAGACCTCCAAGTTCACCGTCACTACCAGATTCAGTTCGTATCCATCCCAGAGGGTGGTTCATGACCTCTCCAGCCCTAAATTTCAGCGGTGACCAGGACAACTGAGACAGATCCCCAGTGAAGTCTGTGCCTCCTAGATGGCCATCCAGACAAGACCACAGGAACTAGATGAGTCTGCCACAAAATCTATCTTTGCTGCAGCATGGAACGACATAAAAAACTCATCGGGGACACCTAATTTCCATTTATTTTCCTTTTTACTGTAAAACTGCTTTGAAACAACCTAAATTGTTAAACCTGGGTTTAAGTGAAGGCTTCTGACCAAGCTGAGGCTTTCCATTGCTCACACTGAGCCTTCTTACCACACAGGGCTCCTGACCAAGATGGGGCTTCTACTTCCCAAGCTGAAACCTTTTTAATTTAGCTTTTTATTTCAGAAATTTCAACATTTACTTACATATGTGGTATCCAGAATCTTTTAGAGTAAATGTACACGACTGAATCCCAAAGCCCAAGCCAAGACTTTTAAGCTCAAGCAGAAGCATTAACTTCTTTTCAGTTTTGGGCTGCCTCTCTAAGCCGTGGTTTACTTTATCCAAGCTGCAGTTGAAAAAAATCGCAACTGAGGCTTCTATTTCCGTATCAGCTGAAGATTTGTCTGTCCAGTCTAAGACTCCTCCTGCCTAAGGTGAGATTTGTTTTTCTGCCAAATTTGAACTTTTCTCTGTGAAAGCTGAGGGATCTGCTCAATCTGCGGAATCTTTCTAAACTAAAGCTTTTATTGCACACATGATGCTTCCGTTGTCCAAATAAAATCATCTCAATCCTCAGACATTTGTTTGGGTGAAAAGCTTTTCTACTGGAGACATTATCATCAACTCTTTCAGATTTTTTTTTCAGAAAACAATCTCATTACCTGCAGAGTTCACATCCTCAATTTAGCTCCTACTAGAGCCGCATTTTACCAGGAGCTGATAGGGTGCTGTCCCAAATGCACTCGCAAACACCTTAATCTCAGACGGGTATTTAGTTTCTCATTGACTTGTAAGATATCAGCATGCCGTATGGTATTACAGCCTCTGCCTGGGATATTAACAGAATGTTCTTTATGCGCTGGGTCAAATCATCCTCAGGCAGGAGAGTAGAATATTAGCTTTAAGGGATGGGGGGGGTGAGAGTTGATGCTTAGCAGGACTAATCTAATTCATACTTCTCGCTCCATTAGACTTATGGATGCAGGTGATGAAAAGAAAAACACTTTCCTAAAGAGAATGGTTAATGAAATGTGGTTTGCTTGTGTTCAAGCTCATCTGCCCACACTGAAGCTTCTACCCAAGCTGAGGTGTTTTCTGTTTAAGCTAAAGCATCATCTGCCCACACCGAGGCTTCTGTCCAAAATGAGCCTTCTTTTATTCTGGCTGTGCCCAAGCTGAGGTTTCCTTAGTCCAAGCCAAAGGTTTATTTGTCCAAGCTGAGGCTTTTTCTGTCCAAGCAAATGCTCTTGTCAAAGCTGTTTCCTCAACTGTCCAAGCTGAGGGTTCATTAGGTCACTTTTTAAAAGAAGGTTGTTGATCAAAGTTGGTCTATTAGTATATATATATTTTATATTTTTATATTTTAGTGTTGCTTTAGTAGATTGAGTAAATTTCAGGCACATCAAGAAACGTAACCAGAAGGAAAAGAACGCTCAATTACGCTAGAAATCCTTTCTAAGTCTGACTTCCGTTTAATGTTTTTAGAAAGAAATTTCTTTAGCGCGTCATAACTTCACAGGCCTGAGGTAAAGAACACATTAGACAGAGAAAGTAGAAATGCCTTGAACGATTACCAGCACTATTAAAGGACTAAAAAAAATTTTTTAAATAATAAAATGACAAAAAAATATTCTTTATATAGTGCTGTACAGTCGAGTTCCTAATATCAAATAACAAAATGCCCAAGAATTTAATTGTGAAAAACAAAGAAATAAGGAAATATATAAATGAAATTTTTAATTATTAAAGGTTATATATTTTATTAAATTGATGTGACTTTTTGTTCTGTACTCCAGAAAGCAATACTGGATATTATAAAGGCAATTTATAATTTAAATAAACAAGTACATAGATAGGTAAAAAAAAATTAGTACTTTAGAATAATATAGAATAGAAAAAAAAACAATAAATACCGAAAGAGGCGAAGCCCTCTAATTTAAACGGTAAATTAGAACGTGTTTTTTTTTCGCAGAATAAAGTGTAATGAATCCTTATAAATCGTCTCTGAGTTTGAAGCCTTGAAACTGCGAGTGGTCAAAAAACTCATCAATGTTATGTGAAACTTTCTGTATGTTTAAAAAATATTAAGGCACTTGCTTTGATACCTTATCATTGCTATAGCAACATCTGCTTCACAGGCATGTGAACAAGCTGAAAGAGTGTGTGTGAAAGGAGTGTCCAGTATGAGCGATGTGTAAGATGTGGGTTATTCTGTCCATGCCGAAACCTCATCTGTCAATGCTATGACTTCTTCTGTCCAAGCGGAGCTTTTCTTGTGTCCATGCGAAAGGGTTCACTGTCCATGAAACAAGTGTGAGATGTTCTCTGTTCATAAACAAGTGTGAGATATTCTCTGTTTTATAAAAAAGTGTGAGCTGTTTGATCAACTGCACACATTGCTGTGGTGCAAAAGGAATAAAACACTCAAGGATTTTTCTGTTGTTGGAAAATAGCGTTTGATGCGAATGCAAGAAGTTTCGTGATGGAAAAACATCTAAAAATAGTTCAGTGCTGGTTTAAATCTGGTCACTCAGGAGCAAAGTTTAAAGGGAGTGGGCCGACAATGAAAAGCAAGAAGAAGAGAAACAGGAGGAGAAAGAGTGTGGATCGATCTGAGCTGAACCGAGCTGCTGTGCCTTCTCTAGGATGCAAGAAAGAATGAGAGAGAGAGAGAGAGATAGCAGAGGGTCTGCTGTAATCGTGATTCACATCTAAATGCAGTGCAGTTGACAGCCTCTCAACTCAGCCATCGAGATAGAGAGAAAGAGGGAGAGAATGAGCAGGGAATACACAAAGTGAGGGAGTGATGCAAAATTTGAAATAAGACAGATCAGAAAAAGGAAGAGTAAAAAAAGAATGATATGAAAAGATTAAATGGATGTGAGCAGAATAGAGAGGTGCAGAGAATGAGACTGTGAGATATAAAGAGGTACGGATAGATTAAAAATGAGAAAAGGAACTGAGGGGGATGGAGACAGAGAAAAAGAAAGAAAAAGAGAGAAAAATATATATATAATACAACCTAAAGACATTCCAATACACCTCAATGACCCTCATAAACACCTAAAATATACCCCAAATACACACCAACCTCCCCTGAATGCAAATACACCACAATGAACCCCCTAATACACCACAAATACAAAACAATTAACCAATACATCACAAACACCCTTATATAAACCTCAAATAAACCCCTTAAAGCACCTACACAAACACAAAATACCCAGTGAATTACTTCCTTAAATCATCGTAAATATAATTCACCACAAAAACCCCTGACTACACTACAAACAAACCAGAAAAGTAAACAATTGTGGTGTGTGTGTGTGTGTTTGGGTGATGGACTGGTATGTCATCAGAGCTGTGTATTCCCGCTGTACTCCTCACTGCGGCTCTTTCCCTTCTGTCTAATCACTTGGTTTAAATGCAACTGAATGGATTCGAGTGTTTTCTCATTTGTGCTAATGAACTTGAGCGCTGCAGAATAAAAGGGGTCCCACCTCAGTGCCATCTGAGTTAAGAAGCAGCCGTGTGTGTGGTGTGTATAGCGTTTGGTACTTCACGATTTGACTCTGACTCTGTGCTGTCTAACGGCTCTTTATCCTAGTGCGAGAGCATGAAGTCATGGAGAATAAACCGGGTTTCCATGTTTAGGATTTTGACATTGGATCTCAATACTTTATATATATATATATATGTGAACAGTAGTCAACATTTGAAAGGATCTAGAGACACTTCAAATGTTGACTAATATATATATATATATATATATATATATATATATATATATATATATATATATATATATACAGCACTTTTCCATCATTAACTTTTTCACAAAAACAGTTATTCTATTATTCTTTCACTGGAGCAAAGAGTTCAATCCATAAAATTGCACTGGAAGAACTGAAGTGTCCTGTACAGAACCCTGCCTCTGACCCAACTCCACTGAATACCTTTGGGATAAACTAAAAACACAGACTAAACCCCAGACCTTCTCACCCAACATTAACATCTGATCTCACTAATACCATTGTAGATTAATTAACATTCCTCACACTAACACAACACAACCCAGTAGAATAAAAATTGCACACAAAATTCTAGAGGTTATTATAGGAGTCAAAGTGAAACTACATCTATAATAGGATGCTCAAAAAACACAAGATGGATGTAATAGATAGATGTTCCAATACTTTTGACCATATAGTGTGTGTGTATATGGTTTAAATAACAAAACTGACACTTGAGTTTGAAAAAATCAGATGAGTTAACGCCTTGGTGCTGTTCTTCTAATCTTCTCTTCTTTACAGATGTACGGACGATACACTCAGGAGCTCGGCGCCTATGCCAAAGAGGAAGCAGCTCGCTTTCGAGCTGCCGGGGTTCGAAACCAAACTCCGGATCAGCTGGACTATGAAAAGGATCCCTGTGCCAAGTGCCAATGTGAGTCAGAGAACCCTGAACATTTACCCACTGATGTCAGGAATGAACCAAGAATGAAAGCAGGAGAGGAGTGTTGGTAGACACTTCACAGAAAGTGACCGGTGTGTTTATATTTACATACACTCATTTAACTGTTCTTGGGTCAGTAAAAAGTGCTAATAAATCATTCAAACAAAGCAGAATGGCTGCTACAGTCATAGTAGGAAGGCAGGAGTCATGTGGCAGGAACAGATGTGAGCACTGCATGCTTTCTCTTTTTTTTCACAGCAGTCTAACTTGCTCTCGGAATAGCAGCATCACTGCGGTGTATCTTGTCACGGATGTTGGAGTGTGAAACTGTTGGAGAAATTTGTTACGCTTTGATCAAATGAGATGATATTTATCCACAGAGAAACACTAGAACACACATACACACCTATACTGTTGTATTTTAATGTGTTATATGTGATATGGGCAGGGTTACTGATGGTGATGTAATGTATCAGAGTTTCAGAAAGATGCCCAAGCCGGAATCAAACCCAGGTCGCCGGAGCTCAACTGCGCATATGGGTGCCGTCACCTTAACCCAAAAGTTTATTGCGATTTTATATGAAAACGTTTATCGGCACAGCCCTAGTGTATTGACAGTGTATAGTATCATTGGGTAGTGACAGTGTATAATGTCAGTGTGTATAGTGACAGTGTGTAATGTCAATGTGTGATGTAAGTGTCTTCTGACAGTGTATAGTGATAGTGTATAGTGAAACTGTGTAGTGACACTCTATAGTGATAGTGTGTATGAATAGAGTGTAGTGGCAGTGTGTATTGATGGTGTATATTGATCGTGTGCATTGATAGGGTGTAGTGTTGATTGGTAGTGTCATTGGGTATTGACAGTGTATAGTAAGTGTGAAGTATCAATGTGCAGTTACAGTGTTTAGTTCCAGTGTGTATTGATAATGTATAGTGATTGTGTGTTGGAAGTCTGTAGTGTCATTTGGTAGTGTCATTGTGTGTTGATAGTGTATAGTAATAGTGTATAGTGTTAGTGTGTATTGATAGTGTGTAGTGTCAGTTAATAGTGCCATTATGTATTGATAATGTGCAGTGATAGTGTTTAATGTCACTGTGTTGTGTTGTTGTGCATTGATCCTGTGTAGTGATGGTGTATAGTGTCAGTGTGTAGTTATAGTGTGTGGTGTCAGAGTGTATCTGTAAACTCTGTTTTAAAGCAAACAGGGCAGCTCAATAATGTAGTCAAAACATGCAGTAGTCGGTACACAGTAATCCACTAGAAACCAAGCAAACAAATCTAAAACAGAGTATTAGACTAATAATTGTATAGTGTGTATAGTGTGTAAGGACAGTGTGTATTGATAGTGTACAATGTCAGTGTGTAGGTGTAAGGTGTAGTAACAGTATTAGTGTGTAGTGACTATTGATAGTGTGTATTGATAGTGTATAATGTCAGTGTGTAGGTGTGTATAGTGACAGAGTATAGTGTCAGTGTGTATTGGTAGTAAAAGTGGTAGAGTATAGCATCATTGTATATTTTAGTTTCTAGTGTCAGTGTGTATTGATAGTGTATAGTGATAGTGTGTTGTGACAGTGTATAATGATAGTGTGTAGTGTCATTCGGTACTGTCATTGTGTAGTGACAGTGTGTAGTGTAGTGTCATTGTAAAATAATAGTGTATACTGAGAATGTATAGTGTCAATGTGTAGCTATAGCGTGAGGAAGTAGACACTGCAGATAACGGTGCCTCTGTGAGCCCTGTGTTGATAGATTGTCCTCTACTGGACACTAATTATCATTGATCTGCTCACTTAGAGTCGTTTTGTCCTTGTGGGTCTCATTGAGATTCCACAGGTGCTTCTGTGCTTCCAAAAAGCTGCAGAGGTGTGTGTGTGTGTGTGTGTGTGTGAGAGAGAGAGAGAGAGAGAGAGAGAGAGACAACTAGCGATAGAGAGAGAGAGTGTGAGAGATCACAGTAAATCACCAGACAAGCGTTTCTGATATTGAGATGATGACAATACTGACAATAACGATGGCAATTTAGATGAAAAATATCGATCCCGTCAGTGATAGGTTGGACAGAAATCCAAAACATGGCCGCCACCTTGGTGTGTGTTTGCCAGCTGGAGGCACAATCAGTCTTTGTTAATATTAGAAAATGACAAATGCTGTGTATGCGGTACAGCTCTATCTGTGTGTGTGTGTGTGTGTGTGTGTGTATGTGTGTTTGTTCAAATCATGCACCACTCTGTTTCTCACACTATTTCTCGTTAATTGATCAATTCTCAAGCATTTGGATGAATTAGCAAAAAAAGGTTTGGATTTGTGGAGGGAAAAAATCTGTTAATGGAATTTGTGCAAGGTGGAGTTTTTAGCTTTCCACAAGTTCTCTCAGAAATAATTAATTGTGTATTAAATGAAGACAAGGTTTGGCCTCCGCTCAGCAAATCTCCAAAGACCCACACACCTTCTGTATCAGTATCATCGCCTTCTTAGGCAGCCTGTTGAGTGTGAACTGCTCTGTGTGAGGACGGGTGAAAAAAAACACCTCCTGGCACACCTCCTGTGTGTGTGTGTAAATGTGTGTATGTGTGTTTGTGTGTTGTGCAGCTTTTCTAAACCTCCATTAGAGGATTTCAGGGATTTGGATGGTCATCAAGTTGCCTCCTACACAGTGCGTGAGTGAGTGTAGAATCTTTGTCTTCACTCCCTACGTAGCACACAAACACACACGCACACACACACACACACCCACACACACACACACACATATATATATATACATATTTCTCTGTGTCTTTAAGCATATTAATATGTATACAATGATGTAACAGGGGGAGGGGCTTGTCTTTGTACAATAAATTAGGAGATGTTTCAGATATGACAAATTGTACTGGTATTTTTGGTGATCTTGTGATGATGTGATATATTAGGCAAAGCTTTAGTGATGGTGTAATATATTTAGTAATAAAAAAGAAGCTTCGTTAATGTAGCGCAAAAATAATAGTTCATATTTGGAAAACATTACCCACAGCAAAAATGTTTCTTTTCAATAGGGATTTTTAAATCAGAAGAGAGTCTGTAAGTCAGAAGGTTGCTGGTTCTAAGGTCATAAATAAGATAAAAAAAACAGTTCTAGCTTAATGACAACAAGTGTGGCGATGATTAAGGTGTGTAGCCAGCTGACTTGTGGTGAAAAAAAACAAAAAGTTTCTTACAGACAGAAGATAAGAAATAAAAAAGATTTCCTCTTCCCTGAAGTTGCTGCGTGGGACTCAGATAGACCAAAATAAAAATGAAAAATTGCCTAGGAAATCTCAGCAGAGTAAACAGTGTGTTCCTCTGTGGCACTGCAGCAGGAAGCGAGGCAGCGTAAGCACATGCAGTGTTTATAAAACAGCAACCGACCAATCTTGCGAAAAGAAGAAAAGAAGCCGAGGACGCCGATGCCCCGAGGCTCAGCGTTACCAGCTTGACATAGGTTGTCATGTCAGGCACAGAGAGCAGATCTCTGTGCCTCCTACCATCCGCCCGCCTGCCTGCATTTCTCCTCCTGCGGATATAAATATCCTGTCGTCCCTCGACATGTTGTGCTTTGCTGCATTATGCATGAGTTCTGCACGCTGTCAGAGCCGTACGCAGTGAGGATTGCACACTTGCTGCTTTTCCCACGACTGTCCCTCACATACTGAATACGTCTGTATGTTTATGGCACCTGTATGCTTTCATAACACTATAACCTCTAACTGTATATTATTACAACAACAAAAACATTTTCATTCCTCTACAAAGGGAAAGTCTTTATATTGACCTTCCAAGCAGCAGAGACTTTCTCTCTATGTAGACCTCAATCTCCTTACTCCTCCACCTCATGCTCCTCCTCCTCTTTCTTATGCTCGTACCCCCCCTAGTTTTCCCCTATTTATCTTCATTTCTTTGTCCTTTTCTTACTCTTCCTGTTCCTGCTCTTGCCCCTCTTTCTCATATTTTCCTTTCTTTTTCTCCTTCTTCTCCTATTTTAATTCCTTTGTCTCATTTTCCTCCGCCTTCTCCTACTACTCTTACTCTTCCTCCTCATTTTCTCCTACATCATCTTTTTCCTCTTTTTTCTCAGCTCTTAAACCTTTCTTCCTCCTTTCTTCTCCTCCATATTTTTCTTTTACTTTTTTCTCTTTTTTCGCCCCCTCTTTTTCTTTCCCTTTTCTCCTCTACTTTCTTCTCATGTTTCCCTCCTCTTTCTCTTTCTCTTATTTCTTCCTCATCGCTCTCCGTTCCATCTCTTTTTTTTTAATTGACACAAGAATAAGAATATACTTTATAGCTCGCTGAAGGTCGTAGTTATAAAAATATACCTGCTACTGACTGTCTGCAAAGTTGTTACTACATTATTAAGTCCTTGAAAATGTCCTGCTCTGTTATTCTTTACCGCTCTGATTTTATTTATTATGGGATAGGAGTAGTTTAGTTTGGTCTGTTAATACACACTCATTTGCTTATACTTTTGGAGCTTAGTGCATTCAGCAACCCCTTATGCAGATTTCATGCGACAATAATCACAGCAACGGGCATAAACCGATCACTAGGTCTCCATGGTCATGTGATCAGAATTATAAACACTGTGGACAGAGTGTGGAAAAGTTTTAAATGTAATTATTATATTGAAATTAACAAAAAGGAAAGCAGAGCAACCGGGATAGCGGTGGGAGTTTGAAGGGTTTATGGCATAATAACAAGAAGAAATAAACGGTACCTTAACACAATAGATACAGGAAACCTTTTATGCAGCGTCATTCTTTGCCTCACACACACACATACACACACACACACAGAGGAAGAGAATCCTTCTAAGGTGTAGCTGGTCGAGTTGCAAGTTGACACTGAGCCTGTTTTGCATCCACAGTGTGCACATCACGGTGTCAGAGATTCCTGATTTCCCGCATGGGTGAAGACTGGATTTTTCTTATCCTCTTGGGGCTGGTGATGGCGATGGTCAGCTGGGTGATGGACTACACCATCGCTTTCTGTCAGCAAGGTGAGCGCCAGGGATGAAGGCGGGTTTGGAAAAATCAGACGCTAACAGCTCCGTAATATTAGATCAATTTGTTAAAAAAGCAGCGTTTTGTTTATCTGGACTCTGATTGGTCAAAAGATAAGAAGTTTTTTATAACAGCTGCTTTTTTCATTCATTTAAATTTCTGTCATTTGCTAAACATCTTCTTTCAAAGGTTCATCTTCATTCATTTTTTAAAAGAAACGGAGAAATTGAGGATTAAGGGCCTTGTACTGTCAGGCTGCTGGTACTGGAAATTGAACCCATGATCTTCTGCAGTCCAACAAGTCTTTAATAAAATGTGTATGATAAGTATGTGTGTGTGTGTGTGTGTGTGTGTGTGTGTGGTTGTGTCTGTAGCACAGAAGTGGATGTACAGAGGATTAGACAGTAACATGCTTCTACAGTACATGGCCTGGGTAGCATATCCTGTGGTCCTTATTACCTTCTCTGCAGGGTTCACACAAATTCTTGCACCTCAAGCAGTGGGTGAGACACTCACACACACACACAAATATACACTTAAATGTGTACAGTTAAACAGTTATAAATGTATACGTTTCTTGCAATCCTCCTCTTTCTCCTCTGCCAGGTTCTGGGATTCCGGAGATGAAGACAATCCTTCGTGGCGTGGTGCTAAAAGAATATTTGACTTTTAAGACCTTTGTGGCGAAAGTGATTGGTTTAACGTGTGCCCTCGGTAGCGGCATGCCGCTGGGTAAAGAGGTAAGCTCGTGGTTAAGGACGGGTGAAATTACCAAGTTTACCAAGTAATTCATGTTGATTTAGGCAAAAGTATAAAATTAAACAAAGTCAGATTAGTGAAATCTCTATTAAACTCTTTTCTGTCTGTTCAGGGTCCTTTTGTCCATGTTGCGAGTCTGTGTGCTGCACTTCTGAGCAAGTTCATGGCACTATTTGGAGGAATCTACGTGGTGAGAGGCTTTTTCGTTCCGTATAAAGCGCAATGATCAATATTCACGCTGTCTGTAAAGGGTTTCGGGTCATTCAGGTCAGCGTAAGTGTCCAGATGTAAAGAGTCAGACTATGTCTAATGAAGATGTTTTACAGCTTATTACTTAATAACCTGTCATAAAGCAGTATTCCTACAGCTGTATCGATAGTTACATGTGCGTATACAGAACAAATTATTCACACAGTATATGAATGCAATTTTGTATATTGTGAATCAAGTGTGCAAATAGTGACTAAAGCTGTGTATAAGGTGAATAAAGCACACAATAAACACAGCCATGTATATATTATAAATAAAGTGATTTACGTTGTGTTTAGCGCTTTATAAAGCTATTCACATCACACGTAGTAAATAAAGCATGCAGAAAGTGATTAACATTGCGTATAAGGTAAATTACAAAATATATAAACTGATCCAGAATATACATAAAGTGATTCACATTGTGTCACATTGTTTTCTTGCAAAAAATAAGAGACATTTTGTAAGTGTTCAAAAAAATTATTGAATAAAGCAAAAAAATCATTGGGTGTAAAATAAATATAAAATTGTAAAATCATTTATTAAGTGATTCACATCATGCAAGGTGAATCAAATACATCAATGTTTTAAGTGATTCACTTTGTGTATTAAGTGATTCACTTTGTGTATTAAGTGATTCACTTTGCGTATTAAGTGATTCACTTTGTGTATTAAGTGATTAAAGTATGTTTATAGTAAAGAAATCCATGTTTATGGAGAATAAAACGTGTATTGTGAAAAAAACATTCAACATTAAATTGTTGCATATGAAAGTCACGTATTCAGTAAAAACGTAAATACTAGACATACATACAAACATAAATACTAGACATTTCAGTATAAAGCTAGAAACTCATGATTAAACATTCAAGAGCATTTTTTATAGCAGAACCGTAAAGGAATTTGTGGTCATCGAGTCTGCAGGTTGTTTATTCCAGCAGCTGATTGCTTGTGTGAATTCTGAGGCTAAAAGTTCTGCTGATTATTTATCTGACACCCCTGACTCCGTGGCTGTTTTTCTCGATTAAAGAAAAGTAACATATAATTCTAAACACCATTGTAGTCCCAAGGGCGAAAGTCAGCTCCCGACAACAGCGCAAGTTTATTTTGACATAAAACTTGCCCTGCTTTTTAACCGAACAATAAAGTCAGCGAGAAACGGTCCGGTTTAAAGATATTGTCTTAGTTGATCGTTTTCTGAAAGTTTTAGAGAATCAGAATGAATGATCAGGTTTCTGAAATACATAAAACCGGAATTGACACTCGCAGGTGTTCACGTCTGCCTCTGTCTCTTTTTACTTCCTACTGATGAAGGAAGAACCGTTTGAGGGAACCAAGGTAAGAACCTAATGCACCTGAGAAAGTGAATCAGGTTTTAGTCTCATCAGTTTATATATATATATATATATATATATATATATATATATAAAAGAGTTATTTCTCATTTTTTTGTTTTTTATTGTTGGTGTTTATTTATAATCATTAGCAATTACACATCATCTTGGTCTTTATTTGTCAGTGTTTTTATTTATGTAGAAAATGTGTGTTTATAACATTTATTTTTATTTGTTTATGTCAGTCTTTTGAACTTATTTTAACATTAGTCTTTATTTTTAACATCAGTATTGATATATAACATTGTTTACATTAGTGTTGAGTGATTATACACCAATATTTATTTCTAACATCGGTACTTAAAATAAAATTGATTTATAATGTTATTGTTTATAACTTTTTAAACATTAGTGTTTGTTTGTAGTGTTGATGTTTATTTATAACATCATTGTTTATTTATAGTGTTGATTTAGTAGGATGTGTGTGTTTGTGTGTTGCAGAACGAGTTGAGGAACACAGAGATGCTCTCTGCAGCATGTGCTGTGGGAGTCGGCTGCTGCTTTGCTGCTCCTATTGGAGGTAAAGTGAACTGCAGAACCCTTCACTTCACTTCATCACATCCTCTTACACACTGCAGACGAAATAAAACCCAGTTGGAGACAATCACTCAGAGAACTTCTTCAGATATCCAGCTGAGAGTCCTGGACCAATTTGTGAAATCAGATTTGTTTAAACAAACGACTGATTTTCTGTCTGTGAGTCTAATCTAAACTTTATTTTGCATCATACTTCACAGGTGTTTTGTTCAGTATTGAAGTGACATCTACATTTTTTGCCGTGAGAAATTACTGGAGGGGATTTTTTGCAGCGACCTTCAGCGCTTTTATTTTTAGAGTGCTGGCAGTGTGGAACAAGGATGAAGGTGAGACTGATGTTGATGACATAATATTGATGACATAAGCTTTAGACAGTAGTTTCTTTCGCAGCCTGTTTATCGTCTCTATGAAGGAGCTGTTGCTATGGAAACGTGTGCATTCATATAAAGCTGCGCTACTTTTAGAGTTCCTGACTACCAATCAGACAGCATAACTTGGTGTAAATTTGTAGCTGATGTAAAAACAATGCAGAGCATCTCATCTAATTTCATCAGTGGCTGGCGGTGCTCACCACTGAATTTCATATAACCTCATCTTTTCACCTAATCTCATTTTATCTAATCAAATCTCATCTAATCTTGTCTAATCTAATCTTGTTGATCTTCTATTTCAGAGACAATCACGGCCCTGTTTAAAACACGATTTCGTCTGGATTTTCCCTTTGACCTGCAGGAGCTCCCAGCTTTCGCAGTGCTCGGGTATCTTCTCAGACACATACCACTGCATTCCTGGTTATTTACTGAAACTTACCTTGTGATTTGTTCAGATTTCGACTCCTCTAAATGGTGTTTTTTTTATTCCTCAGTATTGCGAGTGGGTTTGGAGGAGCGCTGTACGTCTACCTGAACCGGCTGATCGTCGAGTCCATGAGAAAACAAAAAACCATCAACAAATTTCTGCTAAAAAAGTTTGTGGGAATGCTCTTTTTTTCTCAGCTTGGTTCGGCTTCTTTACTTTAAATACATATGAGTGATAATAATAATGATTATTTATTGTATTTTATTCCCTTTAGGCGGTTGGTGTATCCTGCACTTGTCACTCTGCTCATATCCACTCTGACGTTTCCTCCAGGATTCGGACAGTTCATGGCTGGACAGGTCTTACGCTTCTGTCTTTCTCATCTCTATGAGTTTTACAACTTTGTATAAACACTGCTAAGTGAACCATTACAAAAAGACGTTAAGGATAAGACAGAAAGAAAGAAAGAAAGAAAGAAAGAAAGAAAAGAATTAGATATTGTATTAGACTTTTTAAGAGTAAAGTTGATGAAATAATTTTACAGTTCCTAAAGATAAATGTAATGACATGTGTATGTGTGTGTGTGTGTGTGTGTGAAGCTGACACAGCATGAGTCGCTGGTTGCGCTGTTCGACAATCAGACCTGGTACAAGCAGGGCATATCTGAGGCCTTTGAGTTCTCCAGTCAGCACCAGGGCTGGAAACACCCGCAGGTCAGCGTCTTCATCACCCTCCTCCTCTTCATCATCATGAAGGTAAAGTCCTACTGTCTTATTTTACAGTGACACCAATCTTCAGTGAAGAAAAAAGTAAAAATAAAGGATGAGATTTTTCGTACTTGTACTTCTAAATCTTGTGTTTTTTCTCCCCCCCACACAGTTCTGGATGTCGGCTGTTGCAACGACAATGCCAGTGCCGTGCGGTGCCTTCATGCCCGTTTTCCTTATCGGTGTGTGATCAACCATCAGCTCTGGGTTTAAACTTGTTCCTAACACACACTTGTGCACTTTTTATTTTTCTATCCTAAAGCATCCTCTTCACCAGCGTCAAATGAAGAAATTCAGCACTAACACAACTCTCACACAACACTCATAAAACTCTTACAAAACAATCACACAACTCTCACAAACCTCTCACACAACACTTACACAACACCCACACGACTCGCAAAACACTTTTACACAACACTTACAAGACTCTCGCAAGACTCTCACGCAACTCTCATAAGACTCTCACACAACACTCTCAAAACTTTCATAAGACTCACACAACTCTCACATAACTCTCACACAATACACACAAAACTCACACAACTTTCACACAACACTTACACAACTCTCACACAACACTTACAAAACACTCATACAACTCTCACAACACTTAACACAACTCTTGCACAGCAATCACACAACACTCATGACTTTCACACATACACCTTAACCTTTTTGTCAGCCATGTTCATTTCTTTAAATGTTTTTTATTAAATAATAAAGTTAAGAAAAAAATTATGATTTTTTTGAGTTATAACATGATGATGATGATTATGTTTTGCATTTTTTATGTCCTTCTCATGTTTGGACAATTTCCTATTTTTGTTGTGGTTTTTTTTTTAAAATTTGTACAATCAGCATCTCCAGAACTCATCTCACTTACTGGCTCAGTTGTTTTGTTTGTTTGTTTGTTGTTAGCTCATCCTTTGTGTTTCTTTGTTCACCACACCATCTTCATCACGTTTGATCTCAAAGTCCTGCAAGTGCTTGTGAGTATCGTAAACACACCAGCACTCAGTTTCATCAAAACAATAAAAAAAAAATTTAGATATTCAACTCAACTACAGTTTACACTTAACAACCAAACAGCTAAAAACAGAAGATCAAAACATCAGAAACTTTTAACCTAAAGGACTTTTTACCCACTTTAGTTTTTAATTGCTAAATATGGAAAACTTCACTGATAATAATTAAGCTCTAAAACCGCTATTATACTTGCTAAATTATAATCAACAGCTTGAATTTAGCTATGATATGTTACTAAATTTTAACAATAATAAACACAAAAATGCTGGTTTAAAACATTTAAATTCTTAAAAAGTTTAGAAATTCAGTTTAACTTCTGCAGTTATTAAACAGGAAGTCGTCTTTTGCTGTGATTTAGAAATTTAGTTATAATGTTGTAGTTGTGCTTTAGCGACTTCCTGTTTATTAAATGCAGTTAATACAAATACACTTTTATACAGTGAATAAATTAATACAGAAAGTTATTGCTAAACTTGGTTATTGCTGAAAGACCATTTGGACAAAAAAGTTTTTCCTGGGATTTCTTTTGATAAACAAGCAATTTATTCAACTTCAATATTTTTAGACTTGACAATGATTTAAATGTTTTTTTTAAAAATGGGATTTAATTAAATTTAGTAAATTGACGATATAAGCTAATAGACAAATACAACATTCAATAAATATGAAATAGATCTGATGTTAAACATATAATAATGTTAATGTTTCCACTTAGGTGCTGCATTCGGTCGCTTGGTTGGTGAGAGCATGGCGGCCATGTTCCCTGACGGCATCCACACCGACAGCACCGTGTATCCCATAGTCCCCGGTGGTTATGCTGTTGTAGGTAAGGGTAACATCATATTATATTATAATAGCATAACATATATTTAACATCCAATTCATGAAATTGGTACTGAGTTATTGTTGAATACAGCTGCATACAAGCTAAGCAGTAAGCTGAGTTATATGCTAGCTAGCCCTATAGTAAACTGATGACTGTAGATTACCAGAGATTTCTTTTTATTTGTTTTACAGTAAACTTTATTATTGCCGTGAAAAAAATATTTTATCAGAGGGGTGCTTTGATTTTGTTGGGAGGTGCCCTAGTGAGATAACATTTTCCTTTTTTCGAGTTGTTAATTGCCATGGGTATAAACTTTACTGTAAATCAAATAACATAACTAGATTTACGTAAATGCTAGCAACTTTACAACATGTAGCTGCACAAAACAAAATTTTAAGCTTAGAATTTTTTTTTTTATATTTACACTTTTTCAGAGAATGTACATTGTTACACATTTTTGCATAATCTTTGCACAACTTTTAAATATATTTTAATACAAATACAAATAGGACAATTGACACCTTAAATTAAATTCCAATTTCAATACAATAAATTGTATTATTATTATATACTAAATAAATTCTGAATTCTATTTCATATACTTTGCATATGTAAAATAAAAAGCTCAAAACAAGTTAGAGACCTCTGTTGATAGTAATGGGGGCGTGCTTTACATTTCAGATCTGTCTCCTCAAAGTGTCTGATCAAATTTGATTGGCGGAATAGAACAACAGGTTGCTGTTTGTTGTTTAATATCATGTGCATGTGCGTGTGTTAAGGTGCTGCAGCGCTTTCCGGAGCGGTCACACACACCGTCTCCACAGCAGTCATCGTGTTTGAGCTGACTGGTCAGATTTCTCACATCCTGCCTGTGATGATTGCTGTGATCCTGGCCAACGCCGTGGCTCAGAGCCTCCAACCGTCACTCTATGACTCTATCATCAGGATCCAGAAGCTTCCTTACCTGCCAGAGCTTGGCTGGGGTCAGGAGTGAGTACCGCCATCACCTCTCAGTCCAGTTAGAACACCACTATAAAATTCCTTTAATACCTTTAATTCCTATAGCAGCAATAAACACTTATAACCTCAGCAGCAGAAGAAGACACTGGCAACCCCACACACCCATATAAACTCCCCATATAAACACACATTGTTGCTACAGAAATGCTAACATATTCTTCTGGCCCTAAATTTCGTTCTGCTTCTTTAATCTGCAGAAAGTATAACATCCGGGTAGAGGACATCATGGTGCGAGACGTTCGCTACATCACGCTATCCTCGACATACCGGGATGTGCAGGAGGCGCTGGTAACAGGGCAGCTAAAAACACTCGCACTTGTGGAGTCAAAAGGTGAGACCTTCTCTGGCAAACTTACTTTCTGCATCGTCTTTGATCTCATATCTCCATACATCTCTTGGTTTCTGTTTACATTTAGAATCGATGATCCTGCTCGGTTCTATTGAGCGCTCTCAACTGCAGTTCCTGCTCTCAGAGCAGCTCAGTCGAGGTCGGAGGTTGGAGTACCTAAGAGAGCGAGTGCAGGACAACGGCACCCCTGCCATACCCACGTTTTCCCAGAATTCCTCACCCAAAGTTGGTCGTGGCGTCCGTTTCCTGGTAAGATGCTACAGGAAATGACATAGGAAGGTTTTTATAATCGATTTATCAATCAGAAGCATTAAATGCTAATGCTTCTTCACTTTCAAAAAACTTTTCTTATTTCCTGTGTTGCACAGAGAGGTAAGTTCCAGATGAGATGTGGGGCTTAATAATAATTTCAGTCATTCTTGATTTTAATGTTACAGTCCATCGTTACTTTAAATCTGTTTAAACTTCAGATTTCCACAGAGGAATCCTCATACAGTCCAACTCTTACCAACTCCCAGATTCCCCTCAAGTCTGCACTGAAGACTGTGTCATCCACCAGCAGCGCAGATACTCTGAACAGTATGTACACCTCAATACCTTAACAACACACCTGAACAGTACACCTCAATACCTCAACCACAGACCCGAAGACCACCACTGCTGAGCAACAGTAAATCCACTTCAGCACCTTAGCAACACACCTGAACATTACCACACCTAAACACACCACCATCTCTAAACAGTATTTATACCTAAACACCTTAACAACACACCAGGACACCACCTGAACACCACCACACGTGAACACACTACCATACTTAAACAGTTCATACACCTAGACACCTGAACAGTTCATACAAATAAACACTACCACAACCAAACCCTACAAATCCTGAACACTACAGCACCAAAAAACCATGCACACAAAAGACACCTAAACACCATCACCCCCTGAGTCCCTGTAAATGATCTGCTACTGTAGAAACTATAGCCTGTTAGATAGTGTGTGTCAAAATCTGCACTGCCGCTGTGTTAATGGCTTATTTCAGACTTCTCGGTGTGTCAGCGTTGTTCTGTTATTGGCTCTTCAGTGTACTTGTTTTTCCTTCTTCTTGTTCAGGTTCTCCGACTCCTTCCTATGGAGATACAGTGAAGGAGCAGGTGGAGGTAAGTAGTGGCAGACAGTTTCAGTTTCAATCTTTTTGATTACTTAAAATCACTGACTTAGCAAGCAAATGTTACTCTAAGCATCAACAGGCTAACCTAGCATATCCAGGCTCAATTATGAACTACATAAACACTGTGTTTAGCCACATTTTTCAAATTATGCAAATATATCATTTGTGGTGTCACTAGTTTGCTTGCAGTTTATGATCTTTTGTAAATTTTGCAGGGTGCTATGGAATTCTTTGGGGTATTGTTGAGTTTTTTTTTCTCTGATATGATTTCAGGAAGCACCGAACGTCGAGGATGACATGTCCACAACAGAGGTTAGCGTCTTAGGCTAATACAGACATTGTGTTTAACTATTTAACTGTCAAATTACAAATAAAAGCTAAGCTAGCCTGCAAAAGCCGCTGGAGAAAAAAAAAACTAAATAACATAAAAAATTATGTGAACGTTAAAGCTGAATTTATATCAAAAGCTATTAAAGGCAAGCTAGTTTGGTAAAAGCCAGTAAGAAAGCGCTAATACAAAAGTAAATAAAGATTCAGTAGCTGAGTGAATCACACTTCTTCTCTGTTAAAAATCTGCTAAAATTGTAACAATAGAAGAATAGCACGTTTACACGACAGTTGTTACAATTACATGCTTCTCTCTGATCAGATATCTGAGTGGGAGGAGCAACAGCTGGAACAAGCAGTCTGCTTTAACAATTGTAAGATAGATCCAGCTCCTTTTCAGCTGGTCGAGAGAACGTCTCTTCACAAAGTAAGCTCGCATGCCTCGTGCTCTCTGATGTAAATGTAAATGGAACTGTACCATTGTATTAAATTTCATCCACAAACAAGTGTAACATAGTGTTGATGGGATTCTCTTAGTGGGCGGAGCTTATACTCTGTTTAAAAATGTGATTTATTAGCTGTTACAAGAAAATTGATTTCTTAAATCTGTTTACAAATTCTATCTAATTTTTAAACTACAATTTTCTTCAAGGCATCAGTTAAATGAGTCATAAACATAATTGTAAGTTCTGTTTGTTGGTTTGTTTAATTGTAACAGATCTGGTAAAAGACTAGTTGGCATTTTCTGAACTGTGTTTTTTGTTATATAAACCGCAGACACACACCATTTTCTCGCTGTTGGGTCTGGATCATGCTTATGTCACGAGCACCGGGAGACTTGTCGGCATTGTATCGCTGAAGGAGGTGTGTGTGCGTGTGTGTGTGTGTTTTTGTTGTAAATGTTTTATCTGATGTGAAAAAAAAAACCTACATTTATTACCTTTTTGTAGCTACGCAAAGCTATCGAGGGTTCCGTAACGGTGACAGGTGTGAAGGTCCGCCCCCCTCTGGCCAGTTTCCGTGACAGCGGAGCGAGCACTAACGTCTCTGAGGTAACCGAGCTTCACAAGCTTTGGAGTCGCCACAGGAGCCTGTCGTTGCCACGGGAACCCAAAACTGCTGCCGAGCTCTGCGACGAGGTGGAACAACCATCCGACAGCAGCGTGCTGAACGAGACTGACTGCACCGAGGTCTTACACAGCGAGGACCAATCAGAAACCTCAGTGGCGGAGGAGACCCAGTCGGAAATCGAGAACTTCTCTGAAAACTTATCCGAACCAGTTGAAGAGAATAACTTAGCCCAAAACCAGGAACTGGAGTGTGAGCTCAAGCCATCAACCACAGAAGAGCAGCCGGAATGACCCCTGTTATTGTTTGTTAGTTAACACACACTTACAAATCAAATATACTGCGAAATCCACGCACATGTTCCCACCTTCAAGCTAGCAGGCGACAACACAACAATATTGATTGGTTATGATGCAGCAACACTTAATAGCCCCAGGTGGCGTCATTCTAAAATTGTTTCCCATAGTGATACCTTTAAAATAATTAGCCAGAAGCCTAACAGGCATCACTAAGAGTATTGACTAAAAACTTAGAATGTAAAAATGTAGAAACTTTAGAATGTAAAAAGCACACAATTTTGCTAACGCTAACAAAACTGTCGTTAGCTGTACATGCACAAAACTGGTTAGTGCTATTATGTAATATAAACAGTATTTAAATTTTAATCACAAAAAAGTCAACAGCATTAAGGGTTTCAACCTGAGTCGCTTTCCAGTTTGAATGCTGGGTGAAGAGGGAGCACATTAAACAACGCGTGGTACATTCAACACGCATGAGAAGCGAATTTACAGACGCCATAACGTACATGACATCATGGCATGTGTTTTCAAACATCATCAAAACATCATACAAGCACACCAGCTGACGAATTTGTTAGCGTTCTTTCAGCTGTCCCCTGAGCTGTTCCCTGATTAGAAAGAGGAAGAAATCTGCATTGTCAGGTGGGGTGCCAATATTTTTAAGCATTAATGATACACAACATTGTGCTAGATCGTAGAGTGGAGTAGGAGGAACTGTGTGTGTGTGTGTGTGCATTTGCGTAACTGACTTGCGTGTGACTCACACCAAACCCACGTTCCCCATCTGGAGCCGAGACTGTTCATCCATCTCCGGGAGCTAAGCTACAATTTGACTCTAAATTTAGCCACTTAATCGCCATGGTGACGATCAGACAGATGAAAGGATGCAACAAAAACAGATGGAGAAACGAAAAACGGTAAGGAAGAGAAGGGTAAGGGAGAGACAGAGAAGAAAGAAAATAGAAAAAAGAGAAATAAAGCACAGACATGAACGAATCACAGACACAATTCAGCACTACGTAATTAGCGTGCGGTTTGCAGTTATTTAAAAACACACACACACAAACACACGTGTATTTTCACACCAGGAAACAACAGATGTTGGATAGCAAGTTCTAGCTCAAGTTTCCCTGTTAGCATGGCAACTGCATCTTCATCATTGTTGTAATGATTGCTCCGCTCTTTAAAAAATGCCACTTCCTGTTCTGTTGAACCTGGAACAAAAACTGGATCCCTCAGCACGTGAAACAATGGCTGATCAGAAAAAGCACAGTTTTATGAATGCATATCGTTTTGCAAAAGTTTTCACACCCTCATCAACACCCTTTCATATGCAAAGTGGCGACATAGTGAAAATAAAAAAGAACGACAAAACATGACCAGAGAACTGAGAACTGTCTTCCTGCAGGTGACACTGTTAAAACACAACGACTACAAAAGTACAAGCGCTGCGCCTCAACAGCAGCCATCTTGGAACAAACACTCCTCTTTACAGCGCCACTAGTGCTGGAGCTCTAACATACAAAACCCTGAGGAGAACTGGTGAAAGTGTTGGGCCCGATGTTCACTACGCTTAGATTTAAACTTTATTTCCATCTAAAAGCTATTCATCAGGTATTTGTTACACCATTAACCTTTTACCTCCAAGGCCAAATCAGGTCAAAGCTGCAACCTTTCTGTTTTTTCAGCATCGCATGTTGAAGCACAGGCATCCTTCCGCTGGAGCTTCAACCATACAATGGGAGTGTGTTGAGTATTATCACTGTTCAATTATCACCGTTCTAGAACTCAAAGTTGGCATGATGTTCTCGTTCTTATGCCCTAAGCATGTTCTCCTGATGTTCTTCAACATTTTTTAAGCCATATTTGTGTTTGTATTTTGCTAAAAGCTGTTTCCACGGTTAGATTACGCTAGCATGATGCAAACAATCAGTATCACGTTCTCTGAAAGCAAAAGCTGTGTGGAAAAGAATTCAAAAGACTGATATACAGACATTTAACAGTGCTAATCTCCACTAAGCAGAGTTATGTTCCCGTTGGCTAATCTAAATAGCTAGCAATAACCTTCTACGATAATTTTATAACCAGCGGTAATAACCAGCGGTAATAAGCTAGCCATCAAGTGACAACAAACTCACTGGTAATAACCTTCTCTATTAAATTTAACTAACTAGCAACGCCCCTACTGTAGTTTTTTTAGCAATCTAGCAGACAGTGTAATCATGTAATAAATTCATCTAGCGAGCAATAAACTTCCGTGGTAATTTTAGCTAACTAGCCATAACCTCCTGAGTAATATTACCTCCTCCTATAATATTAGCTAGCTAGCAATATTCTTTATTTTTATAAGAGTCTTGAAAAAAACTTTCTTCCCAGAAACCTCCTTCACCTTTTCACCATGTATCAGCCTTCTGTAGCTAGCGCTCATCCATGTTCATGTTCTAGCTAAAAGAAGGAATGTGAAAATGTTACTAAGACAGATCAACACAGAGATGAAGCATGAACAAGAAAGCTAGCAAGAAACATCCTTCAGCTAGCAATAATCTCCTGTGGTAGCTTAGTTAGCATATATGTTCTGTTGCGTGTAACCTTAGCCAGCTAGACTACCTTGAGTGACTTTAACTTGAAGCTGCTAGCAGTAAACGCGCTCCTGCGGCGTGTCTCAAACTCAGGCGTGATTTCCTTCCCGCATCCTTGTGCTCTTTTTTAAAATATGTTTACTGTTGCTAGATAAATTACGGCACATGTATATGATATACGACACTTGTTATGCCCTGCTTAAAGCCCTCACACGCTCTGTAAGTGTCATTAGAGTGGCTGGAGCTTCATTTCCTGCCTTCATTTGCACTTTGACTGCAGCCTGTAAATCAGAACGATGTTTCAGCTGCAAACATTTTGATTTTAAAGGTTTATCCTCTAACGAGCCATGCAATAATCCATGCCATTCCTGGAGCTAATGCTTGATAAATTATAGATTATTATGTCTTTGAATGTCTTGTTTATTTTTTCTGCTGTAAAAATGTCTGATTCACGTCTCCGAGTATTTGCTAAGTTCAGATGGGTAACACTTTATTTTAAAAGCAATTTTTAATCTCCCGATCAACTTTACCTAGCCAACATTAGCATTAACATAATCTTTGCTCTCTGTAGTTGGTGCTCAGTGCTGTTTTCTGATATCTTTTGCTAGCCAGCAGCTACCTCTTGTGTTGATGTTAGCCTGCTAGCGATGCCCTGTGTGATAACTTTAAGCTAACTAGCTGAAATAGTCTTTGCTCAATGTAATAACTTATTAGTACCATTTTGTGTTAACTTTGCTAACAAGCATTATTGTTAACATATTGTTAGCTAAATGTAGTTACTTAGAAGTACAATTCTGTGCTAAATTCAGCGAGCTTTTATTAGCATTAACCCGATCTTTGCCAACTGTGTTAATGTTAGTGCGCTAGCAGTACTGTCACGTGATAATTGAGCTAGCTTTCATTACATGAGTTTTTAAAATAGTGTGTTACTCAGGGCTGGACTGGAACGAAAAAAATCGGCCCTAGCTTTTTGCACCATTCCTGCCCACTCGATAAAATCACAAACACAAATTAGGGGAGACCAAACTGTAAGCAAAAGCCCAGGTAGGATCCCCACTTTAGGCCCACTGTCAGACCATCATGTATAAAACTTACCTGCATCCTGATCATTAATAGAATACATATTGATTATTATTACAAAATGAAGTCAGTGAAATAAGTAGATATGAATGATTAAAACTTAATGCAAAGCAAATTCCTTTTATGTGGGATGTCTCAACTTCTAATAATTCTACTTTGATACTTTGATCAATTTTGATTCTGTTGTTTCACACTATTTGGGGTGAGAGTTGTTAATATTTACATGGGATGATTATAAGTTATGACATTTAAATAAAGAAGCGTCAACACAGGCCACCATATGGTTATGATCCAAATGGAAAAACGGGTTTGGTCACATTTGGTCACAAATAATTCGGCATATTAAATCATATAAAATCATATTAAATCAAACTAGCAAAATCAACTTGCACTCTCCACTATATGTGTACAGTTAACATTTGTTACAAAGCCATCTGAGAAAATTTGTTTCTGCTCATCACATCAGAAAATTGTAATGACTGAAACATGTAACGTAAAAATGCTGTGATTTTTAAACTTAGTTTTCCCTCCAGTCAACTGTGATATGAACAATTTTAACATTTGAACAGCTTTTAGATAAATAAGAAGCATAATCCGATTCAGAAATGAAATAAAATACACTAAATGTATGATTAAATGCTCTTCTTGAAATAATTTTGACTTTTAATGCACATATCAACCTCAGATACAGCAGCTCAATCTGCTTCTTTCTTTCTATATCAGTTTGAACTGGATCAGCTTTAGTATCATCAGAAATGACCGGACAGTGATGCCAGCTGTCATTTCGTATAAATTGGACATATTTAACAATTTATATTAATGTACATTATTTTCCTTTTTTAAAAAAAAAAAAAAATCAAGGCGATTCTTTTCAGTTTAACTGTTTTGCAGACATGCACAAGTAAGACTACTAAATATCCTGCCTGTTTAGAACCGCTATCAGAAGCATATTAGAAAACGCTGTGCCGTTCACTGTCAAATGAAAATACATACATGTAGGCTAACACTAAACAAAACCCTAATTTTTTTTCCTTATTGCAGATGTCTAAAATAAACATTTTAAGTCTTAGTTGGGAAATAGCACAGGCCAGGCTAATTTTCCATATCAAAATTGCAGGGGTCAATTGCTGTTTTTGCAAAATGGCAGTGTCGGTGGCGGGCCTAATAACAAACACTACCTATCTTTGCCCGCTTTTGCAGCATCTGCCTAAGTGTTTTTTTTTTCTTTTTTTAAACTTTATTTTTAAAGTGCGCTGTAGAGTGTGGCTAGCTAAAGCTTACGTGTTTAGCATCATTACTGTGTTAGCATACACACAATTTGGCCAAGTAGCTAGCTTGATCAAGGTTCTTTGGTTCAGTTACTATATCCAGGGTTCCTCTTTAATAAACGTTTCTCTACAAAAGGTTCAAGGGTTATTTTTTTGTTGCCTAATCATACCTTAAAATGGAAGTTTTAAATGCAGCCACAGTGACTCAAGACTGGGGACAATTTTCTCAGCTCTGAGTTTTAATAAGAATTCTTTGTATGTGTTAGAAGGTCTTAAGACATTTTCAAAAAGCACAAACTGCCGCTTTAATTAAAAAAAAATTACTCATTAGAGTGACCTTCAATTAACTTTTACTGTATTTGCTAGTATTGTGGACACATTCTCTCTCTTCTTTTCTCTCTCTCCTTTTCACATCTTTCCTTCATTCTCCTATGTCTCTTTCTTTTCTTGCTCTCTCATCCTTTTCTCTCATCCGCTACCTCTTTTTCCTCTTTATGCCGCTCTCTTTTTCTCTCTGTGTCCCTCTCTCTCTCTCTCTCTCTCTCTCTCTCTCAAGATAAACTTTTATTGGTCCTGCTGTGGGAAAATTTTTGTTTTGTTTTTCCTTATTTTGTCTTTCATTGTGAAACCCATTCATTAAGGACATGTCTGGTTAGCTCCTGTGCTTTCTGTCTGGCTTCCAGTTGCACATTTATGTTTTGGCAAAAAGATAAAGAGTATCATTCTTCTTCATTGTCTGTTGATGTGCTTTTAAGAGAAGCTTGTGGTGTATTCTAAAGAATGCTGCACATTTACCGTAGAGTTGAGCAATAAGACTGCACTCGCATCCCCAAATGCTGAAAAGCCCGGACAGAAGCAGCGTCTGACAAAAGACTCCAGTAAATAGTAGAGAACTGTACATACAGACGAGCTGCAGAATGAATTAATAGTCCCTAATAAACATTTTACATCAACAATACACATTAAATTTCAGCTTTGTAGTTTGTCTTGGATTTTATCTTGATTTTTTTCAAAACAGAACTCAGGAGACACATTTACACTCATCCACTTTAATGCAGTCACATGATTGATTTTCCAAACAGGTTCATACACAAAAGGTTTTTAAAAAACAAACAGGAAGACTGCACGATCCACTCACAAACACACACGCTGACATCACCAGGTCACGGGTACAGAACAATGCCACGTCGATTATGAATCACGAGTGTAACTTCACTGTGGCGAATTGTGCACGTCGACGGGATTCTACCGTTCTAAAGCGTTCTGGCAAAACCAGTGTGAAAAACCACTGAGACGCGCTGACTCAGAAAGGAGCAGGAAAGAAACGAGGTGAAAAAATAGAGAAGATCGATGTGTGGGAGACGAAGAGGAAGAGTGATAAAGAGAATAGAGAAGGAAAAAAATACAGATGAAAGAGAAAAGAATAAAAAGTAGGTAGAGGAGAAAGATACGGGAAAGGGGGGGAATAAGACGGGTAAAAGCGAGAAAAAGAAAAGAGAGAGAGAGGAGAGGGAAAGCAAGTGGGTAAAGGTGAGATATAGAAATAGAGATAATAAAAGAATGGTGAGAGAATGTGTCTGGGTTTTTGAGGAACATCACATGGTGATTTGTAGTAATGTGTTTCTGGGTGACTTGTTTCCTACGTTGAAGCCTAAAATCCATTTTGCACAATTTCAGCGCGCAGAAACGATTCAGTTTTAGTGAAAATCACAAAATCTTCATGACGTTTTTCCCATCCTGTTTGTGGGAAATAAAGTTCATAAGAATTGTTTCTGTCCTCATCTTAAATGTTGCAGGTTCTACAGTGTAATATTAGGACGTCACTAGGACCATGACTTTATCTGACTATCCGAACCCTTTCCCCCCTGATGAAACGGTCAGAAAAAGAGAGGAAGTATAGAGAGATAAAAGCGAAGAGAAATGTGTCCATTGATTCATTCAGCACATGTCCAGATGATTGACGGACTAAAGGGACACTAGAAGGACGATACGTATCAAGATATGGATGGGGAGAAAGAGAATGAAAGAGAGAAAAAGAGTGTCATCACTGCCGGGACGTTTCTTCGTCCTCCACGTCCACCCCGTCATCGAAGGATGCTCCTGACGTATCAGACATAGTGTACCAGCAAATCACTTCCTGAAAGACATTGTCCTCCGTTTCCACTTCCTGTTCCAATTCTTCCTCTTGCTCCTCCTCTTCGTCAGGAGAAAGACCTGACTCAGAGTAGGAGGCGGAGTGGTAGCAGGAGTCACCTCTGCTCCAGAGAAACCTGCGTTTGAGCTTCTGAACCTCGTCTGATGGCAGCTGGAGATCTTCTGCTGGGGTTAAGAGTTCTTCTACGGTTACTCGTGGTTCCTCTGTGTTTCGATGGTCATCTGAGTGACGCAAAACAAGGCCTGAGTACTCGCTGAGGTTCTGATTTGTTTTCAGGTTGGCTTGGTGTCAAACTGTCCTGATTGAACAGCATAGCATCTGGGGAAAAAGCAAGAAGTTAGAGAACACAGGAAGTAGAAGGGATGACAAATAAAAGAATGGACAAAAACAAAATGAAAAACTAATTGTGAAAGATAAAAGAAAAGAGGGTGTGGCCTCTGTGTGCCAGAATCAGGGAAGGAAGCATGGCCTCTGTCGCAGTACCTGAGCTCTGAGTGATGATTGTAATCTCATTATTAGGAGCGAGTTCCTCTTCAGAATAATCTTCCTCCACATCCTCCTCATCCACAGAATTCCAGGCTCTGAGTTTAGCTTCTGCAATAGCAAACTGCTCTGCAACGCCTGCAGAAACCAAACATACAGACACATTTACACATCATATCACTGCCAACACACACCTGATAAACCAAACACACCTTATCAATCTGTCATACATTAGATAAACGAAACATACACATTAATGCTTGATACACACTCAACAAACCCAACACACACTAGCTAAAACCCAATACGCACTCAGTCAACCCAACACACCCTAATTAACGCCCTGTACACACTCATTAAAATCCAACACTCCCTTATTAAAACCCAACACACACTCAATAAATCCAACACACTTAATAAACCCAACACACGCTCAATAAACCCAGTTCACACTCAATAAACCCAAACATACAGTCATTAAAACCCAAAATACACTCAATAAACCTAACATAGTTTTCAAAACCCAACATACAGTAATTAAAACCCAACACACACTTAATAAACCCAATAATTTTTTTTATAAAAACCCGATACACACTCTAAAACCCAGTTAAGCTGTCTGCCTAAAAGTCTGCACAAGCATTTTGTCTGAGAAATCTGTTTGTCTGTCTCTGATTGTCTGCTCTGTCAGTTTATCGGTATGTCTGTCTGTGCCGTCTGTCTGTTTTAGCCATATTGCATTAGCAGTTGCATCTTCAGGCTGATATTGCCTGTCCGAGTGTGTTTGAGAGGGAGTTGGGCTTCAAAACCACATTGTTTATGATTTAAGAACAAGTGCTCTTGTGTGTGTTCTCGTGTGTTCAGCTTGGGTCACCGTGAAACTACAACCAATTTACTGCAATCAGACGTGTGAAAGCAGCCAGGTGAACGCTTACTCTTACTGTCTTCCTCACACACACGCATACCTCCCCCTCCCCCAACAAGATAAAAAGGGAAAAGGAGAGGAACAAACAGGAAGACAAAAGACTCGTGTAGGAGCAGGTGTGTGTGTATAATCTTATTGAACACCATCTGCTGACACTAAGTGCCTGCGGGAGCAGAGTGCTCCTGTGTGTGTGTGGGGGGGGGGGGATGAGAAGGTAAGAAAACAGTGAAATAGTGACATAGTGAACTTGGTGAAGAGTTCATTTCTCCATGACATCACTGCACCTGTCTGTCTGTCTACAGTTTCGTCATCACTATCGTCACCATCACCAGCATCTACATTATTATCATAATCATCATCTTTATTATCATCATCACCATCCTCATCACATCCCTATCATTTACATTTATATTTACAGTATTCCGCAGACTCCCTTATGCAGATTTGTCCCTTTTATACAACTGAGCAATTCCGGGTTAAGGGCCTTGCTCAGGGGCCCAGTGTGGCAACTTGGTGGTGGTGGGAATCGAACCGCAACCCTCCAGGTATCAGTGAAACACCTTAAGCACTTAGCCTCCACTTTCACCATTATGATTATTATTACCAACATCATCATCATCATCACCTTTATCATCATATCACCATTATTATAATTACCACCATTACCATTATTATTACCATTATCATAATCATCATCATTATTATTACCATTATTATTATCATCATTATCATACCACCATCACCATAGGCCACTAAAATCCTTTAGGATCTCATTAAAAATATCATGGGAATTACTGAAAGACGTCAAGTTCTTAGTCATGCCTCACCTGTTTAACCAATAGCACACTGTATGGCAATGAAAACATACACACACACACACACAACTAGGAAAATAAACAGAAATATGAAACTAACAAAACAAACCTAAAACAAAACTGTGTTGAAACCACAATTAACCAAAAGGTTAAAAAACACATCTGAGTGTGCAGGAGTGAATCTCAGCAGTGTTTGTGGCTTGGTGCAGTTACACACCTGCCGCGAAGCGGGCCTCCTGCTCTCCCTCGCTGAGATGCGAGTAGGAATTAAAATGCGACTGCAACGTAGCAGCCGATGGCTCTAAGGGCTTGGACCAGCCTTTCCACTCTATCAGGTGAGCCACGCGCCCCTGAGCCATCGCCGTAGGTTTGGTCACATGATCCTTCACCACCTGAGAGATTCCTGAGGATTAGGAGGAGGGGAATAAGGTAAATGAGAAAAAGAGGAGTTTTATAAGAAGAAGAAACTTTCAGAATATAAATAAATGTCCAGCTTTTAAAAACACCATGACCCTGTCCACACAATTTTTTTATTTTTTGTTTTTCCCACAGTGTGTATGTGTGTATCCCGAGGGGGGCGTTCTGATTTAATGAATTCTCACCGCTGAGTGATGATCTGGCCAAAGCTGCAATTTCCTGGATGCTGAGCGCTTTTCTTGATTTTGGGAGCATTTCAACAGGTTCATCAACCTGAACAACACAAACACAGAGACGTTGTTTAACACCTCAAGTAACTGCAGATAAATTTTGCCAACTGAACAACTGAGTTTCATACAGAAGTGAATAAACAGGAAGAAGAGGAACTTTTGCTGTTGTCCTGCAGCGTTACAATTTTTTTGCCAATTTTCACTGATGTTTTTAATAATAATTGTAATTACAAAATACATTCATTCATTCATTCATTTATCTTCTATACCTGCTTGTTCCCTAATTCAGGGTCACTGGGATCTGCTGGAGTCTATCCCAGCAGTGTCTGAAAGGGTGAAAGACAGGAGGGGTACACCCTGGACAGGTTGCCAGTCCATCACAGGGCCACACACACAGTCACACTCACTTCTGTGGGCAATTTAGAATCACCAGTCAATCTAACATACATGTTTTTGGACTGTGGGAGGAAACCGGAGAACCTGGAAGAAACCCACGCAAGCACGGGTAGAACATGCACACAGAAAGGTCCCTGCCTGGGAATCGAACCCAGGCCTTCTTTCTGTGAAGCAACAATGCTAAAAATAAAAAACAAATAAAATGCACACTATACTGTTAAAAGTTGCTGTAATTCTTACAGTAGATATATTTTTTTATTTTATTTTATAATATTTCTGTATTTTGCTATGAATTATAGAAGCATGATAAATGATTGCTGCAAATGTTACAGTTTATATATATAGCGCCTGCTGTGTTTTTACAGTACATTTGTAGTTGTAGATGTAATGTACTCCTGTTTTTTTTAGTGTTACTAGCAACCAATTAAGTAACTGTTAATTTTTTTACAGTGTAAAATCAAATAAATTACAATTAAAGCTAAAAATTTATTAATTGATGATTAAAACAAATAAATAAATAAATTAATGGCATATAAACAACCTAAACCCCCAAAATATTTTTAAATAGTTGAAATGTAACAACCTAAAAAGTAAAATAAATTTTAAAAAAGTTATAAAGTTTATAAAATTTAAATATTAACAAAGAATGACAAAAACTACCTTATTCAAAAAATAAGGGCCTGTTTTGCTATACAGATACTGCTGTATAGCAACATTAGTATCTCTCTGGCTTTCTTTTCTGTGTGCCACACTGTGTCAGTTTTTCTACTTTGACTTACATCTCAGTGCCCGATTCTTCAGCTCCAACTGAGATTACAGCATCCTCATACTGGGATATATTGCTAATATTACGGCAAAAGCCCGTGGAAGGTTTGTGTTATCTTTTTAGACAAGTGGCAAGGACAACCATAAGCCCTAATCTGCACCATTAGCATCATCGGGACAATCAACACCTTCAACAACATCAGCACCATCAGGACCATCAACACCTTCAGCAACATCAGCACCATCAGGACAATCAATACCTTCAGCAACATCAGCACCATCAGGACCATCAATACCTTCAGCACCATTAGGTCTATCAATACCTTCAGCAAGGACCATCAATACCTTCAGCACCATCAGGTCCATCAATACCTTCAGCAACATCAGCGCCATCAGGTCCATCAATACCTTCAGCAACATCAGCACCATCAGGACCATCAATACATTCAGCAACATCAGCACCATCAGAACCATCAACACCTTCAGCAACATCAGCACCATCAGGACCATCAATACCTTCAGCACCATTAGGACCATCAACATCAGCAACCATCAGCAACCAAACCATCAATACCTTCAGCAACATCAGCACCATCAGGACCATCAATACCTTCAGCAACATCAGCACCATCGTAATTATCAACATCATCAGCAAAATCAGCACGCCATTCATTTTCTTCTTTACTCCATCATCAGTGTTCACACATCAGCGCTCGTTTCCTAATCTTCATATATATTATACTGTATATTTTATTTAGTTTAAGTGTTAAATGTGTTAGTCAATTCAAAATAGAATAAACTTATTTCAATTTGCTACACACACAAGTCGACATAAAACGCAGTCAAATAGTCACGTTGCAAATTGCGTGCACATTTCCGGTCATGATGTGTTCGCACGTGACGCCGCGGGGATTCAGGTGAGAGGTGGAGGTGATTTTTTTTCCGAGTAGGATGTGTTCATTCTGGCACAAACTGATTATATCCGATGATTATAATTGGTTGGCCAAAATGTTGATTCGTGATCAGCAAAGGATGTTAATCCAGGATCACATTCTACTTGGCAAAATCACGTCCATCCAGGTGAAACCTTGTATTGAGATCGGGAGAGAAAAGACGAGGCGCGCGGGCCTGTAAACGCGTCTGCCAGCGGAAAAAAGAGACGGCTTTGGGATTCAAATGAGACTGAAATGCGGCGCGCGCCGCCACCTGAGCTCGGCTCGCGATGCAATTAGCGTCGCTATGGCAACAGGTGAGCAGCTGAAAACAGCTGCTGCAAACACGTCATTAACCTTTAGCGCGCGCTCGTGTGTGTGTGTGTGTTAACACACGGCATCCGGCCCTTAAAGAGAAACAAGTAACAAAGCTAATTTTATTAAGTGATTAGTAATTCGTTCATATTTACAAATTAAATGCTGCTACATATAGAATTAAGCAAATGTTTTGGCACCCTTTAAAGTGATTTAAATGAATTCTGGTAATAAATACGAGGTAAACAGCTGGATAATAATAACATGAGTTGGTTATAACTGACGTCAAAGAATTGGGTGTGGCCATCTCAATATGCTTAGATAATTTTCTGTCACGTGCTCTGTACAGTATATACCATTTACAACATTACTGGTGATTTTAATCGATATGATTCACTCACAGGGACCATTCTGTTCTGGAAATGTTGGAAAAAGTTCTGTAATCTATAATAATAATAATAATAATAATAATAATAATAATAATAATAATAAGAGGAAGAATAAATTTAACTGCAGCACAGGTCTTGGAAAGTTCTACTCGAAATCGAATGGCAGTATGAGTAACATTGGTTCCAAAGACGAAAAATTTCCAAATATAATATTTTTGGAGCAAAATGTTTTATTAATATTATTATACAAAAGTATTCTGCCTAATTATTTTTATGAACAATAAACCTGTATTATTAGTAATGTGTTCTTTTTCTCTCAGTGAAATAGTAGCAGAAAAGGTCAGAGTACCCAGTGAATTGGAACCCAGAAGAAAAACCTCTCCACTGATTTCCAGATAAAATCTTTGTTGCTCTATATAAACTTAAAGTATCATTCTTTTTTTTTTACTATTTTGATTTTGAGTGGGGGTTTTTTTTCCAAAAACGATACTTATCAGGTTGACATGACTGAATATTTTAATATAAGTGGAACTCTTGAAAGCACCGAAAGCTAAATGTTAAACACTTGAAATGGATTATAAAGATAGAAAACTAGGGTTGAAGGGGTCACAGGGTACTTCTCAAGATTTGATATAGCTTTATTTTGTGGAACAAATCAAACTTTACTGCTCATCTTGTGAAACATGATCTAGATTTGATGCTTCTTGTTACACCTGAAACATTGCTCCTTGATGAAACAGAGGGGGGAAAGGGCTCTTTTAAATATCGAAGGTTCCAGAAAGTCTGTTTCTGGAAATCTTTCCAAAAGGAATCGCACGTTAGAAATAGAGCGATCTGTGGATCTAATATACACACTATCGTTATTTCCATGAATAAATGTTTTAGCTTTATTAAAAGAGATTCAGCTGAGAAACAGAGATAATTCTCCATTGATCAATTATTATTATTATTATTATTATTATTATTATTATATTATTATTATTATTATTAATGTCTTTAGCGGAACTGTACAGGTATCAAAATCACGACCCTGCTAATATTCTACAGAATCTCGGATTGAGACACAGCCGCAGGTTTGTATCCAGGCAACAAGGCGGCCGCTGTCGCATCTACTCCCCAATTGAATTGCGTACAAACTGCGCCTTCGGGATAAACAACAATCTATAAATATTCATCCAAATGAATAATAATAATAATAATAACAATAACAATAATAATAATCATAAACAAGCCCATTAGTTAGATTCATTCAGAACCGAACAGAAGCGCCGAGGATACGACGATGAATCACCGAGCTCAAGAATTGAATAACAGTGAGGAAGAAAAAAAAAGAGGAGAAAGAGGAAAATAAAAAACATGAGGATAGAAGATGAAGACGTACCTTCAAACTGAACTGGGGTAAAGCGGTCAGGAGCATCGCACACATCAGTCACAAAACACGGGGAGAAAAAAACAACACGTTTAATCCTGATTAATCATGTCCACACTCCACACGATACAATACGACACGACACAGTGCGATGCGACGGCCGGTTGAGAACACATTAATAAAAGCTTTGTGCGTGTTTAAGGTTCGAAAAAAGAGCAGCAAGGCTTCATGTATCCTCTGTGAGTGCCATTAACGCGTCACTCCTTCAGAGCCACCTGTTCCTTAAAGACACAACCCTCTGATTCCCCCGAACTCCTGCAGGAGCACCAACATCCACACACACCTTTAACCGTTTACACACCATCACTTCACCACACACACACGTCCTGTACGCTGACGCTGCTCTGTTTTACTTACTTCCTTTAACATAAAAAACACCAACAATCCTAATTACAAAGTCTCACAAGAGGCAGCCATGTTTAGCTCTTCTCCACTTGGTTACCACAAAGTTTTCTGCAGAAATCATGGAAACTGGACACACTGTTCCAGTATGACAATGCACCTCTGCACAAAGCCCCTAAGCCCTAGGAGGACATGGTTGGTGTGTTCTGTGTAATGTTGTGATTCTGTGCATGTGAAACAACAGCTGTAAACAACACTGGGCCTTGGGAGGCAAGATTCTATCGTTTCATCTCAGGAAGTGTGTCATAGTGGAAAACAACCAATGCCAAGTCTTCAAGATGGCAACACAGAAAGTCTAGCAGCTTTAATATTTTTCATGTTGTACATGACTGGTTTGGTCACGTGGCTGACATTGACTAATAGGAGAGCAAAATCTCTTTCGTTTACAGCATAAAAAGCTATGTAAAGCTATGACAACAGTACTCCTGCTTTAATGATGCGTCATTGAGGGTCACGACAGAATAGAAAAAGGATGAATGTTGGCAATCAATAGCAGAGGCGTTTCAGCAACCTGCTAAGCATTATTGACAGATTAGGCAGGTTTTGATCAGGTCAGACCAAATAACTTGCTTTTAGTTGGTTTAAAATTTAAAGTTTCGTTTATTACAGTTCCAGTTTATGAGCACAGGGATGGATTGTTTTTTAGCCATTGGCAGGGACCAGTTTCTGCAGCATCAAAATGCATCACATCACACGCAATGATTGGTCAGAAAGCAGCACGTAGTCTGGCATGTTCGGTACTCACAACATGACAAGATTTTATTTAGTCACAATCGCATAATCTAAAGCAGTGACATTGTGTTTTCTGAACAAAATTGTGTAGTTTGGGCTTTAGTGGTGCAGTGCCGTAGGGGGTGCTTGAAACTATTTCAGATATCTGTTTTAGTTATAGTAACAATGTGGAATGGGTGTGGTACCTCATATTCTTTCATATAGGCGAATATTTCTATTGCTGCCCCTGAGTTGCCCAGTAGTTCTGTTGTAATAAAATGCCCGTTATTTGGAGTTAGTCTTGGTCTCTGTCCTTTTAACCTACACCACCACACTTTGGCGAGAAAATTAGTTTTGCTGCTGGTTTCAAAATGCCCACGAAGGAGCCGTCTATGCTATTCAATATGTGGTTGTGGACATTTCAAAGCTTTTTATTAGTGATTACTGCAACAGTGGTGCTTAGCCAAACACCTGCAAAAGAGCTACATTTATTCCACTGCTTAGGGACGGAAGGGCAGTTGATGTTTTCTCTACTTGAACCAGTTGACACTTATGCCTTTGCTATTATTACATAAAAGAAACTCCAAGGTCACTTCAAAATTCTCAGCCTTATACGCCAATCCTTTGGCGTATAAAATACTTTAGGAGCTTTAAAGTCGTCCTCTGATTGGTTGAAATGTACAGGATTTCCGGGAGGAACAATCCAAAGCTGTCTAATCAAAGAAGTCAGCTGTTGTGCTGGTAAACGAATGTTTTCCCGGTTGCATACCGGTCTGTTATTGGGGGAGCATTGCCACACCCCTAAATATGACGCTCCACAAAACGAAACGAGTTATTGTACCCATCAGTCAAACGTCTTCTTAGGCAGACCTCTGTCTCAAAACCGTTAGCTACACTCTTGATACCATGCTGTGTTGACTGATGTTGCAATATTGTATTTGGATAATTCTGATAGCCCCGAAAAGAGTTTTGCAATGCTAACATTCTTCCAAGGACATATGACAAATTGTAGATACAGGCTCTGCTGTCTCGATGCTGTTGCACCATATCTACAAGCAATGTTTTAGTCTCATCCCATTTACTCCATCTGCTGCTAGATTTGTGACCTACACACAAACTTGTATTTTAATATTTGGAGCTCTTGGTGCTGTTAACATAAAGGTGACGATGCCTGCTTGGGTTCCTCCCACTGTAGTTACATATGGATGTGTGTGGATCTTTGTGAGCCAAAAAAGGCTGTGGTCAATGACTATTATCCACTAGACAAGAACAGAAGTGACATGTTTATTACATGCATGCTTTATTTTAACTATGAAATCGATAAACCAGATTCGGAAAATAATCACAGCTCGTCCCTCATGCTGCACTGGCCAGCAGATGCATCCAGTGTGTTCTTTCTGTTCTGAAACGGTGGCCCTCATCTATACGTGTCATTCCTAGAATCTATGCTTTACTATAGACCATACTATATACTATAGTTTTAGTCTTTCACTAACACTAACAAACTGCAACAAGACATTCATGTACTGCCCCGCAGCCAATGGAATAGTCAGGAGGTTCCATTCCATTCTGTTCTGATTCTGACTTAACCCTGCTGAACATCTTAAGGATAAGCATCAGTCAGATCTCATGCAAGCACATAAGTGAGCTCAGACATTGAATAAACCTCCTGTGAATGAGATGATTATATCCATAAGAGTGTAATAGCATGTTACTTACCATAGGGTTTAAGCTAAACATCACCAAAGGTGAAATGGACCTGAAATCTGGGCATGAGATTGGAACACCAAGCTAAAAAAAAAAACTTCCAAAGGCAGCGCACATTTCTCATGTAACTAAGTTAGCCTTGGGCTAACTGGGATTTGAACATTTTCCATTGGGCTACTACCACCCCCCCCCCCCCCCCACACACACACACACACACACACTAGATCGGAAGCTCAAGAAGTTGCATTGATTCAAAATATACAATTTCGCTAACAGCACAGTTTTTTTGCATTAACACTGCTTTTTTCTTGAGAAATGCTGCTAAATACAACTAACACAGGAGTACCACCACAAGCTCAGGACAGACTTTAAGACCACCCCTGTTTAGATAAACTTTAGGTGCAGAGAAAGTAATGAATTGAAGAAAATCATACACTTGCTACACATTTTCAGTGAAAGGCATTAAAAAAAGCTGGTGATTGGCCAACAGAAATTTGAGTCTTCAGATACTTTAGATAAAACCTTGTACAAAAAAACAATAAAAGTTGGGATTTTTAGTTAAACCATTCTGTACATGACAGCTTAAACACACTGTTCAGAACAAATTCTCTTTAGAATAAAAAAAATAAATCTTATAACTGTGTAGTGAACTAATAAGTGAACCCAGTATATAGGTTTGATAAACTATCAGACACTCTCACTGCAACACAGATTAGCAAGTTCATAGGCTTTTATTTTTAATGGTGTTTCTTTCGCAGTTCCAGTTTCTGATGTGAAAGAAGCATTAAATCCTTAAATAATAAAGTTAAGCAAAAAATATTTACATTTTTCAATAAAACTAAAATCAATGGATTAAGCACCTCTCACCTGGAAGAAGAAAAATATTAAATATAGAATACAAGAGTACTGCCATTTCTATCTGGGCGATTTGCATGGCATTAAACTGCATTATGTAAATTTTTTAGTAAGTTTTTGAAGAGAGAAAAAAAAAAAAAACCCAACAAAACCCACCTTTTATTTATTATGTACAGAACTCCCCTGAAATGTTTTCCACTTTAGCATAAGCAGAAAAGAATTTTCGGAGCATTCCTTCCAGATGATTATTGTCTAGGCTTCAAGTTTTTCTTTTAACGAGTTATAGTTATTAAAAAGGGAGGGAATTTTATAGATGCCAGGGACAGAAATGCCATGGAGGCAAACACAAGAAGGGGGAGAGAGAGAGAGAGCGAGAGAGAGACTAAGAGAACATGTTTAGAGGGGTAGTGACTTTTCCAGCAGCTTGAAAAAAGGTCAACAGGAAGGAGGTGGGGGGGGGGGGGACAAAAAAAAAAATCACATCAGCCAGTAAACACTGTCGACACTTACCAGCATCTTTCTTACATTAAATAAAACAAGCTTCTTTCACACACACACACCAAAGAGGAAGCCCTTCCTAAATAAGAGCTAGATAACATGATCGCATTCACGTCCCAGGGCTTTGTATGTCTCCACATCATACATTAGCACCGTGCGTTCATCTACACTGACTGGTTAATAAGAGCAGCACAAAAAAAAGGGGCGGGGTTATGTACTTTTAATGGGGAAGAAAAGAGAAAAAAAAAAAAATTCTCGTCCACTACAGCCGAGGCACACGGCCATTAAGCAATTGATATCATTTGCGTTTCCTCCCTTGGAAGAAACAAAAAAACCCTTTATTTTAATAATTTTTTTTCAGAAGTGAGAGGAAAATAATTTGAAGTGATTGTAGTCATGTCCATTGACTTGAGTTTTTAAATGGAGTTTCAAAATTCAGTTTATAGTCTTTCCACACAGCACAGTACCACTCCTGTGCTGCAAGTTTTTTTTTTTTTTTTAAGATTATTACTATTTTTTAGCTGTTATCAGACTCGTCTTCGGCCTCCCGGAGCCAGACGAAGAATGCCGTGACTGATTTAAGAGCCACACCTTTGCCCATTTGCTCAGCCGGGTCTTTACTTGACTCCCACTTGTAAAACGCTTCCTCCTTGATAACGTCTTCGTCGTATAAGGTATCGAAGAACATCCGCAGCAAATCTGAGACAGATGGAGACAATTATTTTTTCCCACCAAATGTTTTAACCCTTTTAAACAGTAAGAGTTTTACATCCAGAATGTACAACTCCACTCACTTGCTGGTTGCTCCAGTCGCACCATGAGAGCCTGGAGAGCATAAAGCGCCTGCAGCTCCTTCTGCTCATCCATTAAATACTTCTGAAGCAGCTTGGCCCTCTGGGTAACCTGCTCCGCATCCACCTTGTATGGGTTCTCACCTGTAATTGTATATGCTGTGTTAAAGTCAAAAAAAAAAAATTAAATTTAAACCAAATTACCAAACCGTTACTCACAGATGATCGCCGCCTGGCACACGGACGTCATTAGTGCTCGGATAAACAAGCTAGAGGTCATCTGAAGCTCGTCAAGATTAGCCTGGAATCAGGTATTAAAAAGTGAGCAATTCTTGTTTTATGTTCCAGTGCTGTTAAACCAATAATCAGCCAGAATATGGCATTTACCTCCAACCAGTCATGGATCCTCTGGTTACTGGCCTTGTCTTGAATCAGACGGTCCAGGTTTCTGCTTAGCTCTTCTGCACTTAGCTCCTTTTTACTTGGCTTTTCAGACTCCTCTCCCAGCGTAAACTCCACTTTCTACAAAACACATTAACTCGCGTCTGAGTTTAGCTGTTCACAGAGTGTTCACACTAACTCCCTTTTGCCTGGTTGACAATTTGGTTTATTTTTCACATTGAACCTTCACAAAACAACTGCTGATAAAAAAGGTTAATATGTTAAAGAAAAAAAAAAAGCTTCAACAGAGTGTTTGAAACACCTTGTTCACGTGTGTCGAATACACACCTTGTTAAAACTGTTTAGCTGTGTGTATGTCACAGTCTTATCACCTGTTCAGTCACAAACTTGTTGACATCCTCATCAGCAGGTAGAAAGTCCTTCCAGTTGAGTCCGGCATCAATCCACAGGGCACCAACCTTTTTGTGACTCTTTTTAAAAAAAAATCTCATTAAATGTTTGAGTTTAGGTGCCTGATATTTGACTATTTTACATACACAGTCAACAGGGCAGGAATAAGAGTGAAACGTGGGGGGAGGAAGACAGGAAAACAGAGTGCCTGAGAGACACATACCAGTCCTTTAGAGAGCAGGTTGAGGATGTGAACCAGCAGCACAGCAGCTTTTCCTATTGGCAGCAATGGCTTTGCCACCTCTCTACACAGACAGACAGACACCAAATATATTTAAAAAAAAAAACCACAAAGCATAAAAGCAGTCAAGTACATACTGTTTTCTGCTGTAATTTGTCTCCTCTATTTTAGTCATTAAATTGTCTGTTCATTACTACATTGTGCACATGGGTGAACCAACTGAAGTAAAGACTGACTGTTGTATGACTGACCTGAAGAGCAGTCCCATGGGGATTCCTCCCTCCTGCAGCATTGGGGTGGTGATCTCTGCCAGATACAGCCAGATGTGGGGAATGTCTATGGCCATGTCATCAGCCACCTCCAGAATCTCTTGAAGCCTGACAAGACACAATCACAGTTTTAAGGATGGTTCCGCCACATTTTAACTCTCAAGCCGAAGAATATTTGCTACTATAGGAAAAAAAGGAAATTTATGCATGAGGGTTAAAACCAGTGAGCATGATTTCTCTGTGCACGCATGTTTAAACACTGAAGCATTTAACAAGCGGTAATGAGGTAGGATTAATACACAGTGATTAATCAATATAAAGGCTGTAATTAACTTAGCAAGTTCAGGATCAGCGCTCAGAAAGAAAAGGAACAGAAATCAACAGCAAGGCTGGCAGGTTAAGGCTCGGTTGTGCAGCAGAATTACTTTATAGTCAGATTCTCTGGACTTTTCCCTCTTGTAAGTCTGATTTGATGTTACGTTTTGGTAAAAATAAGGCCCGGGTGCTCCTCAGATCCTCATTCCCATCATCGATTATCAGTGGCCCAGACACATGGCACAAAACTGAAGTCATCATCGGAGCAAAGTTAGAATACCTTGATATAATATCTCGGCTTTAATACTAAAATCAATATTATTACAAATGAGCAGCCTGAAAGATAAGTAGGTTAAAAAAAGGGTTAATGTTTAATGCATAAAGTATTTTTTCTATATTATATTTATCACTTACAAATATTTCACCATTTGCTTGACCTAAATCCACTGCAGGCCAGCTTTTCTTATAAATTTTAATAAATGCTGCTTCATTGGGTTATGATTTTGAATATTAACTTGACTCTTAAAATGTATTTCAAAGTAAGTTAATGAACCTCTCGCTCTGTCCACTGTTTCATAGTAGCGGCAGCAGTTTGAGAAGCACTGGTTGATTCTGGAGAAAATAAATTCTGTAAAATTTTATTTTACCATTTCAAATCAAATCACACACACTGTGCATCCCTAGACCAGAGAGAGAGTGTAAGGACAGACCTTACAATAAAAAGAAACAATGTCTAAGGAGTTTGAGACCATTTTCAATGGGTTTTTTAAATTACAACTAACGGCATTCCGCTGGTCTGTAGCGTGTCTGAGAAACACTTACCCCTTGAAGTACTGCTCGGGGGGTAAAATGGCAGCACTAATTAATTTCTGCAGTAGAAGGCCCATGTGCTCTCTGGCAATGGTGCTGCGCTCGAGCGTCGACTCCACGGCACAACGAACGAACACGAAGAGCAAAGACGAGCTGTTCAGCTCCTTCACGCACTGCACTGCCTCCTACAGAGAAGAGAGCGTATTACAACACAACTTCAGATGGTAAACAGATTCTATTCCACATAGAACTGCAGCTGCAGTATAAACCTTCATGTCATTGATGTGCAGGTACTCCTCCACAATGGCGGTGGATTTCTTCTCCACTTCCTCCTCGCTCAGGGATGGTTTAATCAGGGCAGGTGTTGGCGCTGCTTCACGCTTCACTTTTTAATAAAAAAAAAAAAAAAAAACCCCCCACAAAAGCACTGTTAAGCATACAACCTTTTTAAAGAGATTGGTTACGTCTTATTTATTGTATAAAGCATTTATTTTACATCGATGCGTTTTTAAAACTTGGAGCAAGCAGATAAATTAAATGATTCACTAAAGTAATTTAATTTTTATAATTTAAAGAATTAAACCTATATTAAATTTACACAAATTTAAGTACAGTAATTAGTGATGCTTTTCAAATTGTATTGCACCATGTACATAGACGCCACCAAGTGGTTGGATGAAGTAGTGCAGTTTACAGAAAACACCAGGAAGCACCAACTTTCAGTCACAGTTAAAAATAAGTCTATAAGGTTACTCAAAATAAATACAAAACTAAAGCATAATCTGGATTAAGATTTGTAAAGAGGCTGTATGGAACCCTTGCAGTACCTGCTGCCTCTCGACTGGCGGTTCGATCTCTGCTCCCACGTTCCCTCTCATCCGTCATGCTGGAGACACGCCGCACATCTCCACCTCGAGCCCGGTCCTCGCTCTCCCTGCTGAAGCTGCGTTTAGTAACAGGCACACGAGCTCTGTCCAGCCCTCTGTCTCGATCCTCACGGCTGTCCCGGCGATCAAAGCGATCGAACCTGTCGCGGTCTCGCTCACCACGGTCTCGACTCGAGCTACTCCTGTATACGCGCACAGTTACAAAAGTTATAAGACCTCAATAAAGAAAAACAAGAAGAAAAAAAATAAATAAATCAAAATCTTTGTACGCTTGCCTTTGAGGTACTCTGCGATCTGAGTCCAGTGAGGATGAGGAAGATGTGGATGAAGGTCCTGACTGCTGAAGAGCTGAGAATCGGTTTAGGGTGCTGGTAGCCGGCCTTCCTGCATCTTCAACAAGAAAAAGAAAAATCAGCATGAGGCTCTTGGACCTAAGTAATGTTATGTTGGTAAACTGTGGCACGGCACTGTGTCCGATCCAATTTTATTTCATTTCAAAAGGTTTTGGTTTGTTTTTGCATGTACCTTGTTCAGTGCTGGTTTTGGCTCCAGTTCCACCACTGCTTCCTTTACCCCAACTGCCCCATGAGCCCTTTCCACCAGGGGCAAGAAGCTGATTGTTGAAGTCCAAAGCACCAGGCTGTGAAAATACACAGATTTAAAATTGTTACTTATAGCTCAAACTCTACTTAAGCTAGATTTTGTTTAAATAACAGGTTTTGTTTTTTTGTTTTTTTTAAATTCAATGTTATGATTAAATGTGTGTTGAATTTATTACAATAACATTTGTACGAAAAACTAAAAATGTTCAGTTGTTTGTCTTGTTCGACACAAGCATTCGGTACCTTGGTGATTTTGCTGAGGCGGGACGTGTCAATGGGCCGGTTCTTGGTGCTAATGGGTACGGTGTTCCAACCCTCGTCCTGTGGCGGATTCATCCTGCTTCCTCTTCCTCGAGTCGAGTCTTTCTTGGAAAGAAGCTGCTGCTGCACTTTAATCTGCTCACGGTGCTCCTCCAGTTCTGCCTCTTTATGGATCTGGTCAATGGTTTTAGGTCCCTGGTCACCTCGCCGGGGAACCCAGTTATTCTGCACACAAGGGAAAGAGGGTCAGGTGAGAGGCACGAGCGAGAGCACCATGAGGACAAGAAAATTGAAAAAACTGTAAATATCTCACTGCTCTAAGTACTAATCCAAACTGCAAATATGTCCAAAGAACCCCAAATATGCCCAAGCACTACAGAATGAGATTTAGATTATACACTAGATCGTATCTCTCCAATTTAGGATACATTTTTTTGTCTTAAAGCTGAAACCGCAATTTTACTGCAACTAAACACCTAAACATTTCAAGATGCAGCACTTTGTTTTAAAAAACAAAAAAAAAACAAAAAACCTGGCATAAAATCATGCCATATTTCTAACAGGTTTCATTGTGTAAAACGCTATGGTATTTTCTGTTGCCTAAATGTGTACATTTTCCTGATTAGCCAACACTCAAATGTGTGTGCATCCATTAACGTAAAGCTGAAGTTTGTCTTTTAACTGTTATTGATGAGATCATATCAAGAAAATAAAATTTACTCTTCTCAGGTCCAACACGTCCTGCAGCATAAAGCGGATCCTTGAAGAAGTTTTTCTCTCCTTTATTATTTTCTCCATTTGGTGGAAGTACTGGTCCATACGGGGCTACAACACACACAAACTTCATAAACATACTAAAAAATGATCTTAAAGCAGGAACCCACACACACACACACTGCCCAATTCTCTTCAGTTAATACGCAAGTGTGTGCACGTGCGTCACCTTGGCCTTTTCGAAGTCCAGGTCCTTGCCGATAGTAGACAGAAGCCTGCAGAGACATTCGAGACTCTCCTCATCGTGGTTCTTTAGCAGCTTCACAATGCAGTCATGCATAATTGGCTCAGTCAGCATCTTCAGCTTGAACAGCTCCCCGATAAACTTGATGTTGCCAAGGGAACGGCGGCGGGCCTGATCCTTTGCTTCCTCCAGCTCTTCCCTCAACCGCTGCTGGACTTCCTCCTGTGGGAAAACATTAGCGCTCAAGTACAGCATACAGTCTTAAAGAATCAGTCCACCTACAAATGTTTAGATAATCAAGGGAATTGATTGCATGCAAGTTAATTTGTTGCTCTACTAATTTAGGATATTCTTGTATGTGCTTAAAAAAAATTGTAATTAACACTTTCTAGAATTCCCTGTAGCACAATAAAACTCAAACTTCTGTCATGCTGTAGCTGATGTACTTCACATACAAGTGTAGACCGAAATATTTTTAATAAAGCTGTGTCGAGTGTGCAGCACCTCTGTAGCAGCGTCCAGCTCCTTCTGCTTCTGCTCAAAGATCTCGTCGTCATCTTTGTCCTTCTCAAACTCTTTCTGGCAGCGATTCAGCAGCAGTTTGCGGAAATTCACAGTGGCTCCCGGTTTGTCTGAAGTGGGAACTTTCAGCTGGATTTAAAAAAAAAACCAAAAACATGCGATTATGTGCTTTAAAAACATTTACATTAAGCTATATTTAATACTGAAGTCCATGTAATTTAGCTTTCTATTTAAATTTTAAGAACAGCAAACTGTTCTTCTGTGGCGCCTAAAAGTTTAAACATTTTAAACATTTTAAAACGAGAATACACAGATTAGATTATATTAGAAAGGTCCACTAGAAGAAGCTCTTTTTACAAGAAAGTCAGATGCCATGTAGATACATACATACGAAATCGCATACTAATGTTAACTACATTTAATCAAGTACGCACTTCCTGACCTTTTTTAAAAAAAAAAAAAAAAAAAAAAAAAAAAAAAAATGCACATTATTACATCTAGACCTTTTTTTAAAAAAAAAAAAAAAACAAAAAAAAAAAAAAAAAATGTATTACATCTAGTGTAAATGAAATTCAGACACACTACATCCACCATTTTGATATTGACACGTGATGTTACAGCAGCTCGAATTTACAGTAGGATCGCATTTAACGTAAACGTTATGTTAAAGTTGAACGTGAATGTTAAATGAGTGCAGTTTAACTCCAAAGGGGAGCTATGATAAATGAGGACATTACTGGGTGTGAGTAAAGAGGATGGCAGGGATAGAGCTAAGTGAAGGCAGATGATTAGCTTTGGCGACCCCTTAGGTTAACAGCCAAAAACAGATGTAGAAATGTCTCAAGAGAAAATAATTCCTTCAAGTGACGTGTGTGTAGCTTTAGTTTTTCTCTTGTACACCATAGGGTATAATTGCCTTTTTGTATGTGGAACATACAAGAAACAGAGCGTGGCGACTCACCCCCATAAGGCAGCGGCACATGTTGGCATAAGCAACAGAAAAGTTGGGTTCGGAAATGGCTTTTTCGAAGATGAGGTCAATGACTCCTTTAAGTCTTTCCTCTGTGTCAATGGTCAGCTCTGTGACCTGCTTCATGAGCTGCTGAAACATCTGTGGCGTCAGTTTGTTCAGGATGCTGCGCACTCGCCGGAACAGATCCTGGGTCTTGAGCGATTCAGGGTCGTCCTCATCGCCACGGTTCTTCTTCACTGCTGGCTTCCAGGCTTTCTCGGCTTTGTTCAGTTGCACGTCGTCGTTCAGAGAAACGCTGGCAATAATCTTTCGAGGCTCTTTACGCTGACCCTGCTGAGATCGACGTGGCCCTGGAGGCTAAGTGTTCAGAGAAGGAAAAAAAAATAAAATAAATTTTATTATTGCTTTATGGCACAATAACCAGAGTCAGTGTAAACACATCAGCACCAATTAGTTTATTTGCATTCATTATTTACTTTGACTTTTTAAAAAAAAAAAAACCCTCTTAAGATACTTACAGGCCCTCTTCCAGCTCCAGGGGGCGCTCTGCCAAGATTAGCAAATGAAGGTGTGAAATCAGGACCACAATTAATCAGACGACTTGGGTCCAAAGGACGCAGTGGGGTCTTATTAGCCTGAAGAAAAAAAAGAAGGGGGGTGATGTCGTTGATATTGCCCAGGCACTTTACACTGTTGGTACATGACCATGCATACCTTGTCCAGAACAACATCGCTGATGTGCGGCAGGCCCTCGGGTTTGTGCATGCTGGCACTGATAAACTGGAAGCCCAGCAGGAATTCCCGATCGTACCTCTTCTTCTCTTCCGGATTAATTGGTTTCCAGTGCTCTGCAAGACAAAAGACGTTAAGCAGCGGAGTTACTAACCATGTAGCCAAAACTTCAAGTGGTCTGACTCCACATCCTTAAATCAATATCCTTACCCTCTTTATACTGGTATTTCTGCTCCACAGATTTTGCCATGTCCGGCTCAATGTTCTCAGTGTCCATTTTGTCCTCTTTTTCCTCCCACGTCTCCTCAGTGTCCTCAGGTGAGGGGGAGATGGCAGGGAGAGGCTCAGAGGTCTGGACTTCAATGGGAGCAGGCTCAGGAATAAGGTCCTTTTCTTCCGGCTTAAAGAAAATAAAAAATAAATAAAAACACCACAAAAAAGTTAATTGCTATTTAATAATCACAGACAGACATACTTCAAATGATCCAACTTTTGTTTTTAACCACAACAGTAAATCAGAAGCTTACAAACCTCTTTATAGGCATCCAACACGTCTCCAACTACTTTATTATTCAGATCGCTTTTTTTCAGCTTTTTCTTCTTTGGCACAGACAGAACAGCTAAGAAGACAAAGAAAAACAGCAAGCAGTGTGAAAGAAGCTTTAGGAATTTTGTATGTATTAGTTATGTTTGCTAACTTTTTATATTTTTTCTAAAACAGCAGCTCACCTTGCATAGTCATCTCATCAGCAGGAGTGAGCTCTTCCTTTGCTCTCTCCTCCTTTTCTGCAGAGGTTTTTACAGTAACTTCCTGAAACTCTGAAAGCTCAGGAATTAGTTCAGCTTCTGCCTCAATTTTCTCGTCTTGCAGATCTTCATGCTCCCGAGGCAGACCATTGAGCACCGGGACCATCTTGGTCTCAGGTACAGGCATGGCTGTAAGTGGTAAGGCAGGTGTTTTCTCGTACAATTCAGTCTCCCCGTTAGCTTCTGCTGCAGGTCTTGTGTCCTCCTCAGCAGGCATGATGTCAGAGTTAGAGTCAGCAAACAACTTTTTTGAGATGGGCTCCACCTCCTTTTCAGGCTCTGTATTCTCACACAACTGTTCAGTAACAGTGGTGCTAAGCTCCTCTTTTTCCTGCTTTTGGGGTGTGGTCTCAGGAGCATCTGCAACATCACTAGGCACAGGCTCTGTGGGGAGAGCTGGAGACGAGTTAGAAATGGAGTCTTCACTTTGCCCTGGAGGCACAGGAACCACCGGATCAGCGAGGACATCCGGGACATGTTGAGGAGAAGGATTCTCCTCAGGAGAAGGATTTGAACAAGGCGGCGGGGTCAAGGCAGGACTTGAAGACTTTACATGATCATCTGGAAAAAAACAAACGTGTATACACAGGAGCGAAAATAAGGCATATATTTTTGAGAAGCAAAAAATTTTCCACTAAATGCATTATAAGCACAATTACCGAGTTGGACCACAGGAGCTGCAGGGGTCACACTTTCGCCGTTTGTCTGAACTTCAGTACCTACAGACTGAGGAGAAGGAAAAGGAGTTATAATACAATTGTCCAGTTTAAAAAAAAATTTGTCACCACATTTCCCAGAACAGACTCAAAGTACATGATCAAGATTACTTTGCATATTAAACTCAAGTCCACTATTAGATTTTTCAAAAATTTAAAGTTGAATAGTTTGAGATGACCTAAGCAAATAATCATCAGGGCTAGACCTGTTCATGCGTATAGCACGGCATCCATGGGTGCCAAAAGTTAAATCTTGTAACAAGCAGAGATGCCCACCTGAAATCTAAAAATTAATGTGTGGGATAAAACCTAATCTTACATGTGGAGGCGTAGGTGTGGACATGGTCCTCCCTCCAGACATGATCTCTTCTGTGATGTCCCGTCCTCCCTGATTAGGGTCTCGTATTCTAATCTGAAAGATAAATTATCAAGTTTTTTAATGCTAATAAAATACAAGACGTAAGCCTTTTTTTAAATCATGTATGCCTTTTAGAGAGCCTTCATGCGTGAGCACATTTCAGCATGCATGCTTTTTAATGTGTTACCTGTTTGCGCTCCCTTTTGTGCTGTTGGGGCAGGGGCTGCTGTGGAGGGGGCGGAGCCTGCTGCTGCTGGGTAGGGTTCATCATAACGGGTGCGGTGGGCACGGAGGGTTGGTACTGAGCTTGAGCAGGATAATATGCTCCAGCTGAAAAAGACACACTTGAATATTTAAGGCAAGTTTTATTCTACACTCACAGACAACATTACGGTGGCCATCTCAAACGTAACGACGTATTCAGGTTCGATCCAAGTCCACAATGCAGGGTTGCTTAATTGCAATTCAAAAGCAGTTTAGGAGAAGTGTTTAAACAAATGCTGTTTTCCACCTGCATCACAGATTCAAACATGCGAGTCGAGCAGCGAGTCGACTGAAATCAGTAAACAAAAAAAAGAAAGGAAGTTGGAATAGTAAGAGCGTGTAGCCAGCTGCACCAATGAACTGAGAGAAATGAAATCAGTATTTCTTCCTTTTTCACACCCCAGTCATCACTACACAAATTCAATCCAATGTCAGCATTAATTAGTTCCTGTTCGTCACTTATGTTATAGCAGCTACAGCTATATCAGAGGTAAAACTCAGGCACCAGCCTCTGTTTACGCTCTAGTTTTACCTCCAACTGTTACAACTCCTACACCAGAGACTCCATACAAATAGACAACTTATTTTGATCTGTTGCTAGGAAAAGCTATAGTTGCGTCAACACGTAATTATGACTAAAAAAAAACTAGTCCTGTTTGATTGATTAGCAACAACGCCAGTTCAACTGGCTACAGGAAAAATCTTTTTTTTTTAAAAAAAAAAAACACCATGCAAAATAAAACACTCCAAACAACGACTCATGAGGCCCTGAAATTTTTATACTATACGTCAGTTTAGACTTTGGATTTGCAATTCAGCCAACAGGCAGTAGGGGGCAAAAATGACAAACTTTTGCACGTTCATGGAATAGTTCACCCATAAATGACTTACCCTGGTGTTGGTCCAAAAGCAGGCTGCCCTCTTTCATTATATTTGATGTAATTTGAGGGACTCTCTGGCTTGAACACAGAAGTTACCTTGCAGTCTATTGGAGGTCAGAAAGTCTTCAGGATTACATCAATAAAATGTGATGACGGAAGGCCATCTTTTGGAACACCAGGGTGATTGAGTTTTTATTTTTGGATGAATTATTTCTTTTAGTACTCTTACTGAAGGTTTGAGAACAGTTTAAAAGTTTGGGGAAAATACAGAAATGTATAGATTTTGTATTACTTTTTAATTTTTCCAATAAGTATTACCACAAACACAGCCTCATGTGTCTTACAGGAGTCAGAATGCAGCCAAAACATTTTTCAAAAGTTTAGGGTTCTGTGTCCATGCTGTTAAGAATGAACCCAAGCAACCCTGCGTTGCGTTCCACACTCACCGGAGTAGCGGTGGGAGGTGAGAGGAACGGCGTGATGAGAGAGACGGCTGTTCTCCCGAACCGCGCCTCTCCCCCCACCCCCCCGCCTCTCCCTCGCTCCCAGAGCGGCCTCTGAACTCCGCCCAGAGCGGAAAGGCGAGAGAGAATAGGAGAAAGGATAGAAAGTGAATGACAGAATATTAAACATATTTAAACAGCACAACTGGCAACAACACAAAAAAAAACATTTAAAAAAAAAGGGCACAGGGCGGCGCTGGTTAGTCCAGTTACGACGTAAAAAACTGGGGTGAAGAGAGGCGGCGTGTCAAAAGAGCTTCTTACCGTATGTGGAGCTGTAGTCTGGGTTGGTTCCAGGGTAAAAGCCTGCTGGTGCGCTAGCCACTGAATACTGCTGCGTCTGGTGAACGTAAGGCGCGCGGTACTGCGACACAAGAACATGCAGTCAGTTACAACAAGGAGCGCAAGAGCAAGTGAAGGTCACTTGGACCATGAAAGGTCAATCTGCACTCTACAAAGGAGCGTCCTACCTGTCCCGACTGAATGAAATAGGCGTGACCTTGAGAGTTGGTAGGAAACGGGAGCTGCTGCTGCGGGATCATCACCATCTGTGAAGACGATTGGTAGACGTGAGGAGGCGGGACAGGGCGTGGCGGGTTACTTGCTGCCACTCGTGGAGCGTTACTCTGCAAACTTCCCCGGGGATAATACGACTGCAGAGACAGAGAGCAATATAATTTTTTTTAAAATTGCACCTCTTAAATGTCTGATGAATTGTCAAGATCCCGTCAAACACTATAAACCATTGTATTAAATTAAAAAAAAAGACATGCAGGCGTTAATCAGGGAGGGGGGAAAAACCCACACCTGTAAAGACAGAACTAAATTTCATACAACTGAGGGACCTGTGCAATATGGCGCACAAAAAAAGCCAGAATAAAGAAATGCGATGATCAAACAGGAAGTGTCAGGGAAAAAGCAGAAAGGAAAGGAAGAGAAATGGCTGAAATTTTGTTTTTACCGTTGTTTTTTTAATAATTTTCTTTTATTTTTTATTTTACCTGCAGAGACCTGAAGCCACCCTTCATCCGCAAACCACACAGCAGAGGACAGAGCGGAGTGAGAGAAAAGAGGACAAACACGGAGCAGCAGTTAATCACACCACTGTAAGCAGCAGCAGCTAATCAGGCAGATGTGCATTTAAAAAACAAACTCCCGAATACAGCAATTCACCCAGTCTTATTTTTACTCTCGAGAACTTGACACAGGAAAAACTATTTAAAAAGTGGAGTTCGAGCATCTGCCCTTTAATCTAAGGGAGCACCAAGGTACAGGCACATATTCAAAATAAAACTTTTTTTTTTTTTAGTTCCCCATTATAGGCTAAGCTGCAGTGTTGGAAAAAAAAAAATCTCAGTTTACTCCCATTTAATTTCTACATCTAGTCCTGAGAATTCCCATAGAAAGTTTACAGTGCTGGAAATTCCCAGAATTTTGCAATCCTAAAAAAAGGCATTAAACTCAAGGCATAACATTTCCCAACATCTGTGTGCGTGCGTCTCTAAATCATGTTAGTACCTGTTGATGTAAAGCACGAGGCCCTGGTGCAAACTGCAGTACAGCAGAGGAGAGAAAAAAGTCAAAAGGTCAAGACAGGGAAAAAGACAGACAAGAGACTCAAGACCACGCTTCAGTAACGAGCTTAAAATGACCTCATAACGAGAGAACGATATGGATTAAAAAAAGCCACTCAATTTATTCAGCAATCCAAGAACTGTTAATACATTTACAGCATTTGGCAGACGCTCTTATCCAGAGTGACTTACATTCATCTCTTTTATACAACTGAGCAATCGGGGGTTAAGAGCCATGCTCAGGGATTGAACCCACAATCCTTTGGCTGGCAGTCTAACACCTTAACCATGAGCCACCACTTCCCAATACAATAAATGTTGGCTTCTCCATCCTTTAGATTTCTTTCTAGTTTTAAAAGCTTCTAAAGAAACCTACAGGATCCAGGAGCCACGTTGACAAAAATATTTAATTGTCTTTTGATATGATTATTAAATTCATACTTTGTTATATATTTGCTGTGCAAGTGGTTTTGGTGTAATAAGGGTTAAACTGAAAAGCTACTCAGGAGTTTTTATAGGGTTGAACCGGAGGGTGTAAAAGAAAGTGGGCGGGGCTTTAATTCCTTTTTGATTGAAAATATGCTCGTTACCGATCGAGGACCAGCTCCCTTAAAGACATGAAGCAGAAAACTACGCGGACAGCCACAAGCACAACAGAGCCGAGTGATTGAGTGCAGGTTTAAGATTGTCGTCAACATTCACACTGTGTAGTGGGTCATATGAAAATGTTTAGTTATAGATAAACTGGAACATACAAATATACACATTCTGCTCTGATACTTCTGCTGTACTGGAACCGACTGATAGATATTAAAATTTATTTAAAAGAAGGAGGTTCGGTATTTAAAAGTCTTCGTTCTGCCCATGTCTTTGTACCTGTCTGGGTTGTGGTGCAGAGTTCATTGGTGGAGGTGGGGTGGCGAAAACAACAGAAGCAGCCTGACCGGGGGGATAAACAGCCTGTGCATAGGTGAAGGGTGAAAGGTTGAAGGTTAAAAGAGGCAGGAAAATATTCTGCAAGATCACAAACAGCTTCTAGAAAAATATTTTGTACCAACACTGCGCTTGTCTCTTAAGCCTACTTTACTGTAACGTGATTGGTTCTCACCGACGTCAATCCAGGTGAGGGGGCAGGGTGAGGGACAGAGGGCGGTCCTGTGATAGGCTGAGGCGGTTTATTCATTTCCCGTGGTTCTGCATGAGGAGGGTCTCAAACCTACTGCCAAACTGGAGACAAGACGCAAGTGGACAGCTTGGTGTTAGGGAAAGAACCACCTCATCTACCAGAAGTGTTAAAAGAAGGTGATGTACCTGTGAATCAATGATGTTCAGCTCTTCAAAACACTTAGTAGGGGAGCCTACAGAGAGAAACAAAAACGCTTTATTAATATCTTTTGAAAAGAATAAACATTTAAAAGAGGTACAAGTGCAAGATTGCGTGTAGTAGTGAGGATGGGGTATAGTGTGTGAACTGATAAGAGGATAAGCCACACCCTTACTACATTTGCCCACACACACACACATTCTCTGTATTACCACATGCTAACACAAACGAGCATGGGAGAATGAAACAATCATTAAACATCAGTTTACTATAGAGGAACATTCATTACATCACATCTGAGAAGAACAAATCCTCATTTTAGTTTGGAAAAAAAATATAAAAATTTAAATTCAAGTGGCTTAAAAACTAGACACTAGACAGACCCCGTCCATAGATAAGTTGAGAACCCCCCCCCCCCCCCCCAAAAAAAATTTATATTTATATATCTCTATCTGTTACGGGTTTTGTTTTAATTGAAACAAATTTAAATAATAAATGATTATCACCAGACCGTATTTATCTGAAGTTTAAGGCAATTAGTGTTAACCTAAAAACAAACTCGGTTTAAATGATCAAATAAGTAGAACCCAAAATCTTGTGTATATCACCTGAATGTACAGTTAAAAACCTGTCTCACTGAAGCCCACAGTCACAGGGTGGGAGGTTAAAAATAGGAGCTCTGATCCCTCAGATTTAACCACGACTGATGTTGCCATTACTAACAAAAATTAAGGGGAAATAATAACAAAAAGTTCATTTTAAGAACAGTCACGGTTAAAAGTCGAAAATGATTTAAAAGAGCTAACAAAGCTCAGAAATGTACCCTCATAGAGCTAAACTCCGAATAACGGGCTGAATTATAAAGACCCTGCATTAAATCCGGCGCACTAAATAAAACACGTGTTTTTTTTACACTCTTAAACGCACGTGCGCATTGTGTCCACGTCCATTTGTGATTCATCCACGGAAACTTTATACTTGGCAACCATATGGCACCGAGCACGAGCCGCTTCTGGACATTTCTCTCGGATAAATTGATGACGCGGAACGCAGTCAAGTGTCTGAATGATCGAGTCCAACTCACCGCGTTTCTCTCGAACTTTTACACACACCCACAACACGGAGGAACCGTTTACAAGTCCAAAATAAGGACGCGGCCTACGAACAGGCCCGATCGTCACTGTAGGTTGATTGTTAACGCTACAGTTATCGCTAACTGATTAGCTGCTCTCAACGACACACGCTCAGGGTTTCTTAGCATTTTAGCATGACTTATAAACACGTGCCCTTAACAAAACAGCATTAAACCTACATATTCTACATCAAATACAGCACCTCCGCTGTACGTCCCGGTCAGTAAATTGCGTTTAGCAAATCAATTATGTTAACTGGGATTGGGAATCCGAAACCCAGTCCGGATTTTGTTAGCTACCATTTCCGCGTACCCCGGAAGTAAATTGCCACCATTTTTATAGCCAAAGTCAATGTACAATTCCACACTCATCACGCACATGTATTCGAGTTTATTTTAAACACATTGTCTTGCTCTTTATTTTAATCTTTAAAAAATAGTCAAGAGCGGATTTTTAGCCTTTTGCTGGCTACTTTTATTAAATACTTCAAACCACAAAATCGTGTTAGCATCTGGCTAATTCCCCTTAGCTTTTAATTATGTTCAGAAAAAAAAAATACCATTAAGTTTTAAACCAAAAAAGTAAAAGAATCAGCATTTTTAAATAAATGTATGCCTTTATTTCGTGCGTACATATTTGGTCAACGATTTATTCCGTCGCCACAGGGTGCGTGAAAGACGGCTGAGATGACGTAAAACCCAGGAGGTCGGGTTGGATCCAAAACGCGGAACTGTATTCAAGGTTTTAATCCCGGAGTCAAAATTGACTTTTAAAAAGGAGAAATATAGAACAAAATAAATTAATAAAACGCAGTCATTAATAACGGAACTGATGGTCAAAGACAGAAACTTTACTGTAAATATAAAATTGAGACAGGTCATTTTTTAAGTAGAAACCCCCATTAGCTTTATACTCGGCTAGTTGCTCTCTGGAATGTGCATTGCATATCGAGTTGGGGTTTCTTTTTTAAAATATTACACGTATAAATTTCCTACTGGGAATAAAAAGGTGACTGTGTGAGAGTGTGTGTGTGTGTCAGCTGAGCGCACCGGAGGAATGTGTAAGATTGAGCTGGAGCACAGAGTCACGGGCCCGTCTGATGAAAGCTAAGCTAGCATGAACGCCGGCCCAAAGCCGACTGTACTCACCGGTGTGTCCTGGCAGCTCGGAGCGCGCGCTAAACCCACTCAGTATTTAATATTTAGGTTCTAAAACACACAGCACGCGGCGCGCAGAATAAACCCCGAGCACAGAAAAACCGCCGGAATGATGAACAGAAACACGTCCCTGCAGCTCCGCGTCACTTTCCGTTTAAATCCCAACAAGCGCGCGCAGGAAAAAGGCCAAAAAAAAGTGACTGTGTGTTTTTAAAAATGGCTCGAGTCAGTTTTCAAAAGTCACTACAAACTTGTGGGATGTCTCCGGCGCGAGCCTCTGGACGCGAGGTCCATGTTTAAGGCGCGGATGATGTCGGATTACCGGAAAACTGAAACACGAGTCAGATTAACTGAGCACCGCACGAGCCATTCGCTCCCCTTCACTCCCGCACATAGACCGCACCGGTTCGCTGCTGTGTTTTCATCCCACCCGTAGTCATAGAAACCCCGCCCCCTGAGCTAGGATTGGCTAAGAGGGTCAAGCACGCGAGCGTTTCGCTGATTGGACAAAAAACAAGGACCGCGAAAAAACACGGAATTAAAAACTCAATATTCCTGGAAATTACTTTTTTACAGAACAGCAAATTTCTAAAAACTAACAAATTTTGACATATTTCAAAAAGAATTATGTCATTATATTTATTGTTAAATGAAGAAAGTAATGAAGAAAACGGTGTAATACATTTACATTTACAACATATAGCAGAGTCTCTTTTCCAGAGTGACGTCCAAAAGTGCTTTGAGTCTCACATTATTGAACAGCTCAATACTGGTACAATACATCACAAATCTACAATAACTGTGGAAAAAACCCACAATAGCTCAATTTTGTAATATGTCGAGTGCTAGGTATTTGAGAAAAAGGCGATTCTTTAATTGTCTCTTGAAGACAGTCGGTGACTCTACTGTTCTGACATTGATGGGAGGTTCATTCCCCCAACTTGGTGCCAGAACAGAGAAAAGTCCTGAGGAAGTCTTAGAGGATGGTTGGACTAGTTAAATGATGCTTATGGAAGTGCTGTGCGATGCAAGGTGTGGCGAGTGCTTTAAGATAAAAGGGTGCTGCTTCATTTTTGGCTTTGTAGGCAAGAGTGAGTGTTTTGAACATAATGTAATACCAACATGTGAGAAAAAAGATAATTGATTGTTCATGATTACAGATTGCAAGCGGTGGTCGAAAAGGAGATCAGCGAATTGTCCATGGTGATTGCAATATCCTGGCATATGGACAGATCAGCTGGGTTGAAGAGCAGTTCCATTTTGCTAGGGTTAAATTTTAGCTGATGAGCTGCTGTCCACGCTGATATGTCTGCCAGCCATGCCGAGATCCAGGCAGAAAATATGGTGTCTGAGGGAGGAAAGGAAAAGTCAAGTTAGGTGTCATTAGCATAACAGTGTTAATATAACCTACTTGAGGAAATAGCTTTACCAAGTGAGTGGGTATAGATGGAAAGGACCAAGTACTGAGCCTTGCAGGAGACCAATAGAGAGTCTGCATGGAGCAGATGTCATTTCTCTCCATGGTACCAGATAAGACCAACCATCCAAGTAGCAATCAAACTACAGCCATGCGGTTTCACAAATACCAGGACTTCCAAGAGTGGACAGCAGAATCTTATTGTTTGAGATTTAATAAAGAATTTAAACTAGCTGAAAACCCCTTGTATTCTTTTTATTTGTTTTGTTTTGTTTTGCTGTTTGGTAAGTCATGTGTCAAGTGTCGATTATATATTAATGATAATGGTATAATGGTTTGTAGATGTATTTATTGTTCAATAAAGTAAAAAAAAGTAATAATACATAATGTTAAATAAAATAATGCCAAAAAATGCATAAATCAAAGTCACTGCAAATGTTATATAAACTGAAGTTTATTTAATCTATATTTATAAACATTCAAATTACAAATACTATCAGGGAATATTTTATATTCAAAGCATCACATAGAAACATGCAATAATATAAGCAAATATTAAACTAATAAACTTTAATCTATTTTAGATATTAATATTATTTTAGTTGATGTTATTATCATATAATTTCACTCGTCCCGTATAATTTTTAGTTTAGTTCATGGTTTTAGTTAAATATTTTTTTTAAAAGTCCGTTAGTCCAATCAGAGTGCTCCTCGTGCTTCTGCTCTGTCGACCAATCCCCAAGCAGCTGGCGGGATTTGCCATAATGCAGTTGGAAAACAAATAAAGCGGATTAATGAGCCGCACGTGTACTTCCGGGTTATTTTGGTCATGTCAAATTAGCCAAAGTATCGTATGCACTTCCGGTTAGTTTCGACTTTAATACCGCCCACCCGCGATACCCACCCCACCCCACCCCCGATACCCACCCCACCCCCCACCCCCGCCTCTGCAGTAAGTCAGCGCGTCCACATAAAGGAAAAGGCGGAATTCGGGTTTCTCTCGGGTTTTATTCGGATTTAATCGTTTATAACTCGTGTTCACGTCTAACGGATTTTGTGTTCTCATTGCACGTGTAATTAAAATGTGATAAATCTATACTACATCGTTGTTGTTTTTTACAACTAATAATGATGTTATTAGAATTTAACAGTGAATAATAATATTAATAATAATAATAGTGTTTTTTGTTATTATTATTATTATTATTATTATTATAGGTTAAAAAGTCCAGTGTTTTGTCAGTGTTGTGCAAAACGTTTCACCACTGATGTTAAATTTCTCAGCTCAACCCCACCGATTATAAATAACCACATCCAAAATTGAAGGCAGTTGTTTTTTTTAATTCACATAATAGCTATGAGTAATAACAAGGCTGTAATTATGAGGTCAAAATAGCTTTCTAATGAGTGTTCATCATGAGCTAGCAGAAAGACGAGATCTGAAACCTGCTGCTGATCTTAGACTGAACTCAGAGCTCACACTTCAGGGTTCCTCCCCTCCTCTAACTTGCAGATGCCATTTAAAGTCCAGGAAGAAGCTTCTTTTGTTTTAAACAAAATGTTGATGTTGATGATCTCTCTGCTCTGATACACTTTCCACATCGTGGTTGGATCTCTGAGATCTGAGAGCTACAGCCAAATGTCCTTAAACCAGAGCCAAGGCTGTGTTCAGCAAAATAAAGCTCCACAAAACTCTTTTATCTAGTAACACTGTGTTTAGTCACACCTTCAACCTCACCAAACCTCTGGTCCACCTTTGGAATCAGAAGCTGAATTATATAAATCTACCAAAGGAGAAATCACCTGAAGCTTAGAGAAACTAGAGAGATCTATGGTGTTCTAAAAGCACAGGATTCACAGTGGAGTGTATATAAAGTGTGAAAGGTACGAAAGATGCACACATCTTCCTTCATCTTTCTTCAGTATCTTGTCAACCTGAAGCTCTGAGATGTCGGATTGAATGCTATGAAACCACACAAACCCTGTGATATGATATTAGCCACACAAACCCTCTCTCTGGGCTAAGATTACATAATTAATTTGTGTCTTTGCTTCACTAACGACTTAGACGGTTTTGTGAGAATATATAAAATCAGTAAACCCAAGATTTTTCGGATAAAATCAACAACAGATTCATTGTAAACTGCTGAGTAAGGTGAGATCATCTGAGTATTTGAGGAAGACCAGAGCATTTAGATGTTTCTCTGGCAGGAGTGGATGGTGCAGGCTTTTTCCAGTTCTAGAAAAAAGAAATAGAGAAAGAAGAGAAGAAGAATATGGATAAATTCAGCATCACATAGTTTTCTATCCTACTATGTCTAGTCTTTCCTCTAAAAAGTTCACAGTTTGGTGCTCATACCTGTCCTGCTGCCGGAACACTCACGCAGAGACTCCATGGTTGTTACATACTCTGTCCCCAGGTACTCTGTGTAGTTTTGTCCTGCTGGAACCTCACGCAGACATTTAGTCGAGTCTTTAAAGAGTAAATTGGTATTGCTGTCAGACTTGAACATGTTGAATATGAAGGAAGAGCCAGAACGACCGAACTCGGCCTGAGACACAGACAGAGGGAAAAAAAATCCATGGCTTAGAGTCAGAAAGAAATTAACCTCATTCTGATACTGAGCAACTGTAGAAGTTTGTTTAATTCACCTGCTGATCCTTGAGAAAGGCCACAACGTCATCACGTTTGTCTGGATGAGTGACGACGGCATGAGCTGGAACTACGGCTAAATGACACTTCTCATACTCAGAAATGTCAGCTGAACCTCCGGGGCAGATTAGCTGGAAGTCTGAGGATTTAAAGGCTTTAGCCCACGCTGGCCCGTTGCCTGGAGAGAGAGATACATAAAAAATACAGTAAAAAATAACATCAAATTTCTCCCCAATGACCAATGTGAGCTACACAAGACTTTATCACAGAAAAGGAGAGAAAGGAAGCTACTCCCTCTATCCGGAGCTGTAGCTATAGCACAGAACTGGTTGCTTAGTTGTTAAAGTGTTTGCTGGTTGTGAGAACAATGGAATATTAAATTCTCAACACACCAAGCTGTCACCACTGGGCCCCTGAGCAGGACGCTCAACTCTCAACTGGCCAGTTAGACTAAAACTGATTGATTTAAGTCACTCAGTATAGAGACTTCTGCCAAATGACACAAATATAAATGTGAGCATAGCACGTCGGCGTTTTTTTTGATGGTCATATCAGAGGAATTGATCTCTTGGCACACATGTAATTAACAGAAAATGGCCACATTTCTCAAAAAGAAAAGCATTTACTAAATGCTGACTCCCAGATTAGAGTAACACTCGGAGTATAAAGTGAATTGATTAGTTATGACTCACCGTCTGTGTTCTCGGCTACAGTGGTGTGTTTCACAAATGCTACGTCACCTGCACCTTCAGCCAAACACCTGCAGCACACACAACAAGCAATAATCTCACTAAAACAACCTGTCAGTCGTATAATAAAAAAAAATCTGGATATTAGCCTATGATTTACACTAATATGGATCTAAGGTTCGAGGGTGTTATGCATAATGGCGGGGTTAAGTTCTCCATGAACTTTTACTAAAGCTGCTATCTCTTATCTAAGCTTCCTACAAGCCTCAAACTGAATAGGTTCAAACACAGAGGACACATCAGTGAGTCACATCGTTGTCCAGAACATCTTTGTATGTTGTATAATTACATTCTTCCTTTACTGAAACTAAAAGACTCAAACACATGTTCCAGCATGACAATGCCCCTGTGCGCAAAGCATCTAGGCTCCATTAATACATGATGTGTTCTGTTTGTAGTGGAAGAACGAGAGTGTCCTGTACAGAACCCTGACTCTGACTCAACTCTACTGGACATCTTTGGGATGAACTGAAACACCAGAAACAATTTATTTGTGCATTCCTGCTAAGGGGTCCAGGTGGTCACAATTTGCTAGTGAGTTTCTCTGTTTCTGCTTACTTGTGCCCTTAAGTGCAGGCCCAAGTGGACTTGTTTATTACTCAGAATTTATCTAGTGGTGTTTCAAATCAAAAAATAAATAAAGGTAACAGAATGGAAAAGTTAAGTGTAAGTACAATTTTGTACATGTAATTGTCAATATTAGACTGTTTACAGCACACAAGCAATACTGCTTACAGCGCTACCACCGACACCGCCATTTTCTGTCAGAGAGTTTACGTGACAATGACATAGCAATGATGTTTGCACTTGTGCACTTGAGCACATCAGCTAAATAATCCACTTGCAAAATTGCGCTGTTCATGAAACACCTCAGGGCGTAGTGTGGATATTAGGACAGGACCAATTCAGTGGAAAAGCTAAAGAAAAATGGATGTGATTATAAGAATATATAGAGCATGTTTCACTGCCTAGCTAGAGTTGTATTGTATTGATGCGATTCATACCTGAAGGCTCCAGCGTAGCCATAATAGCGTTCTGCAGTGCTGGCTTTGCATTTATCTACTATCCCTCTTATACCTTCGGCACCTATACACAGTTTACACAGATTGGATTCAGGGTCTGCTCCAGGTGCACAGCTTTCACTGAAATACTTTGCTATAAAAGACAAAAAAAAAAACAGAAAGCCTGAAAAAATCCAGAATTCTCAATTATCTAAGACTCTGGACTCTAAGCTGACTCACAGAATTCACACTCTTTGGTGCCCTTGTGGAGGAGCCCCATGGGAATGTTCCAGCCTGCTGTACGTCCCAAACCAGTGTGACATGACTTCCGGCCTTTTAGGGTTTCCCAGGTTACACCTGAATTCCTGCGCACTACAGCCACAGCGGAATAGGACGAGGCGTCTGCTGAAGGGAGCAGGAAGTGCAGAGAGCATGAAGGGGACTCAGGTCATAATATGGATACTGAATAGAATCTATTGGAACGAGTGATATTTAAAGTAAAGTTCTGTAAAGGGTTTTGTTAAAGGAAGTATTCTAAGCCTTCCAATTAGTCACCCTCTATACCTCTTGCAGGAAAAAGTTCCTGCAAGATCCGAGCCATTGTACACCCGTGAGAATATCTGGAGACACCATAAAGATATTTTCTGGACTGGGATGTGTATTTGGCAAATAATGAAATTTTTGGACCCTTCACAGGAAGTGTTGGACCACCTGATTAAGTCCATGGTTATTTATGAGACTCTAAATCTATCCAAAGTATTATTCTCTCTCTCTCTCTCTCTCTCTCTCTATTTTTCTTTTTCTCTGTTTCTCTCTCTCTTTATATCAAGGTTTTCTGTACTTTTGTTAAACTTTATGTCAGGGGATGCAATTTTCCACAGTTAATTGTACTCTCAATTCATAAATACTCGAATTTAAATACAACAATTAACATCATTATTTTTCAAACATTTATTATATTTATATTATATTATAAATATAATAAATTAAAAAGATTTACTTAATGGATATAAGCCACTATTCCATTGAGTTTAAATCCACTTCTATGGACTTATTATTGCACCAACAATCCCTGATAAAGGGCCCACTGGGGAAGGTATCTCGTTGTTTCCATGCTCAGTGAAAATGTACAAAGTAATTAAAAATATGGTGGACAAATTGGTTTAGTTTTAAAATTTTGTTGTCAGAAAATTGTCTGTCACACATTGTCTGTGTGATGTCCTCATGATGTAAATAAGTTTAATGTTAAATGAGTATTAACCTCCTGCATCACTCAGTTCTGCTAAAAAAAAAGTGTAGACTGATGACTATATTCATCTACATAATTAAGGATATAGAGAAAATGAATAAAAATAGAGTTCACCAACCAGATCCAAACTCGCACTTTGCTGTTGGAAAGTAAAACAGAATTAAATAATTAGTGGTACTATTCAACAAAAGATGATGCTTGAAGTTGTCTAAATTATTATAAAAATCATGATTTATCTTACACTCATTGACATACTCCTCCACCATGGCCACCACCAGCCCACATTTTCCAGCAGAATACACCTGACCTCCATCGACGGCCATGGCATCGGCCTCTTTACGCTGCAGACAAAAAGGCCACTTTAATATTAGTTCCACACAAGAAATAAATGAGATCTGACTCTTGATGTCTTACATTACCATAATCTTGCTGATGCAGTCGTCAACGCTGTTGCCATCCTGGCATTCGACCCTGACGTTTCTCTGATCGTCTACGCTCATGAAGGTCCACATGTCACATTTATTTTTCTCAGCATGACCCACTGTGCACCAAGTTATCTCATGAGACCTGCTGCTAGTGCTGAACCCTGTAAAGCAGATATACCGGTGAGCTGCGTGACCTGTCTGCTAATCAGAACTGCGAACAGATTACAAATGTCTTCAACTTCAAATGCCAATTTAAAGTTCTACAACAGTTCCAGATAATTAGCAGTGGGTAAAGCAGACATAGTAAAAATAAGTTGGACAAAGGAACTTGAGTTGCCAACACCTGCTTTCAAACACATTACAGGCATTTGGCAGATGACCTTTACCAAAGTCAAAATGAGCAGAGGAAAGTTGAGGGCCTTGTTCAGGGTCTCAGCAGTGGCAGTGAACCCATGATCTACCGATTAGCAGTCTAACACTGTAACCAGTGCGCTACCACTTCCCCTATGGAAATGTAAAGTACCTTTTGTCAGGGCTTGACAGGTCGCAACGTATTCCGCTCCAAGGTACAGGAAGGAGTCTGTTCTCTCTGGGAGCCTCAGGAGTCCTTTGGTTGAATCTTTAAACATAAGGTTTTTCGTGGAAAAGCCCTCGGAGGAGAAGAGACCTTTGTCCTGAGAAACAGACGAAGCATCAGATTCAGGCTGGAGTGAATTTTAGATCATAGATGGCTGCAGCTCTCTGTCTACTGTTAAAAACGTATCATAAAGTTAATCACAATTTATCAAGAAAGTGGCTGTCTTGTCTCCTCACACACCTTAAGTTTATCTAGAACTTCAAAGATGCGCTTGGCCAGGTCACTGTCCTTACGACTGACCACAGCGTCAGCAGAAACTCGTGCCAGGTGACAGGTTTCAAACTCATCCACGCTTTTTCGGGAGCCGTCTTTACACAGCAGCTCGTAGTTGTGCTTATCACCAGCTAAAAACATTTAGCCATTAATAGAGTCACGTTTCTCCAGACACAGAATCTCTTGACGACAAGCAAAGCGATTCTGATATTATGGAATATTTCTATTGATTTTAAGCATCTTACTGAGTGCTGTGAAGTGATTGATAAAGGCCACGTCTCCAGCTCCATCCTTTAGGCACCTGCAGGATTAGAACACAGAGGAATCTGTCTGTAACATTCTGACTTTTACTCAAATCACTTAATTAAAACATGGCACTGTTTTCCAGACATGCTCCATAAAATTATGAGATAAAAAGACACACATATATATATATATACACCATATATACACCCTCATAAGTGGTCTAGAATGTGTTTGTATATTGTAGCATTTTATTATCCCTTTATTGAAATGAAGAGATCCAAAACCTTCCGCTGTGCACAATGTCTCTGAGCTTCATGAAGACATGATGTGTTTAGGTTAAAGTGGCAGAACTTCTGAACCCTGATGATGATTTAACCCCACTCACATACCAACCTTTGGAATGAACTGAAACACAGACGTCCTCACCCAACATTAGTGTCTGAACCCATTAATAATATTATAACTGAATGAACAAAAATTCCCACAGTCACGCAACACAATCTAGTGGAAAACCTGCAAAGAAGTGATTTTAGGAGGAAGAAGTGTGTGTAACATTTGGAAGTTTTTTGTGTTTTGTGCTCTTACTGAAAAGCTCCATCGTGACCGTAATATGGCTCTCTGTGTGAGCGTGAGCAGTCGCCTTTGCACAACTCGCACAATCTCAAGATGTTGATCGCTCCAGGCACACAGCTGGCGGGGAAGAATTCCTTCACCGCTAAAGAAGAAATGGTATTGGTATTAATAAGCACCTGGAATTCTGAAAAAAGGAAAAATCAACTCACTCTCTTCCACCGGTTTGTCCTCAATGCCCGCCCATTTAATCTGTCCAGTTGAGACCAGAGTGCCAATAGGGATGTTCCATCCAGCAGTTTGGCCCAAACCCGTGTGACACGTCTTTTTGCCACGCAGATCGTTGAATCCAAACTGGGTGCCTTTCTTTGCCACAGCTACAGCATAGTAGCAGGTCTCTTGACCTGGAAGGGGAATGTGATGACATACTCAATTATTTTTATAAATACTAGTAGTAGTAATAGTTATGTTTTAAATGATGTGATGCATTTGAACTGACACACACATGCTTTATTAGTTTAATTACATTGACATTTAATTACAAATTATTTTAAAGATGCTACCGCTGCCGTAGTGCTCAGCAATGATGGGTTGAAGGTTGTAGGGTGAGAGGCCGGCAGTGTAGATATCTCCACCATCCAGATTCACAGCATCTGCTTCACCTTTCTGATCAAATGGACATAATTAGGTATTAATGTCATGGTGCCTGCTCTCAGCTAGCATCACAGCCAGGGTGTGTTTCTGACTAGTTCCAGTGCTTTTTCCCCACTGTTTTCTTAGTGTTAACCCCCATTCTGCCTCCTAAGTGTTTTTCCCAAGGTTTTTGGAGTGTTTCCCCATTGTTTCTACCAGTGTTTTCACCAGTAATTCCTCAGGTCCTCCAACAGTATTTTGCTAGTGTTTCCCCAAGTAATTTCTTAGTTATTTAAAGTGTTTTTCACTAGTTTGTCCACTATTGTTTTCACCAGTGATACCTACAATGTTTTCACCAGTATTGTACCAGTGATTTTACCAGGTTTTTCCTACCAGTGTTTCCCCAGTATTCACCCATTTTTTTCAGTGTTTTCCCCAGTTTTTCCACCAATGCTTACCAGTGTAAACCCTCAGTCATCCCCCGGTGTTTCCCTCAATGTTTTAGACAGTATTTGCGGCAGGTGTTTCCCCAGTGTTTTCACCAGTAATTCCCCAGTGATTTTCCCAGTTTTTCTTAAAGTTTTCTTTATTTTCCTCAGTGTTTCCACCAATATTTTCTCAGTGTTTTTCTATTATTTCCCCAGTTGTTTCTCCAGTTTTCCAAAGTGCTCCCCACCGATGTTTCCACCAGTGTTTCCCACCTTTGTTTCCTACAGTATTTCCCTATTGTTTTCCCCAGTTTCCCCCAGTTTTTCCCCTACTGGGACCCTGAACAGAGGCTTGTGTTCATGTGTTTTACCTTGATGGCTTTGATACACTCGATAGATCCCTCACGCTTTACACAACTCAACAAATCTGTTTTGGAGGCGAGCTGTCTGCACTTTTGAGTCTCCTGCTCCGACTTTAAGCACCATCTGATTCTTGGATCCCTGGGTGCCGCCTTTGCCAAAGCTGGAATCACAAAAAATTCTCACTTTGGTAAAAACTAATATAATAATAAGGTTGACATCCAGGTGTTGCATAAAACAGTCTTGAGGGTCAGAAGATGGATATGTGTATAAACAGTCCGTGTTACACAACATAGGAGCTAAATGTTCAGAGCAGATTGTCAGCAAGGGCAGACACTTACGGCTCTTCATAGAGCCATACTTACTTTACATCGCTTTTATTTTAGATCGTAAAAATTGTATTATAAAAATAATTAAAACTTAACTCAAAATACATCAATTTTTACTCTTAGTCAAACACAGAGTTCAAAATAAATCTAACATAAAATTTTTTTTTGAAATGTTCTGCATTACCGAGGCATCCGAGCAACACATAGATGACCAAGAGCTTCATCCTGGACTCCTGGATGCACTAGACACTGAGTTTGTAAACCTAAATAGAGCCCCTCAAGCTAAGGGTGTTGAGAGAACAGCTGAAAGGTGTGGGCTGCTTCCAAAATTACTTTTAGTTCACTATTTAACCACACTACAGAGGGCAGGAAAAGGGGACTTGTGCGCTTATCTATAGTGCACTTTATGTCTAATAGGAAGCATTTTTGGGGGGAAATTCCAGTTTTAAAGTCCATTTTCCCTTATCACTTATTTACACACACACATGCACACACACACACACAAACAGTAAGAGTTTGACTAATCACTCTGAGACGAGGTGGTTCTTACAATGATTTTTAAAGATTTTGTAATTCTTTTTTAAATAATTTCTCACATTTACAGCATTGACTACTCATTCTCATCCAAAGAAAATCACAATGATCATATATATCCAACAAAGAACCTAAGAGGTGACATTTTGTAAGTGTTGGGATTTGAACCCATGAACTTCTGCTTAGTAGCATTTCCATGTGACCACCATGACATTGCAACTCCACCATTAGTGAATGAACTCCAGCACAGGTGCAATACAGGAATCTCAGCTGAACCTCCACCACACACAACGTGTTTCTATTTCTCCTGTCAGTAGGGAGCTGTTTCATGTTCTCGATCATTTTAGGAGACTCATGATTAAAACTGGAGAAGACAGGCTAATGAAAATCGTGCTTTTTTCTGAGATGATGTAGGTGTCAGGAGTATTTATAATACCACGTCTAATGGAGGATTTCTAGCAATCCTCAACATTATGTTTTGAATGTTTCCCTAAATCTAGGAGTCTAGAAGCACCACAAGCTGGAAAAAGGACTGCTGCAACTTGGGGTCACAGCCCATCTATCTTCACTAGCTAAGAGACGGATAGAGGGGGAAAAAAAGACAGAACAAAGTATGCTTCTGACAATGTGATCAGAAGGTTTTGACTTTGAATCTCTTAATCACCAAGCTGCCACTGCTGGGCCCTGCTCCTGCTGGTCTTTTACTCTCAGTTGTATAAATGCAACAAAAAATGTACCTAGCTCCAGATTAGGGTGTCTGTCAAATCCCATAAATACCTCTGGTTCTTTCGACTCTGCTTCTCTTTAGGTCAACATATACTAAAGAAACTTCTCCATCAACCAGGACGAGCTTTCTTTCTCGTTTTTTCAGGGATTTTCAGAGACAGTGAGTTTTTGTGTGAAAACATGAAAACAACACACAAAAAACATATCGTTCAGACTGTGAGCATGGACAAAGACACACAGAGTCCAGGATTAAACAGTGCTGCAGCTGAATGTGAAATGAGAAACAGGAGCGAGTGATTAGTAAAACCTGTAACAAAGAAACACACAGGGGCTGAAGGGTAACTGTACAAGCGCTGATTTTGTATCATATAACAATGATTCTTTTTACAATGTGTTGGACTAACCCACTGATAATCACAAAAATGCAACAACAATTTCTATATATGTATATATACACAGTGATAATAGAGATAGCATCTTTACATGCTCCAGACAATAGATTAGATTACACTTTACTGTCATTGTGCAGAGTAGATGAAATGCAGTTAGCATCTAACCAGAACTGCAAATATTTATGCTTATGCTATATATATATATATATATATAGATATAATATCGATATATATATATATATATATATATATATATATATATATATATATGAGGCAGTGCAGATGCTGTACCACACTGTAATGCAGGATGTGATAATGTTTTCAGACGGGTTATACACAATAATTAGTATATTATTTACACAGAGATCCTTTTTAATGTGATTTCTCCTTCTAACAGGATTATTTTTTTAGTTAATTAATTAATTAGCAGGATTCATAGCTGCACAATCCAACTGCTAACTGTAGTAATGCATACTTTTGTCTTTATGTGAATTTCATGCTTACAACTTGTTTCTTAGTTTTATTCCCTCTCTTGAGTTATAATGCTATGCTTTAAATGTCCTGTTTATTATTTCAGAATCTAAGCAAAAAACCTCCTGAATGCAATTCTGTTTGAATATAGATGCATTAATAAGGACATTTTCAATCTTGAGTCCGGTGTCTCCTAAGGTTTCTTCCTTATATCATTTCATGGAGTTTTCTTAATGACCGTTTCTGCAGGCTCACTCATTAAGAATAAATATATATTACATTTTTACATTTGTATTTTTTTTTAATTTAAAGTCAGTTATTTTGCAAAGTCACTTTGACATCAAGTCTATAGTTAAAAGCTGTCAGGTTTGGGTTCTGTGAGGTTTTCATGTTTTGTTTTTATGCTTGTGATGTAGATGTAGATGTAGCCCTCTCGTTTGCTTTGTCCATGGCCTTGTATTGCTTTCTGCACTGCTGACGGTGAGGTTATGTGAGTCAAATCAACTTTGTTGTTTCATCACTTTTAATATTTAATAAAGCTGCACTTGGGTTCTTTATTATTTGCCCTTTAGTGGATTAATACAAAAGGACTATACAAATAAAATTGAATTTAATCTAACATAAATTTTACATCACTCATGATGACTCATTAGGTTTAGTCACATAATAGTGCAGTTAATGATATTTGTACAGAAAAAAAAACCTTTTATTTGTCAATTCTTTTTATTTCAGACAGCTTCTGCATAAAGAACAGAAATGAAATCAGACCAAAAAGTTTAGAAATGGAGATCAAGTGAGAGAGAAAGCTACCAGCAGACAGGTCCAAGTTTAGCAAGCTACAGAGGAACAGGCGTTTTCCAGCTCTGTGAAGAAAAAGAAATAAAGACAGGACTGTGACTTGCTGTTCTCAAACAACTTCAGCGTTATGAATATACAGAGATGTTAAATAAAAAGCAAATGTAAGAAATTAAATGCTGTTTAAGTTCTAATACGGGGTATTAGTTTTGCACAATATATCGTTTCAGCATCCACATAACAATGTGTTCTTCTGCAATAGTCACATCACGGGATGTGCAATGTCGAGTGGGGATTACAGATTGGACTGCACCACAGATCAGAACACGTGTGTTGCAAACTATTTGCAAAGTTTAATATCCGGGTGAAAGTTTAGCATTTGCACATTGTTTTACAGCTTAATACATGTTAAAAATGTCCATCAAGTTTAAAACAAAAAACAATAACTTTAATGTATTTAATGTGTTTATGGCCTGCAGATCACATGATGTAGCTCTTTGGTTTTTCTTTAGAACTCGGAGCATGAATTTTCCCTCAATTTGAAGGCTCAACATTAGCTCACATCCGCATAGTGAAATTCCGACTGTTTAGAGACCTGATAACTCCTTTTTAATCCCAACATTAGGTTAATAAGTGCCAACAGTTGATTGTCTAATGTGATCTATTTCTAAGTGATGTGGACACACACACCTGAGTGCTCCAGAATGTCATACTATGTGATGATGAATTATTGTGTATTTTATTAGTATCGCCTGGCTGAGCATATTTCTTTAAATCATTATAAAAGTACTTCTTTGTTTCTTGTCTGGTTGATAATTTTTAATAACTGAATATTAGAGATTTTATTGAGATTGTTTATTTGTGTGTTTATAGACATGATTAATAAAACGACGGGGCCTGGGGAAAGTGTATTTTCTTTTACTCCTTTCTGTAATGTGTATTGTAAGGCGTTTTGTTGGTGTTATTTTTACCTGGCACACTCTCCCGGCACTGGTGCAGAGATTTAATGGCGGTTACATATTCCTCTCCCAGGAAATCCTCGTAGCTCTTATTGTCTGCAACTTTTTGGAGACATTTGGTGGAATCTTTAAAGAGTGATTTTTGATTCTCTTCAGATTTAAAAATTTTAAACTGGCTTTCTGAGCTGGGGCCAAACCTCTCCTAAAATACAGAAAGAAGGGAGGAAAGAAGGGAGTCATGGGTCTTAAAGCTCATGTTAGTGTAAACTTTTAAACCAATCATGAAAAGCTCTGTGTTTCAGTGACATGTATTATCTAATGTTGGATGATGTGAAATATGATGTGAGTTTTCTGCTCACCTGCTGATCCTTGAGGAAGGCCACCACACTATGAAGTTTGCCTGGATGAGTGATGACCGCATGAGCTGGAACTATGGCCAAATTACACTTCTCATACTCAGAAACCTCACCGGAGCCTCCTGGGCAGATGAGCTTAAAGTCTGAGGATTTAAAGGCTTTAGCCCACTCTGGTCCGTTGCCTGGAGAGAGAGAGAGAGCACCGTTAACTACATCTACAATTCTGCTCTATTTTTTTTTTTACATCGTTCTTTCTTAAAAATATTAAAGGGTGATTGAAGCGAACCAAACACGACCAGTGTCCAGACCATAAAAACATTTAGCAGCTCTTTAACTCACCGTCTGTGTTCTCAGCTACAGTGGTGTGTTTAACAAAAGCCACTTCACCTGCACCATCAGCCAAACACCTGCAGCACACAAACAGAACCATACTTAACACCGCTACACAGCAGCAATCTCTAATCGCAGTGCTGAAACTTGTCTGTAAAGTGAGGTGATGTGATAGGAGGTAATGTGAGGTTATGTGATGTAGGTAAAGTAAGGTTATGTGATGGCAGGTAATGTGAGGTAATGTGATTTAATGGGAAATAATGTGGGGCGATGTGATGGAGGAGATGTAAGGTAATGTGGTGAAAGGGGATGTGAGGTGATGTGTTAAGGGGAGATGTGAGGTAATGTGATGGGGAGATGTGAGATGATAAGAGGAGATGTGAAATGATGTGATTTGATTTGAGGAAATGTGATATGACGTGATGGAAGGAGATGTGTAGTTTTGTGATATAATGTGAGGTGATGTGATGCAATGTGTCTGAGACCTGAAGGCTCCACTGTAGCCATAATAAGGCTCATTATAGCTGGCTTTGCATTTGTCTGTTCCAGCTTGACCTCCTTTACATAGTTTACACAGGCTTGAATCAGGATCTGAACCAGGAGCGCAACTTTCACTGAAGTACGTCGCTGTGGACCGACAAACAAACAAAAATCTCGCTCATATCGAATGTGTAAAGAAGTTTTAGGGTTAATGACATTTTACAACAGAAATACATTTTCTAACTCACACAAGTCGCAGTTTTGATATTTTTCATGCAGGAGCCCCATGGGGATGTTCCAGCCTGCTGTACGGCCCACGCCGGTGTGACATGACTTTTTGCCTTTCAGTTTGTCCCAGGTCAAGCCGGAATTCTTCTGCACTACTGCCACTGCATAATAGGATGAGGCGTCTCCTGAAGAATGACAAATTTTATACTTGTTAATTTTCACAGTGAACTAAAAAAGGTGTGAGTAAGAAAATCTAAATAAATAATTACAGCTAACAGGAAATCGATTTGAAGATGAACTGGAGGGAGATTAAAAAAATGCTGGACAGACTGAGTTGATGTATTTAGCTGTTTACCATATTATTTATGTAGCTAAGTAATAAGCTGAAGAATTTCAGTGAACTTACCCGATGAAGATGTACACTTTGCTGTTGAAAAAAGAATAACAGAACTGAATTGTTAGTTATCCTGCTTTATAAAGGTCAATAACACACAGAAACTCCTACTGCCCTCTATCTGACAATTATCCTATTACAGAACATCAGCAGATGTTTTATTTCACTTATAACAGATTACAAAGTTTTCATTTTAAAGAACTCATCAAACTCTAAATATTTCATCATCTCCTGTTTTTACTGAGAATGTTACTATATAAAATGAGAGAGTATTAGGCATCACTGTAAACAAGCTGTTGCTATAGAAACTATAGCATATCAGGGCAAACACATTAACATACTGTTAGAGCCTCTGTTCTGGAGAATCAACAACAGCTTTTATTTTACCCAACCACAATCCAGAACTCAGAAGATGCTGAGATACAAATGTAATAAACAAAGCCTAGAGACTATTTAAAATTAAAAAAAAAAAAAAAATCAGATTTTGCTTACTTTCATCATACTGCTCCACCATGACCGGCACCAGTCCACACTTTCCTGCAGTATACACTTCTCCTCCATCAACCGCAACAGCATCGGCCTTATTAAGCTGCACACACGATGGGAAAGTTACAGAATGAGAAACATGACACAAAAATTAATAAACACTCTTAACATCTTGTTGAATTTGATGACTGATCGTAAAATGTCTATTGCCCGAGTCGTACGTGCTCTTAAGGCTCCAACACTTTTCTCTCTGTATATGCTTACTTTAGGCTCCATCTTTATAAAGCATGGTGTCACTTCACAGTTATGCTGATGATACCTAGAATCACTACTTAAATGGGCTGATAGCAACACCTTTGACACTTCGGTGGCCTGTATGAAGGATTTTAAAGTATCAAACTTTTTTAACCTTTACAAAAAGAAAACTTTTGGTCCCCCTAATAGAATTTTCCTAAAATATCTCAGTAAACACTATGTTACATCCCAAGCCAAACCCATCTGTGGTTAAATCCTGCTTCTTTTCTCTTTGTATTTTCTTTAAAATGAATTATTTTAGTTTTTCTCAATGTTTTTATATCATCACCTCTGGATTACTGTAATTGTATTGCAGAATGAATTGCACCACCTTTGATCCCTCTTCAATTGGTCCAAAATGCATCAGCAACCCTGTCACTTATTGTCATTGGTTACTCTGTATTGGCTGCCTGTGCAGTTCAGTATGGAGTTTAAAATTCTTTCTTTTGTTTTTAAGTCTTCAAACCACTAACTGCTTTTCTTACATTACCTTCTTGAAGCCTTAGATTGCTCACTATTCTCAGAGTTAAACTAAAGAAAAGAAGGAAATGTGCCTTCGCTGTAATAGGCTTGTATAAGCTTACAAGTTTATGTTTCATCTCTGTTCTTGATTCTATGGCAATTCCTAGTTCTATTACCTATATTTGTTTTATTATTAGTTTTTGTTTTTAGCATGAGCGTTTTTATTTACATTATGTTTTATTTACTATTTTTTACAGTATTTACAGTACTGTGCAACCAGTACAGAGTAATCACTTTGTTCAGCTGCTGCTTTTGTAAATGATGCTTTATAAATAAATTAAAGTTAAAACTTGAATGTCATTGTCTCTTTACCAGGATGGCCTTGATGCAGTCCTGCGGCGTGGCTGCAGATTCACATTCCAGCAAGGTGTTGCCTTCATCATCGGAGATGGTAGTGCTCCAGGTGTCACATTTATTTCTCTGATATGTTCCCACGGTGCACCACTTAATCTTCTGGGACTCACTGGGTGTGTTTTCTGGAAAAAGGAAAAGTATTTATTGTTAGAAACTCTTTCCCATATCTGGCGCCAGAGTCCGGTTAGAGATTCCGCCACACTGAGACAAGAGTCTGGTTAGAGATTCCGCCACACTGAGAAACACAAGTGGCACACACTGAGAGGTAAATGTTATGTTCTAAAGATTATTTTATTATATTTTTCTGTGGTGTGAGGTGTTTTAAAAGTGACTAAATTTGCTCAGACGCACCCAGATTACAAATCGTAAATATTCAACATGTCAGATATCAAGATTTGTATAGGAAACCCAGAGGACAAACATGCATACCATCAGTAATATTTTTTTTTTACCGTGAATCTTCTGTCAAAAAGATTATTCCAAACAATATCATTGCAAATTCTTCCTGCCTATCATCCGCCATGTTTCTTCTCAAGTCTCAAAAACCTTTATGAGATTTCTCGTGTTCACACTCAGAAGAGTTAGTGTGTTGTGTGCAGCATAGAGGGTTTTAAATGCTTATGTATATGTGTGCATGTGCAGCGCCGGGTAGGCAGCTCACCTCTCCTGAGCGAGTGGATGGCATTCCAGTATTCTCCTCCCAGGTAGATGTAGGAGGTGGTGATATCTGGTAGCCTCTTCAAGTCAGTTGTGGAGTCTTTAAACATCAGATTTTTTGCAGGGAAGTCTTCAGAGGAGAATAGACCCTGATTCTGTGACACAAAAACATACCTTTGTTTTATTTATTTATCAATGCCTTTATTAGCAACATATCGTCACCTTTCTGTCTTTGAGGTGTAGAAATCCCAGGCATTATAAATGGCTTGATTGATTTGTGTGTCATTAAACGCTAATTCTGGAAAACGAGATAATTTATGAAACAGTTCCTCCGAAGGAGCTCCTACAAGAACATTTTTTTAACCCACTCAGTAGAATAATAAATAAATAAATAAATAACTATCCATAAAACCCTTAAGGTACCCATGAAAAGCAAAATAACTATTATATCTCTATATCAGAAAAGGAAAAGAAAAGCAAAACTTTGGTAAATCCCATACCTTTAGTGGCTCAAGAACCTGTGTGATGCGGTCAGCCAGGTCTTTGTCGGCACGAGTGACGACGGCGTGAGCAGGAACCTGGGCCAGGTTGCAGGCTTTATACTGGTCGACTGGCTTCCTGGTGCCGTCCTTACACAGCAGCTCGAACTTGTCTGGCTGACCTAACAAAAAACAACCTGTGTCTTTATATTGCGCTACTCACTAACGTTACATACTTTGCAGAATCCTTTACTTACTAAGTGCTGTGAGGTGCTTCACAAACGCCACATCAGCATCAGCTTCTGTTAAGCACCTGCAGCAACCAGAAAGGGTTCAGACCACATTATTAGTGATGGTATTGGTAACAGTGTGTAGGTCAGCATCAACATTTATCCGAAAAAGATTTTAATAAATAGAAATAACCACTTTTAGCAGAAATGTGGTGAAGTTTTTTCAAAACGAGATTATGTTAGGTGTACCGAAGGCAGTCGCTAAGAGAAGAGTCAAAAGTTAAATTATAACTGTATGGTTTTTATAGTTTTTTGGAGCTGTGTGGGTTTGTTTTGATTCGGCCAAACTGACCAATTGTTTTATGACACAACATGTTTATTTAGTTTAATTTCTTATTTTAGTTCCTTGTGGTGTTTATATACAAATAAAGTTTTTATGATTAAAATGAATAAATAAATGGATGGTTTCTATGGATGGATGGATGCGGTCTACATGGATCATATCAAAAGTAACGGACAACTCCATCACCACCTATATGCTTTACATAAATTCCATTAAACCTCACATAAACCAGTAGCTTTTGTGTGTTTGTCTTGGTTCAGTTTGCACAATAAAAAAACAGAGGGAGGGAGGTTTTTACCTAAGAGCTCCTTCATAATCGTAGTACGGCTCGTCGTGAGAGCGCTGGCACTTGTTTTTACACAACTTGCACAGTTTGGGGTTTGTTGCACCTGGCACACAGCTGGCAGAGAAGAATTCCGCCACGGCTGTCAAACAAAAACAAATTGATGAGAAAATGATAATTGTTCTCACTGCCATGTTTGTCTTTACATCTCCGCATTCTTTACATCTCCGCACTCTCACACAGAACTGCTTTCTGTTATTTAACAGTGAAATGATTGCAATTTTTATTTATAACAGAATTATAAATTATATACCAGTTTACAGATTTTTCCCTAAACACTCTAGACTCTTACCATAAACATGAACTTCACATCTGCTTACAGAAAAGTAACCAGATAAACACTGAATGGTATTGGAATCTATCAATTCGATGTGTCTGTCATTCAAGTCTGTTACTATAAAAGATCCTTTATGATAAATGAAGCTGTGGCATAAAATGAGGTGAATAAACACCTCTCTATTCAGATAGTGATGTATGTGTTCCCAGCTTCTGTGTGTGGAAATAAGGGGTGGGAATGAACAATTGATGATGAATACTTGATCAAGAAAAATATTGTTGATTGTAGTTAATTAAATAGATTGATGGTTCTAGACTGGTAGAATGGAGTTTGGATTGCCAGATAGGTAATGGAACGCTGAGATCTGTGTGTGTGTTTCAGTAGTCAAAATTAAAATGTAAAAAATATTCACTACCTTAAGCGCTTCATAATGCCTAAACGTTACTATTAAAAAAAATTGAACCAATACCTGTGCATTCTGCGCTACCGTGCGACTTCATCCAATCATACAAACACTTTGCAAATTTGACCAATCATTAAGCCCAGCCAATAGTTGCCTCCCAAAACGTATTATTTTAAAGATGTGCTAATACACTAATGTCTCTCAATTACCAACAAAAATGACTGTGCATTTAGAGCATTTCCCAGATGATCTTTACGAAGATAAAGATAAACTCTGTTTAACTTGGCGTACGTTGTGCTGCCGCAATCTGCAACCTTTCCTTTTTTCAGTAAAGCTCCCATAAAGTCAGTAACTCTAATCAACAACTCTAAACAAGTCACACAAAGAGCGGCGAAATCCCAGAAGAACTAAAGAAAGAGTTCAATGTGGTGTTTTGTGCCGCCAGACTATAATAAGAAGAAATAATTATTCGATCATTTTGATTAATTATTGATTAAATGAATGTAAATGAATGACCATTCTTAATCATGAAAAACCTCCTCACCATCCTCCAGAGGTTTGTCGTCGATGCCTAACCACTGGATTTGTTTGTCTTCGATGAGCATGCCAATAGGAATGTTCCAGCCTGCAGTTTTTCCCAAAGCTGTGTGGCAAGACTTCTTCCCCTGAAGTTGGTTGAATTTGACATCAGAGCCTTTCTTAGCCACAGCTACAGCGAAGTAACACGTCTCTGTTGGAACATGATCAAGATTACAGACTGATTAGTGAAAGCACAGAGAACAAACAAGCCTCATGGTTCTTATTCTTTTTGTGTTCACTACCGCTTGCGTATTGCTCGGCTAGGATGGGATGAAGGTTATGAGGCGTGAGGCCGGCAGTGTAGATGTCTCCTCCGTCCAGAGTGATGGCATCTGCATCACCTTTCTGATCAAACACATTTAAACAATTAAATGATCCCCATCATGCTTTTATTGATCTCACTAACATTTTATTGATTCCACTAGGATTTTACTGATTTTATGGCATTTTATTCATAAAACATTTATAGAGCTACATTTGAGCAAGCTGGCTTGTTTGTTAATTACCTAAACACAAACGGGTAATAAACAGATAAACGCGAAGCTTGGAACATTGCAGTGCTGTCTTTAATTGCTGTTATGTAAAAGTGAGGCTTCAGTTCTGTCAGTCATTTTACCTTGACAGCTTCAATGCACTCCCGAGTTCCCGCCCTTAGTACGCAGGCTAACTGTTCGAACTTGTTGCATTTACTCAACTCCGCTTCTGACTTTAAACACCATCTGACCTTCGCTGGTGCAGCCTGCGCTACGGCTAAAATAACAACAACAAACAATTAAAGTGTAAAACACATCAGAACCGACCCAATGCATAAGTGTATACATATTATGGCACTAGACAGTGATTAGTATAAAAAAAATGCAATATTAGATATGGTTATTTAGCTACTCTTCAGTACAACAAAGGCGTTTGCACCATGCTCCTCCGGCACTAGAGATTTTTTTTGTTGTTTTAATCTATTCAATTACTGAACATTTAAAATGATAAAATGCACTCCCATAACATAGTCTTATTTAAATTTATTTATTTTTTTACATTCCTTTCAGACAGGAACGTTTCAGCTGAAAGGCCTTCTAGAGTGTGTTAAATAATACAAATCATCCACCCACTTTTTAAATCACTCATTTGATGTCAACATTCATTCGTTAATGCTCAATAACTTAATTTACCATTAACCAAATACCTCACAAATCATTACATTTACCAGCCCATGACCCTGTATACCCCTTATTCAAACATAGACACAAAGGATTTGATATTATTGTTCTTATGTAGACAAGAAGTTAACAGAAACTTAAAAACTTGCTTCACTACACCGCATTAAGTATGACACCTGGTACAGAAAGACTTTTAATGTTAAAGTATAAATCAATACCTGATCACTTTTGTGGGCTGGCTATTGTTAGAATTAAAAAGCATAATAAACGCATTGGACTGATGTCACCAAAACTGCTACAACATTTATAATTAATAATGAGTGTATTAGATTTATAGTGTGCAACTAATCAATAATAACAGTCATACTGGTGGCATAGAAAGTTCCCCAAATAAAATTCTACTTAGGGATCCCTAATGGCTTGGGACCAACTTGGGTTTCATCCATGTCATGTGACATAACATGATGCAAATAAACCTGAATGAAAGACGGAAAGTTAAATTGACACCTCTTCTTCCTCAGGTGTAGGTGAGGGTTTTGCTCACGGGCACATCGGTGGCTGGAAATTAAACCCACAATGTTCTGATCAGCAGTTCAACACTTTAACCACTGAGCTACTGAAGATCAGAAAATCAGATGCAGAACTTAGCTCTGATCACTGAACGTTCCTCATTTAAACACTGATAAAAGGAAATTACTGAAAGCGTCAGGAATAAAAATCACATTTGAAAGTCTTAGAGAATTACTGGGTGACTGTCACTTCTAACGACAGCCTCCTATAGACATTATTTTACACACTCCATTAGATGTGTGAAATCCCATTCTAATCCCACTGTTCTTCTGCTGTGGACTTTAAAGGAGGTCTTGAGCTGAAAGTCAGACAGCTGGAGCACTGTGTCGATGGTACAGATAATCTGATAATCACAATTTCTAAAGCCAATGACTGATTCCACACATTATCTCTAACAAGTTCCACTTTAACATGTATTTTTAAACCCAGCTCACAGGAAACGTGCTGTCTTACCGAGGCAGGAGAGGACGGCAAACAGGACAAGGAGCTTCATGCTGGACTCCTGGGTGCAGCAGACACCGTGCAGGACACCAAGGGAACATTTATAAGGAACCTGGAGCTGAGGGGGCGGAGTCTGAATAAAAAGGGGGTGTGCTCCTAACCTTACAGTCATTACATAGCAGCACTACAGATGGAGTGTATCAGACTCGGTTTCTGCACTCTGTCTTAGTAATTTCACCTGCAACAGTAGGTGGATTGAGTTTGGAAAATTCCAAAAAAAGTCTGGTTTTATTTCATCTTCTGTAACACATGATCGTTTTACAGGAAGTTTCTGTAATTTAAGACACAAGAGAAAGTTCTAAGCAATGTTTCAGCGATTCAGATATAATATAGCACAAGTTTGATAAAAATCCTTCTCATAAATATTAAACAAAAACAGCAGGACATTTTACAGTTTTTAACTACAATTACTATTTTAAAAAAGCCTATTTACCAAGAATTAACAAAAATCAAGGATATAATTAAATGTAAAATATGTCACAGATCAGTGTAAACAATCTGGGAGCTCGAATAAGGACCACGCATCTCTAATACAGGATTCCATAAGCTAGAAGCGATTTAAGAATGTTAAATGTTAGGATGAATATAGGATGAAAAACCTCTCCTTGACTTTCAGCTCTAATGGTCAGAAAACGCTGACACTGGAGACTCATTCCTCCATACATTATCTAAAGATCAGTCAATGTGACGCTGTTGCTATAGAAACGATAAGGTGAGGCTGCACTACTGTCAGAGCTGCCGGTAGAGAAAACTAATCTTCGTTTGCTCTTTTGATCAAACAGAGTCCAGAGATCAGCAGCTCGATCAGCAGCTTCACTGCTGGATTTTTTTTTAGGAGTTTGTGAAGTTTAGAACTTTCTTTAACATAGCGAGATGCCTAAACTTCTAAACTTCCGTAGAATTTCCGTAGAATTTCTCCCCAATGTTCTGATGTTTACTTGATCAATTATTGCACAATACCAAAGCTGAAAGTTCATTGCAAATCATCAGAATGCTGAACATCATTAAGTTCGTTATCAGAGACACAAATCCAAACACACACAGACACCCACACCTGACGCAATTCCTGTAAAATACAGAATGAAGAGGATTTACAAAATTTCACAATTTTATTGATTTGTGATTATTTTCTTTTTATTTTTATTTTAAAATCTTTGAGTCACATAGAAGCCTTTTAAAAGGCAAATAATAATAATAATAATAATAATAATAATAAAAAGAAGAAGAAGAAAAATATTGCAATTTTTATGGTTTAAACAGCTAAATAGGCATTTTACAGAAATGAATGTAAATCATGTGACCTAAATGTGTAGTCTGTCTGCAGTCTGTCTGTCGTCTGTCTGTCTACAGTTTGTCTGTCTATCTGTCCACAGTCTATCATTTGTTGTTCTCTAGTCTATCTACAGTTTGTCTGTCTGTCTGTCAGTCAGTCAGTCTGTCTGTGTTTTACAGCAGTGTGAATTTCCAGACTGCGCAACAGGTTGACTTGCACGTAGTAAACCTTGATCTTTGACCCCTGACCACTGGATATTGCCGTTAGATAAGAGTTTGTGGTTTTAGCGGTATGATAATCAAATGAAGAAAAGTTTCAACATTAAACTCATCAGAGAAGATGAACAGAGCCTCAGAAACAGTGTCATGTGTTCAAAGATCACCTGAAAACACACAAAAAAAATTTACCTGAAAAACCTCAGCTAGAGAAATGCCGAGCTGATCTTTTAAAAGAAAAGCCTTGCTTAATTATTATATTTAGTTTATTTAATCATAAATCATACTTTAATCATGCTAAAATAAAGTTTCAATTATTTCATTTGATAATATTTATACTTTTCAGAACATTGGAAAGCTTTTAAAGGATTTTAAAATAAACGTTTTTCAGGTTCAAGTTTGTCCTGTTGGTCAGTGACTCGTCTGTTTAAACAGCTGCACAAAACTGTTTATTTTAACGTCTCTTTTCACTCAAGTCTAATTTGATTATCTGAAACCGAGTAAATCTGAAGGACACTTTGTTCCGAATCTCTGTGCAAATGTCAAGTAACCTGCAGAGACAAAGTCACTCAGTTCATCAAAAAAGTTTTTAGTTTTAAGGTGGAGAACTTAACGATTTTAATGGACTTTGGAGGCCCTCAGCGATCTGTTTTATTAGTAGTAACAGTACAAGTAGTAATGTAATAATATGTGGAAAGAGTGTGGTAGGGGGCTTAACCTCATAGTCTTTCATAGGGCGAGATTATATGCATGAATACTTAAAATATTAACGACAGAAATGGTTCAGATGCAGTTCTTTTAATCACCATTAGGGGAAACAGAGAGATTGAAAATTTCAGACTGCATTTACACTGCAGATCTTTATGACTAATTCCGATTTTGTGACTGTATCCCATTTGCTGAAGGCTTGTTCACTTATTCTTTTGAAACTGACCTGTAACCGATTTTTGCATTTACACTATACACTGCCAAATAGCGGTGGACGTACTGACCTGAAAATAAGTAAAAACTGCACGATAAACTATAGACGCAATGAAGAAATGATTATTCGGTACCATATTGCACCATATTTAAATTGTGGTTTTGTTGTTTGTGTTTGGTTCTCCGCAAGCATAACTTTATCCCAGTTTTCCTTTGCTTTAGACAACCTGCTATAATAAACCTCTAACGAGTTACACCAACACACTGGGTCAGGATTCACACAGTGCTATGATATTTCACACAGACAAGCCGGTAAGGGGCGTAAGGATGAGAGAAAACCACAGGACTCACCAGATGTTGATTAGAACATCAGCTCTGTTCTGTTCTTTTCCCATAGAAACAGTAAAGAGGTAGAAAACCCTGAATCAATTTTAAATTTAACTCCAAGTTTTACACTTTGCTTACACTGTAGACTCCTTACACACATCGTGATCTGTACGCGCCTCTGTGAAGCTGTTGCTATGAAAACCAAGGGGAAGTGGTGGCTCAAGATGTTACCCGAAGACTGTGTGTTCAATTCCCAGCTTCACCAAGCCACCACTGTTGGTCCCCTGAGTAAGGCCCTTAACCCCCAATTGCTCAGTTGTATAAAAATAGATAAATGTAAGTCGCTCTGAATAAGGGCATCTGCCAAATGCTGTAAATGTAAAACCATGATGTTTCAATGTCAGTGCCTTAATATAAAGCTGTGCGAGAGCTGTGTTGAGAATGTGTAGCAATGGGGCAACGAAGGCTGTTGCCTCACAGCAAAAAGGCGGGCAGGGTTCTCCCTGTGCTCCGGTTTACTCCTGGTACTCCGATTTCCTCAGTCCAAAAATATGTATGTTAGATTGATCGGTAATTTTAAATTGCCCATAGGAGTAAGTGCGAGAGTGTGTGTTGGGCCCTGGGATAGACATGTCCAGGGTGTTCCCTTCCTGCCTTTCAGACACTGCTGGGATAGACTTTAGCAGATCCTGTGACCCCGAATTAGGGAATAAGCGGGTATAGAAAATGAATGAATGAATAAATTAATATAACATAGAGCAATATATCTGCATACACTTTAGGGGGCATCTCTTGTGTTTTATTGAGTTAAGTGGTGGAGATGAGATTGATTTAAGGATAATTACATTTTTGCTTTTAATTCCATCGTTTGCTTGTTTAAATGTTTTCAAGATAATTTCCTAGTATAAATAAATTTCCTGATCAGGTTATAGGAAAAAAGGTTAAAGAGGCAGAATGTATTATGTAGTGTTTAGCAGGTGACAATCTTTAAAAATAAAAATTGTTGTGTACAGTATTGTATCTTCTGTTATAAAGATAAATATTCTTATTTTGTTAATGAATAAGCATTTTGTTATTTAAAAAGCAAACATTTTATTACCTATTGCATTTGACTACTTTTTGTATGTTGTATAAATATGCATATATTAACAAAATCTTTTAGAAGTGCCTCATCTATTACTTTCGCCCAGGGCACTTACTTCTTCTTGGTTTTCCTCTGGTGAGATGGGTAATGGGTAAAACATTGGGGAGGTGCAGTAAGAATAAAAGCATCATCATCATCATCATCATCAGAGGAAACCCAACCTGGCGACCTGTACATCCTGACACTATTACAGTAATTAGAATTGCTTGAACAGGTCGCCACACGGACAATGAAACATTCTAAATATGAATAAAATATTCCATGTCTGCAATTACACACTTACAAACAAACACATTGTTTTTTCAACGGTTATATTTGAGAATCAACATTTTTTTGTGAAAATGATGCAGCATATAAAAAAAGGAACAGAGATTTCACTATAAATGGAGCCCTCCCCCCTCTACTCCACGCTGATGATCTTACGGTTTTAACCGCTTTGCTCTGCAGGAGTCTGAAGATCTGTTTTAGTTCAATTAATAAGAGCCGCAGCTTTCCCTTAGCGCACCGACAGCAGTGTCGATCCAACACAAGACCAGAACCACAGACTCGTCCGTGCGGAACTGGCATTTTTTCTGTATATTTCTTTTTAACTACGTACGAAAAGTTCAAGTCCATTACTAGCTTCTGAACGAAACCAGATGGTTTGCTCGTTAGCTAGCATGCTAGTTACCTAGCTACAGAGCTAGCAGGGACCATGATAATGATGTCTGGAGAAACAGAATTTTTTAGAAAACTGAGTTTCAAGTTTTGTGTGGCAAATTGTATTGCTCACGTTTGTTTTTTGATTTTTATTTGGCGCACCGGATACAAAAGGCCACAAAAGGAACAAGAGCGAGGGGACGAGAGCAAAAGAAAAGGAAAGCACAGGTATGAGTGAAAAAAAAGGGGCAAAGGAAAGTGGGGGGTGTGGGTTGGATGTGGGTGGGTGAGAAGTGGTTAAGTGAGGGGATGACAGTGGGGAAGGGGAGCAGGACATGGGCATGTGCTTTGGAAAACGTTCAGGTTTTTAAATCCTCACTAAAACTAGTGATTGGATTTAAAGTGGCTTACTGACTGATCTAAAGTCTGAACCTGTCTGGATTCTCTCTTCAGATTATTCCATGATTTTTGTTCAGAAAACCAAAGAAGATGCAGCAGGAGCAGAGTCGTGCCGAGAAATTCCCAAATAAATACGAGGGCGTGGTCCGTCGGCGGGAATGCGGTCCTCTTTGGTCCGTGGAGAACAACGGATGAAGGACGAGTACAGTAAAGAACAAAGCCTAGAGTGTGGGGTTAGTTCCTCTCCTGCACAAACACAGTCTCCTGAGGACAAAGGCCCGCCTCCTTCAGCGTGATGTCATAGTCCAAATGAGCTAGCTTCCGCCGGGGAAAGTTAGTGACGAGTTCGAAGCGTTCGTTCGGATATCCGTTTGACTGAACGTGTCTTACCAGAGCCTGTGGGGAAAAACACCAGCATTAGAAACAAATGAAAACAAACAAAAACAAATCCTCTGTTAGCTTTCGAGTGTTGTACACACCATAAGCTTAGCATTAGCAGAAAGCGATATTTGTTCCCTCCTACCATCCGGGTATCTCAGCATCAAACGAGCCTTTGGACCTTAAAACAACAAACAGAAATGCAGACCGATCAAAACACAGCAAGGGCGTGGCTACTGAGACCTACAGATAACATGTGGGGTTAAAAGACGATTTAAAGACTATTAAACATCTTAAAAATACGTTAAACATAGAAGAAAGGAAAGAGGAAAATGCATAAGATTAAAGAGGAAAAAGATAAGATGAAGAAGGAGCATAACAAGGAACAAAGATCAAAGGCGACTACATGGAGATAAAGGATGAAAAAAAGGAAGAGATGGTGGGTAACAGATATAAGCAAAAAAAAAGAGGGTTAGAAAATTATTAATTATAAAATTAACACAATGAGATTAATGATGCAGGTGGGATAATTACATAAAAGAGTGAGAGGATGGGAAAAAAAACAGAATAATGAAAAGAAAAAGGAGAAGGTGAAACTGATTTGTGGCATTATTTATATTCATTATTAACACTTTGCCGCCCCCTGCAGGCTTCATGTGGAACTGTAGCAGTAAATAGGACTTGTGTGTTTAAAGCAGCAATTTTTTGTGTGTGTACCGTTATCTTCAGGCTGTGTGCTTTGGGTCGATGTAATTTTGTGACTTTGGTCATAATGATGCTGCTGTTGTGAAGCTGCAGGTTCGAGGCTCGGTCGTAGTGAAGGCTCCACATGGTTTTTTTTGCTTTCTTCTTTTCTGTGATTTGACTCTTTATATGGGGACTTCCTGTTCTGGGCGGGAATATCTGAGGAAGTGGGCAGGGCCTGTTCTGATGATGTGTTTCCATCTATGGAGTCTTTTCCAGCACCCTCACTGTCTGAACCGTCCACTGAGATCATGCCCTCACTGTCAGAGAAAGCCTCGGCGTCCGAGTCGTTTTCTGACTCAGCTTTCTCCTGCTTCGAGTCATAGTGTGTTTCCTGTAGAGACGCTCGGATCGCCGCCTCCAGCTGACTGTCCTCACTCGCATCAATCAAACTCTCCTAAGGAATATCAGGCACAAATGTTAGATTTATTTAATGGAAGTTAAATAAGATGCACATTTTTTTAAATCGGCGTGCAGTGAGATGTGTTCTTACCGAGCGAGCGCGTTTGGCTGGCGGTTGACTGGAAAGTCCGTCTAACTGTCCGTGTTCCGTTAAAAACCCTGTCACTTGATCCAGAAAAGAGGAAACGTCCAGCTGATTCCATTCTACCATCTTCTGACCTGGTTTAAAAAACAGCATGTTCATTATTATCATCACTGTATAAAGAGAATTGCAGTGTAACATCAATATAATATCACCTGACCTTGTTTTTTGTTTTTTTTATTAGATACCTATCGTCCAAATAGGTCAACTGAAGATGCCATTTCCACAATACTACATTCTACCCTGACTCATTTGGACAACCCCGACACTTATGACAGGATGCTGTTTGTCGATTTTAGTTCAGCTTTTAATACAGTTAGCCCTTCTAAGCTAACCTTGAAGCTGAAACAGCTCGGCATCAGCACACACCTTTGCAATTGGACCCTGGACTTCCTTACGAACAGATCACAGCCTGTTCGATTAAATAACATCACCTCCTCCAATCTCACCATCAGCACCGGGGTTCCCCAGGGTTGTGTTTTGTCCCCTCTCCTATACTCCCTTTTCACCTATGATTGCGTGCCTGTCTATGCGTCAAACAGCATTGTCAAGTTCGCAGATGACACCACGGTGGTAGGCCCGATCAGAGGTAACGATGAGACGGCCTACAGGGAGGAGATCCAGCACCTGGCAGCATGGTGTGAGGACAATAACCTGGAACTCAACACTAAGAAGACAAAGGAGGTCATTGTGGATTTCAGACGAGCTAGCAATCACACTCATCCTCCAGTACACATCAACGGAGCGGCTGTTGAGCGTGTACCTAGCTTCAAGTTCCTAGGAATCCACATCTCTGACGATCTCACCTGGTCTCTGAACTCTTCTTTCCTGGTCAAAAAGGCACAACAGCGCCTATATTTTCTGAGGAGACTTAAAAAGTCCCATCTCAGCAACAGGATACTGGAGAACTTTTACTGCAGTACCATCGAGAGCATCCTCACAAACCGCATCTCAGTATGGTACAACAGCTGCACTGCTTCAGACCGCACAGCCCTTCAGAGGGTGGTGAAAACCGCCCAACGAATCATCGGCACTCAGCTACCCACCCTGGACAATATACACAAAAAACGCTGTCTGCAAAGGGCGAGAGGCATAATCAAAGATCCCTCTCACCCCAACCACGGACTGTTCACTCTTCTCCCATCAGGCAGACGCTACCGATGCCTCAGAGCCCGCACAAACAGACTGAGAAACAGCTTCTTTCCTGTGGCTGTTTCTGCACTGAACAGCTGATATACATTATTAATCACTACTGCACTGCCACTTCTGTACTTTGCACTACCTTATCATTATGCATCTTTACAATCTATACTATATCTATCTATATCAATCTATACAGTACTTTGCACTACCTATCATCATGCATCTTTGTACAATCTATAACTATCTATTGTTACACCTCTATACTCTATCCATATACCTCTGTACATCATTTACCCCCACCTCTGTAATTATCATCCCCATACCCTATTTATTACACTGATATTTATTGTAAATAAGCCACTTATGCACTTCTGGTTAGATTCTAACTGCATTTCATTGGCTCTGTACATGTACCTTGCACAATGACAATAAAGTTGAATCTAATCTAATCTAATCTAATCTAATATACACTCAGGGTAATAAAGAGTCTCTGGAAATTTTAGATGTAAACTAAAACTCAGTCTTTACTTTTAGACTGCCATCTGGGATCAGAGAGCCTGCCTCTACAGCCTCAGCACAGCGTACCAACCCAAACTACAAAAAAAAACCCCAACATGACTAATAAACACCTACAGGAGTCAGGACCAATCAGAAGCCAGACTGATAAAACAATAATGTAAAAAAACAACCCAATAAAACGTAATATACTTTTTAAAAAATATTTTTCTCTCTAATCAGTTGTTTTATTTTCAAATGCGGAATAATATTTTTTTTTTAAAAATATGTTTACAAGAGTCGATCCGTTAAAAAAAGGCAGCAGAGTTGAGTCACTTCATTGTTTTCACTTTCTGCTCCGCCCACTATGTTTAAAAAACAGTGTGCAGATCTCCTAGCCCCTCCCACTGTGCTGTAGTTTGTGTGTTTCACCTGTACGAGGGTCCAGGATAGAGATGTACGGGAATTTGTTGAGTTTGTAGAACTGAATGTAGCGCTGACCCTCTTCACTGTCGTGATAAACCTGACAAACACAAACCAAAAAAAGAAATGAATTTTTAATGTTAATATGAAGAATGTTCTTTAAATGGATGGAATAAATATCATGTATTCTTATATATCCCTGCCCCCACAGCGCTGTGCACACTTTAGGGTAAACTGGGCTGTGATCTCAGCACCTGCCAGAAGATGAAGTGTTCTCTGATGATGGCCTTCACCGCCTCGTTACTCCACACGTCCCTGTTCAAACACTGACAGGAGAAATCCTGAACATTCTGGATGTTGATCATCAGCCACTTGTTCTCCAATTGACCGCAATTCTTCGCCTGCAGGATTAGAGCCCAAAAACACACACACAATATAAAGATAATCAATCCAATAAAATTAATTTATATACATGTGTCTGATATGGTGTGTGTGTCACACTGTGTTTTACTATGTTTGTGTCGTACTATGTTTTCTGTGCGTTGGTGTGTCTGTCCGTCCCACTGTAGGGGTGTGTATGTCTGTCTGTCTGTCCATCCTATTTCAGGTGTGTGTGTGTGTCTGTGTGTTCATGTGTATGTTCTTACCGTCTCAAAGCTGCCTTTGTGCATAAGCTCGATCGGAGGTCGAAACAGATCAGCCAGAGTGCTCAACTTTTTATCCATTGCTCCTCCGTTCCTCAGCTCCTGCTCCTGCCTGACTAAACACACACACACACACACACACACACAATTATACACACTATTTGCTAGTGTACACAGGAATTTCCTCTGCTATAATTATGCTCTGGTGCTTTTTTTTTCCTTGTTCCTCTGATATGTAAAAAATCTCTGATTACAGCTCTGTGCAGAGAAGCTGACTGATTTAACAGGTAACTTTACTTCCTGTGTTTAAAGGTAATAAAAGGAAATGAGCCTTTTTTCCCTGTATGATGACACAGCGTGCATTTAACATGCTCTGCTCTTTACTGCTAACGTATTGACGTATTCTACTTTTCTATAAAACTGGACAAGAATGATGACCCTGCAGTAATAAGCCCTTCCCCTGACACGCTCAGGAGTGACATGCAGGAGCATCTCCGAGAACTTACTGGTTTCAGTCTGAAAATCCCGAAATCCGTCGAAGATGGAGCGAGCCGGTCTCCGTCTCTTTGGCACTGACACACAGGAAGTAAAAAAGAAAAGGAAAAATAAGCAGGGCCTTAAGCAGAATGTCTGATTTTTCAGGGTAACACCCTACAGATTTCAATTTGTTTATCAAATCACTTTGTTGTTACACACTGAGACTGTTGATATTTGTATTTAATGTCTACTGAATTAGACAAAAGCTATAAATTCTGATAAAGAACAAAATATCAAGGTCTGATTATAACGACAGGATTATCAGATAAGCGTTCTCTATCAATTACCTCCGAACAGCGGCTCCGGCTCCACCAGGATCTCCTGTTTCTGAGGGATGGGCGCTCGGACTTCGTCTCTGTCAGGAGTTAAAAACAGCGTCTGTGATTAGGTGAAGTCACGCGCTGTGACATCAGCACCTCCGTGTGTTAAATAAACGCTCACTCTGAATGGCATCTGCTCCCCGAGGCTGCGGCTGACCCGGAGCTGGTGCTCGGCTCCTCCGGGATTCCTCCGCCATCCAGAAACATGGTCACGGCCATCTCCAGGTTGTTGTTACATGCCTCCAGCATGTGTCTCCCGACACTCTCCGTGGCTCCTAACAACCAAAACACAACAAAGAAAAACTATTTTAATCACAGTATCTTATGTATAATGAAATTATTGGACTGAATCTCATTTTGATGAAGAATTTAAAAAACATTCTGACATCAGTCACTGAATCAACTGAATCGCTCAACAAAAGATGACACATTAGATTCACTGTCCAATAATAATAATAATTATAATAATGATCAGCTGGGCGTGCTCACACACACACAGAGCTACTATTCACCAGTGCTAACTAACAGAAAGAAAAGCATATGATGCAAAATCTGCAACAATCAGGAAGTCGTACCATGAAGCCAATTAATAACATTCGAACCTGATTCATTTACCTAACTTGTTTAAATAGAATAAATCATTCATGAATAAACCAAGTTTGATTATCATAATCTCAGCTATATATATATATAAAAAAGAAATATAGACTTAAAATGTAAATAATGCACATTTTTTAAATTAAACCTGGATTTTGATTGCAATAGGAATGTAAATAATTTATTTTGTAAACGCTTTCCTCTGCCGCTAAACAGACTAATTAGCATTATGCTAATTTCTTACCCCAATTTTTTTTTTAACAATCACAAATCTTATTCTAACAACAACAAAAAACTATTTCAAAACCCTACACAAATATTACTATCAGTTTATAAAGCAGGAACAAGACCCGCCCATTACTTCATTCCGCGCATGCGCAAACGCGCCATAACGTTCGCTTTATGACGAGCGGCGAGTCTTTTAAAAAAATATTTTAAAGCGATTTAAAGTAAAAGTTGCGACTGAAAACATTACGATTTTATCAAGTTTACGCCCAGGCTAGATATAGTGCACACACACGCGTGCGGGATTGAACTTGTTTAATGGCTGTTAAGACGTAAGAACAGTGTAAAATCACAATTTGGGAGTTTGATAAAAAAAAAAAATATGCAGGTCTTTTCCAAGCCGCCATGTTGTTCACGTCGCACTGCTTGGCGAAGATTAAATGTTCTTCGGGTTGAGAAAGTTATTTGATCCAAATAGACAACCTGTAGCACGACTATTAGAACAGTTAGATTTCTTATTTAAAAAAACTTAAGGAAAACACAGACGGAGCAGATGGAGAGGGACAGGAGGATGAATATTTTTCTCTCTGCAAGTTTCCTTCCACTGTGTGAACTGCACATTAGCATCAGCTGTAGAAATGTGACTTTCCATACTGGAGTCTTACTTTCTCAGTCTGTTTGTCGCTTTCTTTGTCTGCATTAAACACTGGAGTTCTATTTAATTAAATCCTGAGTTTCGGTTTCTTTTTGCACATCTGTTATTTTTTTTTTTCTCGGATTGTCTCACACACACACACACAGCAGCTCAGGCACTGATGCTCTTCCATCCTCTACTCAAACTCTTTACTCTGTCTTTACCACAAGACAATACTTTTCTTTTACCGATGAAAAAAATGAAAAAGAAACTCAAACCCTGACAATCCAGAAATGATCCGCATATTTACCAGTAATGGCAGTGAACTGTTGAATTAACCCGTTCAGCCCCGGGCCTGAAGCATCTCCGAGAGCCGCCATCTTGCCTCCACTGTCAACAACAACCACAATGCGCATGCGCACTATTGACCAACAGTAGCGCGCGGAGGCAAGCACGTCATCACTTCGGCTTTTAGGGTAATGTAGTAATATTACAATCCACTGTGTTGTAGTGTTATTTATAGATTTTTGATATTTTACAGTAAAATGGCTAAAGAATTTTTTTCAAATTAAGTTTATTGTCATTTATATTACATTCATCTCAAACAGTCCACCAAGCAGCTGTGAAACAATTTAAAATATAAAAATAACAGGCAAAACAGCCAACTAAAACAGTTAAATCTGTCACTCTGAGGTGACTTTATTCCCATTGTCTGTCTGGATTTTACTAAAAACTGAGTTTAAGGAGAACTGTGATGCTTACTTTAAAACTCATGCTGCAGAATCAGATGACAAGACATTTAAAGCTACAATCCGAGTTTTCAAACATCTAATCTACATTTTAACAAACTGAATGCTCCGGATTTGCTTTCAATTCTACCCTAAAGCCTAAATCCAAAACTTATACATTTACATTGACAGCATTTGCCAGAGTGACTTACATTTATCTCCTTTATACAACTAAGCAAATGGTGGCTAAGGCTCTTGCTTGGGAGCCCAAATAAGGCAGCTTAATGGTGCTGGAAATTGAACCCTAATCTTCCAATTAGCAGTCCAACACCTTAACCACTGAGCTACCATCTTCTCGAATAGTTCAAAAGATACAGGATTTTTGAGCATTTTTTTCTTCAATCAATTTTTTTTTTTAAATTTTACACATACTGAATGTTTTCTTACTGATTTCTTGACATTCGAGGTAAATGTTGACGTTTCACATCATTCTGTATCAGTTTTACACTCATGATGTCTTTATTTTGTTTAAAAGCCGTAGTTGCTAAAACCCATTCAGTGTTATTCATTAGCTGTTAGCAGGCAGAAATGTAACCTGACAATTAGTAATAAGCTTATTAAACTAACCCTTAAACATTTTTATTAGAAGTGCCCTGAACGGCTAAGAGTCATGCAACAATGGCGACAGTTGTATTAGTATGGGGTGGTGAGGTGGTGATACAAACGCTTATAGCTGTCCGTCCGAGTAGATGTCAGTATTCCGAAACTTGTGTGTTATTACCAAATAATTGCCGTACTCTGATGATTAGCTTTGATGTTACAGATTGTAGCTTTATAACCTCATGCCAGCTACACAGACAAATAAAACCCTCATTAATGTAACATTTAAGACTTTATAAATAAATAATAAAGACGAAAGAAAGGAGCCATATTATTTTCAGTGCGAAGGCTGTGTTTTATTTATTTTATTTTTTTAAAGCGGTTCTAAGTCTGCAGCTCTAATGTCTAACGCGGAATCGAATGCACAATAAATCACTAAATCAATTGTTTGGTTCGTCACATGCACACAGCCTTGTTGTTTATACGCTTAAAATCTGCCCCCAAATCTTTAGAATACATGGAAAGGTTCCTGAACGTGAGAAGACGGTGTTTTCTACATGACATGATCGGCAAATTACTGTTAAATTTAAATTTTATGAGCAAATTCAGAAGCATAAAAACCAAGTCAAAGGTCTCGCTCTTTAGATACGACTGGAAAGTTACTTATATTGATAATAATAATAATAATAAAACTTCCCAGAGTTTTTTTCAGCTCTGATATGAAACAAACACTGCATGTGATGACAAGAGTCTCAACACTGATTACCATTAACTCCATGTGCTTCGTACAGCTTAACATTAGTCTAGGGGAATGTGTGTGTGCGTGTGTGTGTGCACGTGTAGTACTCTTGAGTACTCTTGATCTAGTGTCTATTGAACCAAAAATGGAAGAAGCTTCGGAAGTTGAGAAAAAAGAAACACTTAACATAACTTAAGTATGTGTTTGTTAGTAAAGGGGTGTTTGCATATGAGCATGGCGGAGCATGGTGTGTGTGTTTGTGTGTGTGGAGGTCAGAAGCGGATAAAGGTGGCGTCGATCTGCCGGACGCTGGGCAGCGCCAGCATGATCTTGCGTCTGTACTGTGGATCCTTCTGTAGTGGGTTGCGTTCCAAATACACCGTCTCTAAACCTTTAGCGTTCTTCAGCTCATCCAGGTCGCTCCAGTTCTCGATCTGATTGTCGTTCATCTGGTGAAAAACACACACAACAATACATAATGATATATCCTTTAACTTATAATCAGTTTTAGAAATCACATGGGACCGTTATCACTGCCAGCTAAATATCATGTGACATAATGCACTGTTCTGATTGGCTCTTTTTGGTACAAATATTTATTTTCATCCTGTGTGTGGAAGTTTACACAGCTAAATCTAATTGGAATAATATTGTAACTGTAATTCTTGTAAAGGTTTTCGGATTAATTTCTGAACACATCTGAGGTAAATGTTGATGTTTCCGAATCACTATGCATCGTTTTCACCCTCGCTCGGTTGTTGCTGTTTCTGTTTTAAAGCTTTAATAGCTGCATCTCTAACCAACCTTATTATTAGCCAGCAATTTTGATTAACTGTAACCATGGCAACAAGGATAAAAAAAAAGCAGGAGCTGAAAACATATACTACAAGTGTGACCTTGTTAGGTTTAGTCCAGAAAAATCAGGTCAGAATAGTTTCTTGATAAGTTTCTTGAAACTTGATGAACACCAACAACCAGGAGCGTCTATCCATATGGATTTTGTAAACAGTTCTGGAAACCGAAATCTCAGAACATTTAGTCATACAGATGTTTAGCCTGGAAACTGCAGAAAGTGATCTATAAAACCTGAATACAGGAACTGAGGAATTCAGTGCTTTGTGATGGCGACTTACCCAAAATTCTTTCAGTTCTGTGAGATGACCAATGTTTTCAATTTTCTTTATCCTATTCGCTGCGATGTCCAAAGTCGTCAGCTTTTTCTGGGAAAAACACAGACACAAAGAGATTAAACATTTTTAATTAAATATTTTGAATGATTAACATTATCGGAACTGCAGAGGATTTTCAGTCCAATGAATATTACTGCATAATGATTCTATTGAATAACTCGAGGATGTAAATACTGCAGAAATGAACCTGTTGAGCGGGGAGACAGTTTTGGACTTACGTTGTTCTCAAGGCCTTCGATAACTTCGATGCCGTTGTGACTTAGGTAGAGCTCCTTCAGGTTCAGCAGGTTCTGCAGTCCCTCAAGTTTAGTGATGCGATTGCTCTGTATGCAGGAAAAAACAGGAGTCAGACATACGAGCAAGTTTATGTTTACATTTACGGCATATGGCAGACGCTTCATCCAGACATTGATCTCTTTTAAATGTTAAATGTATCTCTTTTATACAACTAAGCAATTGGGGGTTAAGGGCCCTGTACAGGGGCCCAGCAGTGGTAGCTTGGTGGTACTGAGTATCGAACCCCGAGCTTCCAATTAGCAATCCAACAGCTTAACCACTGTGCTATCACTTCCCCCAAGTTGTCATAGATGGATATGTTGATACCCTGTACCTGGATGCTAAGGACGGTCAGGCTGTGAAGCCCGTCCAGGTTCTGCAGCTGGATAATCTTATTTGTGCCAAGAAACAAACTATCCAGTGAAGTAAGCGTGTCTAGATTCTCGATGATCTATAAAAAAAAAGAAGAGAAGTCTGTTTTATAGACTTAATGTAAGATGACATCATCAGTGTGCGCCCCAGTCCTCTGATTTCTGAGGGAGCTCAGGGGCACATCCAATAATGCCAAGGCGCAGATTGTGAAGGCACCATTCAGCTCACCCTGATGCGATTGGACCCGAGCTCCAGCATGTGAAGGCCAGTGAGGTGTTCGAGGTTGGCGATGTTGGCGATCTTGTTGTGCAGAAGGAAGAGCTTCTTTAGGTTGGTCAGACGCTCCAAACCTTCAATCTTTCTCAGCAGGTTAAACGATATGTCTAGCTGCCTGTCACGATTTAACACAGAGCCCAAAATATCACACAGTGCACAACAGAACGATTTTTACATTTCTGTCTGTACTCTAGTCTGGCTTCTACTAAACACACACTGCTTGTGCAAGTGAACATGTGTATGTTTACTCAAGCTCGGTTAAAGCCTCCAGGTTCTCCAGCTTGCGAATCTGATTGTCGTACAGGTCCAGTTCCCTCAGCGACACCAGGCTCTCCAGGTTTTCAATCTTTTTAATCAGGTTTTGTCTGAGAGAAAGCGTCTGTTTGCAAACACAGTCAAAGGCGTGTGTGATTAAGAGATGAATATGAACAGGACCGTGTCATGGGAACGTTTTTGTAGCTGGACTTTACCTTGGCTTTCTGCAGGACCTCGAGTCCCTCGATCTTCCCGATCCGACAGTGGACCAGATCCACATCCTGAGAGAAAAAAAACGGTGAAGAGTCATGGCAGGTTTTTGCGTTAAACAGATTTAGACCTTCAGCACAACAGCTGATGCTTTGTTATACTAATCCAAGTATTTCATAACGTGTACTAGCTTCTGTAAAACAAGGAAGTAGCCCACAGTCCCATTCGAATAGGGCTTTACTGTATGTGTGCGTGTGTTGGTTACTAAACATCTTAGGATTGTGGGATATTGGATATTAAAAAAGATGCAATAGCATAAAAAATAATACCGTATTCAAAACAATATTCCAAAAAAATTATATATCACCAACATGTTTCTTTAAACGCCTGTGCTTGAGGAGTTTTCTGCCACACAGAGCTGATACAAATTGTGCTGGGTTTTTAAGGACTGTGAAGCTTTGTATTGTTTTCTGTTTGCATTGCATTTAAGATTTACATGTTCTACATAGAAGTTCAGTCTGAAGTTCAGTCAATTGTGGCACAAATACTGCCACAATTTTGAGGTGCTTATTTATTTTGGCACTAAATCATCAGCTCGCTAAGAAAGGCATCATGGCTTGTTGATTGTCTTGTGTCAAAGCATGTGCACGCATATCCCAACTAACATCCCCAGGACAGATATTTTACTATCTGCATCAACCCAAAACTACGACCAGACATTATTATTTGTAAGTATTAAATTGCTCATTTATCACAAAAAATTGCAATATGCACATTTGTGATATTTTGAAATAAATGTGCAGCCCTACTGGATTAGTCTATTTGGTTTTTTTTTTTTTTAAAAAACAAGAAAAGCATGGTGACCAGCAGGATCGTCAGGAACATTGTGTCTGGTAGAAACTAGAGGTTACAGGGTTTTTGGCTCACCTCCTCGTTAGGGTCAAGGGTGATGGTGTCCATATCGACAGGCAGCTCCTCTGGAGCTAAAGGGGAAGCAGAAAGTGTTGAAAATACTTACACAAAAGCTATAATATATATAACATATATTATATAATACAATAGTATGTAAATAAAAGAAGCAGACTTTTTATCTATAAACACAGTGACTTAAGTCATCAGGAAAAACGATGTACACTTTACAATCCCGAGAGACCGCAGGAGAGACCACTCGTCATCTGTGGCATGAAGGCTCATAAAAGTGGCTTTAATGCTTAAAGAGAAATAATTGTTTCTTGTAGTTTAATTGCACTCGTTTAATATCATTCAGGTGAAAAATTATCCAATTTACTGTGACAACATCTGAGAAATAAAATGTTTGTATACACAACCATCCTATAATTATAAAGAACCAGCCAAAGATTTTTTTTTTTATTTCAGTAAATGATTTCCCCTTTCTCAAATCAAGCCCTTTAGATGGCTGTTTTTGTGACGTCACATGGCCACGCTGACGTCCAGTGTTGATTGACACTGCCGTTTTAGCATAGACCCGGCCAGAGCATTTATCTGTGGAATTTTATTTAATGAGCGGGTTTTACTCTGTAGTTAGTCTGCTGATTTTCAATCCAATCCTGCAACCCTAAGCCGGACTAAAATTTAAAATGTCCACCGTTGTTTTGAGGCTGGGGCAAAATGTTGCCATTGGATCTACAGAAATTCGTTAGTGTTCGTTAGTGTGCAAATTGTTTCTTAACAGACTGCTCCATAAACGAGACTTGTATAAAAACAGACGTGACTCCTGAAAAATGGATCAGTACTTAAAATTTGTGTTTCTGCTTCACCTCCAGAAGAAGTGAGTGTATGTTTTTTCTATGAATTTTTGCAAATTGGCTTTTCTAATAACATGCACCAGTTAATAAGTTTCATGATTAATGCAGATAAAGTGTGTTGATGCAACTCTCAGAGAACAAGGTGAGTGAGTGAGTGAAGGGCATTTGTATAAATAGGGTTGGAGTGCGGAGGGTGCGCGCTGGTTGGGTAGGGACACTGCCGAGGCGATTGTCCTATTACAAACTGTGTATGCGCTCAGTAAATATAATAGGGTAACACTACATGAAGCTTACTCTATATATGGTTTATAACGGTGTCTGTTCTTAATTAATAAGTCTTTCAGAAATGATTTTAAATGGTTTTGGAGCAGTGGAAACGCCCCACAGAACAGAGAGGTGGGGTGATTAAAGCTCATTAGCGTTTGAAGCAGCATGGGTCACTGTGAACAGAGCTGTTTTTGACAAGGGAAAATTAGTGTTTCTTTTACACTACCAATGAGATGTCTTAAACAAATTATATTATAGACTTTTCATTAAGACCCTAAAGAATTATATCAACTTGTGAAAAAAAAATTACATCAGACGGCCATTTTAAGTAGTACGCGATTTGGCACGGAGCCCTTGTCATTTGTATGTTTGGTCATAGACAATAAATTTATCTTCTGGACTAACCCGTAGAAGCTCGCTGCAGATCCTCGACTTCTCCATTGACGCTCTTCCTCTTGGTCTCGTCGTCTCCAGACTCCTCCGACTCGCCCCTCCTGTCAACTGAACAGCAAAAGACATTTTATTTAGCACTTTAAAAGAGGTTTAAGCAACAAACTAGAGGTTTCCAGTGCTGTGGTTTTCTGCAGAGAATTAGAGCTTCGACTGGAAATGCTTTAAAATAAAAAATTTAATTTTAAAGCTTTACTTACAGCAACATTTCATACAACAATAACCCAAAGATGTCATGAAAACGTTTAACACAAAACTGAATTTCTCAGCATGTTTACACCTCTTCATACTCACAATGGTTATTCTGATTCATCTAAAGTGTCGACTCAGCTCGCTAACAAGTGTCGACTGCCAAACAACTCACTGCATCTAATTCCAAACCCAACGAATTCTTACCAATGCAAATTTTTTATTTATTTATATCCTTACCACAACTAATATTTTAGATATAAATCTTAAAATATACTTAAACAGCATTGCGTTGCTGTAAAAATATGGTTACATATACGAGTCAGCTCACAACTGAAAAAGGGTAGACCAATGAACCGACTCACTAGCAAACGACACGTTTTACAATAAATCTGTATTTTATGACGTTGGAAATTACGTTAAAAAGAAGTTTTAACAAATTTCATCATAGACGGGGTTTGTGTGTGTGTGTGTAGGTGTGTGTGTGTGTAGGGGGGCGGAGAAGGGATAGGTTACTGGTGCTCTGGTTCAGGTAGATTAAAGTAGATCTACACTACCCACTTTTGCACACTGAATTATTTTTCTTTGCGTTAATATTCCGGAATCAGACAATAAGCTCAGTAACTAACGCTTTAGAAAGGTGTAAATATTACCATACTGTATGGTTTGTAGCTTAGCATGTTGGCTAGTTTTGACATCCAGGATTGTTTTCGGGATAGGAATCGACACGCCATAGAGAGTTTCATTTTAAAAATAAACCTTAAAATGTTTTACCTGTCATACACATATGTCAAAGCTGATTAATTAAAAAACGCACTTTTAATCTATTTATTACATTCTTATCTGTGCTGTTCTCGTCCCCTACCCGTATTACGACACGCCCCACCTCCTGAGCTGGGATTGGTCAGTAGTTCGTACCAACACGTGACTCAACAGTTGCATTATCCAATCAGCGTAATTTCCTAGAATATAAAAAAATAGCAAACCGCGGAGAAAAACTCCGAACTAATCATAATGTAGGGAGGCGGGATTTCCCAGGAAACGAGCGGATAAAAAAAGGCAGCTTTAGCACTATGTGAAAATAATATTAAGCTAGTGTAGCCTGTCTTTAAAACGTAAACAATCGCCCAGCGCTAGTATGCTAGTTAGCCAAATGAATGGTGAGAAATGACTTTCAGGCTAAATGCTAGGTATTTTGCCGAAATTTCCTGATTTTAGAGAAAAAAAATAACGGAAAATATATCGCCGTCGTTTTATGACGACATTATAGCGGATTCCGACACTCGCAGCTAAAACGGCTTTTAACTTACCTTCCATCTCCTGAGGCTCGCTAACAGACAGGGTAGCCATTTTCCCCCTCGTGACCCACCCACGACTCAGTGACTGACAGCTACAGCGGCCAATCAGCTCTCTGCTGTAAAACTGCATCACTGTGATTACTGGGGTTCCTGGAGTATTTTCCAATAATTTAAGTCTGTACACGTAAACAAAAAATGTAATTCTGACTGAAATCTGTTCGCAAATTTGCACACATGCATTTTATGTTGCTAAGACAATTTATTCTTTAGCTCTGTGTTGTTTCTCTGCATGTGGCTTTTTGTTCTTTGTTGTAATTCTGTGTTGTTTTGTGTAGCACCATGTATATATGGTTGAAATGACAATAAAGCTTCTTGAACCCGAACTTGAACATTCTCTGTCTGTTATGGGTTACGGGGAAAGTGGTAGCACAGTGGTTAAGGTGTTGAAATGCTATCCGGGAGATTAGGGTTCAATTTCCACTGCTGGGCCCTTACCAAGGCTTTTAACCCCCAGTTGCTTAGTTGTATAAAAGAGGTGAATGTAAGTCACCCTGGATAAGGGCATCTGCCAAATGCTGTAAAATAGTTTTTATGTGTCATGTTTGTATAAACTCAACAGAAACCAGCAATTTATTTAACACAATTTTATTCACTTATTTCCAAACCAATACATAGCGAAACATTTAGCCATTATAGATCCATCGTAACAGCTCATTAAACATAGTTTTTAAAAAAACTCATCTCAAAGCACATCAAAGAGAAATGAATCAGGATGACTTCAGTAGACTAATCTGGACAGTAATAACATTATGCTTTTGTGCCACATGAAGAGAGATCAGAAACAGAACATTTCAAGATTAAACTGGTCTTTAATTAACTTTCACCGTGTACAGGGTCATTCAGTCAACAACCAGCTTTCATCTTTCTCTCAGTTCTGCTACAATTCCCAATTAAATCCCACTAAACCCCCACTACAATCCCACTAAACCTTTAATACAATCCCACTAACCCCCCACTACAACCCCCTTAAACCCTTTATACAATCCCACTAAACCCCTAATACAATCCCACTAACCCCCGACTACAATCCCACTAAACCCTTAGTACAATCCGACTAACCTCTAATACAGTCCCACTAACCCCCTACTACAATCCCACCAAACCCCTAGTACAATCTTACTAAACCTCTAATACAATCCCACTAAACCCCCAACTACAATCCCACTAAACCCCTAGTACCATCTCACTTAACCCTTACTACAACCCCACTAACCCCCTGCTACAATCCCACCAAACCCCTAGTACAATCCCACTAAACCCTGACTACAATTCCACTAAACCCCCACCACAATCCCACTACTAACCCCTAAAACTATTTTTTACAGATTAATGAACAAGAAGCCTTTTGTAAATGATTTTTTAAATGTTTATTTAGCTGCGGCTTTGCCTACGCTGTGTTTACTTTAGTATATTTTCTGTCACCGGGCTTGCTGATTGGCTGTGAGCTTTACAACAACAACAACATGATCAACAAAGCCCAAGAGAAACCTCATTTAATCATCCTAATCATTACTATTATAAAGTAAACAAAACAGCATTCAAATGTCTTTCTCAATTATAAAAATTGTGATCAAAGTTTAAAAGTTTAAGATATTTGCACTTCCTTCATCTGTGTTTAAACTCTGTGATATTTAGAGCCTGAGCACTAGTGGGCAAAGACCCTATTGGAATTGCTCTGTTTATAATTTATATTGTTTAAATCTTTAAATCTCCTCCTGTACCGAACACATCTGGATGTAAAACAAAAATGGTTTCCCATTTTATTTTATTAAATAAAAAATAATCAGCAGCAAAAAAAGTTCCTTATAAACAATATAGTTATTGAACACTGAAAGAACTGAAAAATGAGTTTGAACACTGGAGACTATTTGTTAATTTGTTTATTTTTGATCAGTTTAAAATCATTCTGTTATTTTGTTGGTAAAAATACTTAATTTAGTTTTAGCAGCTAACCTTTACTAAAGGCACTTTATTCTTTAGGCTGAAAGTGGAGGATTGAGGTCATTTTAGGGATTACAATAGTTTACCGACACAGAGTCTCATTTTTAAGTGGTTTACTTCATTTCACCATTTAGCCAAACATCTGACTAAAAAATATTAGACTAAATAATGTTGTGTAAATATACAGAATGTATAAATGTATAGGACTTCCGTTCGTATAATGAGTAAATTAGTGCGGCGAGAGATATTGTAGTGATAAAATAACACAATAAGCTATGAAATGTATTTATGAATCAGAAAAAGTTGGACTTTCACCGCATTAAAGAGACTTCAAACCGCATCCAATTTCGAAAGATCAACTTAAAAGCTGAATTTTACATGTTGCCTTCAGTTTCTAAAAACACTGATAAAATGATTAAAGCCTATTAAAATTTCATTCCATCTGTAAAACCTCACATTCATGCAAACAGACGGACGGAACAGACAGAAGGGATGTGTGTAAAATGTAGGGAATATCATTTTAACTTCAAACTGGAATAACACATATTTGTTTGGTTAAAAAAAAAAAATCATTTTAAAGCAATATAACAAAAAGGTTTTTTCTCTAAATTTGACTTGCTTGACTTTTTATAACTCTTGTATATGTAATTAAAGCCCCTTGGGATAAAAACCACACACCAGGAACATATAAATGGATCAGAGTCAGAGATGAGATGAGTCAGAGATGAATTAGGTCAGAGGTTAATTACATTTAAGGCACATCAGTAAAACATTACTCTTTATCATCCTCCTCCTCCTCATCATCATCATAGCAGCTTGTAAACAGATGAATGGCAGCATGTCAAAGAGAACAGAATGGCTGCACTCTGACCGTTTGGCACTGTGTGTGTTTGCGTGTGTGTGTTATGAGGTGTGGTTGTACCAGTGCATAGAGCGCTGCAGGGCCTGTTCCCAGCTCTGCAGGACTGGTTTATACACACAATCCACTTCTCCTCTTCTTCCTCCTGCGTCTCTTTTAACACACTGAGGGATGAAGAGTCGCTCAGTCACCTGCAGTTTCTTCAGCTCCTCTTTACTCTTCCAGAAACCTGCAGGAATAAAGAGAAATAAACAATTGTAATATCTAATACATGAAAATGTTTATTTTGTTATTATATAACAAGTTGTTAAATAAATAAGTTTTAATTTATTTATATATGCCTTATGTGAATATTTAAAACAAACATGCTTTAGAAAATAAGTCTGAAACATTATTTAATAATTATATTCTATACTTTTAATATCTGCTCCTCTGCACATCTGATGTAAGGCAGGTTTAAACGGTGCGATTTTAAATAGTCCTTTGTGACTGTTGCTTGTCAGACTGTACCAACAGGATCCCTATTTCATGACTCGTTACGACATTTTCCCCCAGTGGTTTGTAGTTGTCCTGCCAATTGCGTCATCGGGCTCGGCACTCCTATTGGTTCAATGTTTTGAAGGTCATGGTAGGAGAAGTCTCACTGCACACTTCACACACTGTCAAACGTTCTTTAGAGGAAATAACTGATCGCAATGGCCATTAATTAGCTGCCTGTGAACGTGCCAAACTAGCGATTAAGGACAACAGCGATTAAGGATTCTAGAAATCTTTTTAGGATTTCAAAATTTGTCTCAGACAACCGAATCGTATCTAAATTCACACAGTGTAAGATCAGTTTCACTCAATGTGACTATTATGACTGCTTATAAAATTTCAGGACTGCTTATGAATGTCTATGAATTTTTATAACGGCTTATAAATCCTTACTGTATGAATTGTTGTGCCTAGAAACTCCCATGACTACTTTTAATATGCAGATAAACTGGATTATCTGGTAATTATTGTTAATGTGCTATAATCATATATAATATATTCTGTGTTAGATTGGACACAAAGTCTCGCTGTTGCCCCATGGTGGCCTGGCAGGGCAACGTACCCAGCAAGCCAGACAGAATCCTGATAATAAAGTGTGGAAAAGTGTGTTTCTCTCACCAACTCCCAACCCGGCCACAAACGCTGCCCCGAGACACGACATGTCAAAATGTGCGGGTCGTGAGATTTTGTGGCTCAGCAGGTCTGCACTCAATTGCATGATAAAGTCATTCAAACACACACCGCCATCTGCCCTATAAACACACACACACAGTTGCCTTATTTCAGAATGAAACGTATCTTTATTTATTTACAAGAGGAGTCTTCAGAGTGAGGAAAGAAATATGGTCCAGGTGTGTGTCAGCAGTGAAACTCTACCTGATTTTAGTAATGGGGATCCGAGTTTCCCGCCGCATCACATCAAATAGTTGTTTATTTCTAAAGTACAACATATACACATGTTTATAATGTGTAATAAATGTGTTACTACTGAATGCTGGCTAAACTTTAATCCTGTGCAGTCTGATTTAAATACATAAAAACAGAAAGACAACTTATAAGAGACAGACAGACAGTGATCCACAGTTACTAGCAGACAGAAATACAGACATGCACATAGACAGAAAAGACACAAACAGAGAGCTGTATAAAAAGACAGACAGACAGACAAGTCTGTAGAGACAGGCAGACAGGTCTGTCAAAGGAAACTCACCTGAAGGCGATGGACTCTAAAATGGCACGCACCAGGTGGCTCTTAGTGGTGGACGGTTTCAAACCCATGAATGCTGCACAGGCTTTAGGGTCATTTAATGGTGCCTGCAACACACACACATTCTTATGTTATATATAATAATGTCTTTAAAAAAAATCCACACACATAAATGTCTGTTTGGTGTGTAAAAGATAATAATCATATAAAAGAAAGCATACTACTGAAACATGACTTACAATAAACAGCCTAATATGGTGAGCAGAAAATAAAATAAAAAAATGTTTTACTATAAATAACTAACACAGAGTAAGTGTAATATAAGAGCAGTGTAACACACCTGCAAACCGCTGAAGGAAGGAACAAAACACACTCCATCTGAGTCACTCACACTGTTGGCCATGGTAGAGGTTTCCTTTACATCTGTAAACAAATCTGCAAACACACGGACCTATATTAATAAAATCACGGCGACATCTTAGATCATCTGTGTTTGGCTGGACTGGTATCCAATCAACATCATGTTATTAAGCAGCTGCCACTCTATATTGATAAAAATGTGTTTATAGTTAAATATAGTGTTATAGGTCTATAAGTGATACTTTCATCTGTTACAGTTTCACTAAATTTGAAAAGAGCTGCAAGACCTTTTATCGACGTGTAATGTGTGGTCTGTGTTTTTGTAAGCAAAGTTTCTTGTGAGTAAGGAGTCAGAAGTTGGCATTCAGGATTACCAAGTCAGAAGTAAGAAGTCGAAGATAAGAAATCAGAAGCAAGGAGTAATGAGAAAGTAGTAAGGATTCAGAAGTTAGGAGTCAGAAGTAACGGGTCAGAAGTAAGTAGTCAGAAGTAAAGTTTAGGAGTAAGGAGTCAGGAGTAAAGGGTCAGCAGTAAGGTTTAGGAGTAAGTATTCAGGAGTAAGTATTCAGGAGTAAGGGTTTAGGAGTAAAAAGTCAGAAGTAAGGATTCAGAAGTAAGGAGTCAGAAGTAAGGATTTAGAAGTAAGGAGTCAGAAGTAAGGATTTAGGAGTAAGATTCAGGAGTAAGGATTCGGGAGTAAGGATTCAGGAGTAAGGGTTTAGGAGTAAGATTCAGGAGTAAGGATTCGGGAGTAAGGATTCAGGAGTAAGGGTTTAGGAGTAAGGAGTTTGGATGCTATTTGTTTGCTCACTTATCTCCTGAGCCCATCTGATAGCAGTTCCTGTGTCTGCAGCGTTTCCTTCAGCAAGATACACAACATCAGAGCCGATCTTCCAGCCCACCAGAGGATACAGGCCTAAACACACGCACACACAGTTAACCACATGACTCTAAAGCTGTTACGAGCCATAGGTCATGACTAGATCTTGTTGACCCAATGCACCTGCTACAGATGTGTGTGGTTTGTTCCCTGTGTTGATGTCCATAAAAGTTCCTGTTCCCATGGTAATCTTTACATCACCAGTATCAAAGCAGCACTCGCCAAACATGGCTGCCTGCTGATCTGCCATCTACATTAACATCAGATAAACCTTATCATTACACAGCAACACACATTGTTACACAATAACACACATTATTACACAGCAACACACACTGTAAAATGTTAATTACACACCAGCAGACATCCTCCTACTGAGCAATATAGATTTATAGCCTTCTAAACAAATAATCCAAAAAGTTTAAAATGTAGATAAATGTACACATTTGTTTTGACAAAGCAAAATCCAAGTAAAACAATAAAGTAACAACTTGTAAAAAAGGAAAGAGCATCTGCAATAAATAAAATACTGTAGAAAAAATTACTCACAATTGACATGATTGGAATAGAAACACCGAAGATATCAGGATCAGAGGAACCAAAATGATGACTAGAGAAAGGGAGGGAGAGACAAAGAAAGAGAGAGAGTGTGTGAGAGAGAGAGAGAGAGAGAGAGAGAGAGAGAGGGAGAGAAAGGGAGTTTATGTAATGTTACTGTTTAATTAGGGAATAAATAAATGACGGAATCATTTGTAAAGCATTTTGTAAACATGGTGCTCTACCTGGTGTTGTGCACAGTAGGGAGAATGGAGAGAGGTAGAGAGAGAAGAGAACAGAGAAACCCGCTCCAACACATCTAAGCACACACACACACACACACACAGACATTGTACTTGGTCATGAGGCATAGGCTCATGGTTGTGTCTGTCATAGCAACTAAGAAAACAGCGGTATGCACTTTGTCTAATTAATTTGAAGCTTATTTTCTACAGCTATGAATCACCTGATAGGAATCAAAGATGGCTGTTGAGCTGGCGTTGGAATAATCTGTGGCGTGGACCAAACCTGCCAGGATCAACACACACAAGAACAACCTTTCTTGTGTCACCATTTGGAAATTAAGTTCTGATGAATGTAAAAGTAAATCTTTTGAATGCACAATCTTTCAGGTGGGTAAAAAAAGTACTTCAGAGTGGGCGAGGAAAAGGGTCTTAGGGTGGGTGGGAATTTTCTGAGGGTTTGTGGGGTGAAGGATCCTAGGGTGGGTGGGGGTAAACGAACTTAGGGTGGACAGGGAATGTTCTGAGGGTTTGTGGGGTAAAGGATGCTAGGGTTGGTGGATTTAAGGGACTCAGGGTGGACAGGGTAATTTTCTTAAAGTGGGCGGCAAAATGATCTCAGAGTGGTTGGAAAATGTTATATGAGGGGTGGGTGGGGCACAAAAGGTCTTAGGGAAGGTAGGAAATGTCATGAGGGTGGGTGGGGAAAAAGGTTTTATGGTGTATGAGTAAATAATCCCAAAGTGGGCAGGAAAAGGACCTGAAGGATGGATTGGGAAATTATCTGGTGGATGGGCGTCAAATCATTCTAGTGTTTTTACCTTTGGTGAGTTTATAAAGCAGCCATGTGTCAATGGTCCCAAAACAACAAGTTTCTTCATCAACCGCTTGCTTTAACTGAGAGAGAGACACACATGGGCACACACACAGGACAAAATGGGTCACACTGTATGAGAAACAACTGCGAATAAAGGTAGAAAAATCTGAACTCACATTAGTGTAAATAACAAACAATAATAATAATAACAATAATAAACCTGAGGGATGTTCTGTAAAGCCCAGGCCAGTCGCATGGAGACATGCTGCGGTGTAAACACCACCAAACTTGCCGCCAGAAAACGCTTTTGTCTGCTGAGGAAGTGCAGCATCTTCATCACACCATGCACCATCTGTCTCACACACACACACACACACACGCAAAGCTTTTGGGACGGTTTTATACTAGATTTTAGGACAGCATCTGGTTGTGTTTCCAAATCTTTTAAAACACTGTGAGTTATTTCTGTTCCATTAGTCAGCTGATCACATCAGCACTAAAGTAGCATAAATAAAGTTTAGTTTTTATAGTTTTAATCTAAACGTAAAAGTGTTTTTAGTATATATGACACACTTCCTGTGCTCTAGTTTTAAAAAAGAATTGTAACAAAACCAATAATTTTTTTGGAATGTATTCGGAGTTGGATGTTAAACTCCAAATGGAAGAAACATCTTGATGCTGAGATCTGAGATCATTAAACTCTCTGGATGAGTTCAGTCTCACACACCTTTATGGTGCACGAATTGTTCCAGGACTTCACCATCTCGGCCGCTCGCAGGTCCTGCCAGCCGATAAAGTTGTGAAACGGTTTCCCGGTGTTACTGAAAGAGAAAAAGAGGTTAAAACTGATATAAGAGCAAGCACATGCTACTCTTTCTCTCTCTCTCTCTCTCTCTCACACACACACACACACACACACACCTGTGCCAGGTGGTGAAGGTTGCTCTCTGAGTTGAGATACCTAACGCCTCCATCTGACTCATCTGTAAACCTGAATCTGTAACATACACACACTATTTCAATTCATTGTCATTTATAAACAATTTAATAATTATTTAATCAGTGAAAATTTTTTTTGTTTTTTTGACCTTGATCAGCACTAATATAGTGCAGAGTGAAACTAAGATACGGTTCGGTGGTCCAGTTTAACCACGGGTCTGTTGTTCTAGCATAACGTAATATTTCGACTCAACCTCATTCCTACATTTAGTTTAAAAATGTACGATTGTAACGCGGTTAAAATATACGCGAGAGAAAATTTTCTTTCCTATCCAGAGCTCGGATGAGGTTTTAAATCCATCTTTTGAGAAATTCCGACTCGTTTGGGTTCTTTTTTTTTTTTACTGCAGATTTGTTTATAATCACTAAAGAGGTAGCATGTTTGCTGCACCTGCCTCACTCCTACTTTAGTTTAGTAGCGATTTGGGCAATAACACTTTGCCGAGAGACTCTGCAGTCTGGTTAAGTGGACATGTGTTAGGGCGTTTGTATGGTGTGTGTGTTAGAATGTATGCAGAGCTATGACCTTGCACTGCTCCTTTCACCACACTAACAAAGCTCTGCCACAGTTCCTCAGGGTCCATCTCCACCCAGCCGCGCTCTGGGTACTGCAGCAAAACCTGAAACACACATACACACTATATATAAAACACACAGTATGAACTGTACAGTAGCACCGAAATCATCCGTGGATAGTTGAAACGATGCCTAAATTTTTTTTTTTTAAAGAAATTGTTGTTTGAGCTCATATAACAAGAGCGATGTTCATTCAGCGTGGGCGCTATAGTGCAAAACAGTAATTCGGTGGTCAAGCAGAAGAAGACAAGGCACTGATGGAGTATATAAAATGTAAAGCCGAACCAGTGGCATGTAAGCAAGTTTTACAAAAATAATTGTTCAAGAAAGATTTGTTCAAAGATGAAGTGAGGTGGGAAGTGGGGGCTCGGTGGTTAAGGTGTTGGACTGCTACTTGAAAGATCTGGGTTCGATTCCGAGCACCACCAAGTAGCCAGTACTGGATCCCTATTGAAAGGCCCTTAACCCCCAATTGCTCAGATGTATAAAAGAGATGTAAGGAGACAAATCACCAACTACAAGTAGACCCAAGGCTAAGAAAATTTTTACTTAGCTGAAAATATCACTGATATCGCTATTGCAACAAATACCGGAAATTATTGTGATAAATTCTTTAGGTCATATCGCCCATTCCTACTGCCTTAAAAAAGGGCGTCTGCCAAATGCCGGAAATGGAAACATAAGTAAAGGGGCGTGGCCAGAGTAACACCGCCCACATATTTCGACAGACCTCCAGAATTCTTAAGACGCTTTAACTTTTGAACAGGCTGTGAGACAGAGGGACAATTTTAACACTCAGGTGTGTCTGGTTACCTTGCGGCTGCAGGATCCCCGGATGTTGGCGTGTTTATCATAAACATGGCACCTCACAGAGGTCGTTCCGACGTCCACAGAGAGAATAAATGTCTCTCTCTTTATAAAGCCGTTTCTCAGCGTTCCCATAACACACACACACACACTCTCTCTCTCTCTCTCTCACAGGAGCGAGGAACCGAACCTGATCGACATGCCCGCTTAGAAATATTTCCTGTTTTGTTTTTGGTCTCTGTACTTTGTTCCTCTGTACTTTTTACTTCATGAGTGCAACTTCGGGCACGCGGGTCAAAATTCCCCGGAAGTTGATTGGTCAAGTTTGTTCGTCGACGCGAGGTGGTGATTGGTTACGAACTGGACGCGCGGCTTGTGCAAAAGTTTTTCTTACGATGAATTTTCACATTAATTCCCACTCGAATGCACTTACATAGTTTCAGTTCCTGAATTGTGCGAGTGTCGCAATGTTATTGTAAAAAACTGAAACTTGTAGAAATCAGGGAATGCTAAAAAAAGGAAGTAAATTAGCAACAAGCTAGCAAGCTACTAATACCACAAACCAACAACTCCCGCCGTCAACTTTAGGGTTGAGTTCGTCATAGCTGAATTATTTCTTTTGTTTGTCTTTAATTTCCCTCAAAAAATTTCTTATTTTATATCTAACTGAACTTATTAAAATCAGAATCATAAAAAGGAAAACCGTTTACGTGATGGCGTCACACATCAGCCGATATCTGGGTGTGAAGGCTGTTAAAGAGACCACGCTCTATTTTATTCTCTTAAAGTGGTGCCGTCTTTTAAATGGTTTACATTTTAAAGAAAATAAACAAATAAATAAAACACACACACACACTGAGCACAAGGAGAAAATTTGGCCAGGCTGTTACTGTTAACTGAGAAACAGTAATATGCTGCTAAAGGCTGTAAAATGTAAAGTTACTTAAGAAATTTATTTACATTTGAATGTTAGCTACAATAACAATATTTCCTGCTTTTGCAGACATTAAAATCTCCCATTACAACATTGTTTTACAAGCTATTAGCAGAGCTGACAATTTTATAGGAACACTCCATTTGTGACATGTATAAAGTGTTAACATCCTCTCTTACCAGAAATAAGTCACAAAGCAGATTAATGCTGCTCTGTAGTTTGTATTTTTATTTTGAAGCGTATAAAAAAAAATGAATACGAAGACTTTATAAAACTTGTGATAAAAGTTGTTTATTAAAGATGTATATACAGAACATCCCAAACCGGGTGCTACGGTTGAATTGATCTGTAAATTCTGTTTAAGTTTATTTACAAAATAACACTGCAAACAGGTGTATTTTCCAGCTGATGTTAAAAAAACTGAAGCTAAAAGTTATGGCAGATCCCCCCAAAAAACCCCATCAAATTTTACTGCATACTGAGCTGCTGGTAAAAGAGAACCCTTTCTAAAAAAAAAAAATGTAATCCCAAAATTTCATTTTTAAAAATCAAAATAGAGCCTTGTTTTCTTTTACAAAGAGAAAAAAATGAAACAAGCTGCGGAAATCGAGTCCGTACACATTAAACTGAGTGTCTAAAGATCTGGATGTAGTTGTGTGCTACAGTGCTTTTATTTTTGTGAAAACTTGGCTGAATTACCATCAAATTTACAGTTCAGAGACAGGAAGCGAGAGGGGGTAAAATGTGCAATATGAAAGGAATGGACAGAAAGTAAAGGATAAGCATGTAGAAGATGCTGAAACTGGGTAAAGCTGAGGCTACACCCAAAAGGAGAAAGTGACTCAGCGGTTCACCGAGTGAGTGTATAGAGCTACTTTCACACACTGTATACAAAAAAGGCTGACAAAAAAGCAGCTGAAATAGTGGCCATGAGAATTTTTACTTATTCTCTTATGCTCACTAGTCCTCCATAAACACTGTACTTCAACCAAACAATTTCTGAAGGGGCAGTGGTAGCTCAAATGGGCAGTGGTGGCTCAAATGGTTAAGGTGCTAAGTTGCTGATCTGAAGACCAGAAACACCTGGGCTCAAGCCCCACCACCGGCAAGCCAACCACCATTGGGTCCTTGAGCAAGACCCTTAACCCCTTCTACTCCAGGGGCACTGTATCATAGCTGACCCTGCGCTCTGACCCCCAACTTACTAAGATGGGATATGCGAAAAATGCTTTTCAATTGCTCTGTACACGTACCCTGCACAATGAATTGAATATTTAAAAATTTTTTTTTTTTTTTTAGCACAATGCTCTCATTTGTATAAAGTCGCTCTTCGCTCATTGAGAGTTGAGAGAAAAAAAAAGTTGAGAGAAGCAGACACATGGGTCCTCGCGCTCTTGCGACATCTTCAGAACTACAAGTTTGGAATTACGGGAATGTGGTGAAGAATGTCATTTTCCAGAAACGGATCTAACTGTCTGTAAGTGTAGGATTGCAGCGGTATGTGTTGGGTTGTGGATTTAAAAACAAATCAAATGGGAACATCAAATTTGTTTTTAGTGTTTTTAGTAATACAAAAATAATGTTTTAAATAGTCAAAAAATTTTAAAAACCAAGAGTTGGAGGAAAAAATGCTGGAAAAATCTGAATAAAAGTTGGGTAAGAGAAAGAGATTTGGGAGGATCATCCTACTGCTGAAATGAAAGTGGTTTAAAGTTTAAAAGATTTCCTCACTACTGGAAAAAAACATGAAATAGTACATAATTAAATCATTTCTTCACCGTGTTTCCCCCCCAATGCTGCATAATTATATCTAAAAAACATCAACCCTAAAACCTGAAAAAATAAAATAAAAAGAGAGGCAGAGAGAGCTCCATCACAGCTTAGTCTGTCGCTTTAGCAGCGTCAAAGTTCACCGCCAGCTTTCTGTGTTTGCGTTTGGATGCAGAGCCTGGGGCATGTTTGGGGGGTTGTTTGGCTGAACTGTCGAATTTTTGTGTGCTGTTTGGTGGAGGAGTTCTGTGGGCGGAAGGGGTTGCTGTGGTTGCAGAGTAGGAGGTGTCGGCATTTCCAAAGTCCGGCCTCACTTCCTGGTTCTTCCGACCTGAAACTCGTTTCTTAGTCACCTGGTAAAGAAATATATGAAAAAATATCACAAAAAAGACGATAACCAAATTCAAAACTGACCAACACCAATCAGCAGCACTGTGGTGTAACAGTGTGTTATGTGTGTGTTTCTTACCTGTAGTGGGATAAACTGGTTGTGAGATCCAACATGAGCAGGAGGCAGAGGCACTCGAGCTCCAGGAAACGTCCCGCCGAAAAATGGCTGCCCCTGTGGGGGAAACTGAACCCCCCATGGCAGCGGAGCATAACCTTGAGGGGGTATTAAAAGACCACCTGTAATAAACAAATTAGACAACTTTAATCAGAGGGAACGTCTCAACTCCGAATGCTGAAATGATCATTTTTAACACTGTGACATGTAAAGATAAGGATGTGTAATGTGAGACTCCAGAACACTTACCAGCAGGCTGAGTGAACAGCTGAGGATGAGCAGCAAGCGGTCGCATGGGCCGCATTCCAGGAAATAGAGGAGGAGTAAGAGGAAACGAGCCAACAGAATTCTGCAACAAAGCACGATAACGTTACACTCTCATACACGGCCCTGTCTGTGTGTCTGTGTGTGTGTGTTGCCATTAGGTGTAGAGCAGGGTTGTGACCGTGAGGAAATTTTGCCACGGAAGGATTGATAGGCAGGCAGGAGTCACAAGTCATTCTTTGGCACTACAGAGTGTAGACAAACAAGCGTTCAAACAGACAGACAGGCAGGCAGATATTACCAGGCGCTGCAGAGTAAACAGTGCTGCTTTCTCTTTGGCTTCAGTTTCAGACTGACACTGAGGGCCGTGGAGCAGGAGACCATTAGACAGTTTCACCTGACACACCATCAAACCCTGAGACACACACACACGAGCCAGGTTTTGTCAGGAAAAATAAATAGAAGTGAAAGTGTGTAAAGAGAAAGTCAGAGAAAGAACACTGACTTGTCTGTTGCGAAGGAAAGTGAACTCCGGAGGACCCATGTTCAGCCCTACACACACTCGGCTCAGCTCAGCAGCCATGCAGGGCAAAAGAGGAGGAGTAGGAGTTTCACCCGGAGCTGAGTTCATCCTCGCCGCTGGAAGGTAAAATTCAGCAACAAATTTAACATTCAATCTCCACACAAAACAATGCCATTTATTTTTAGTGTTATTTTAACTGCACTGAGAATCCGATGGGGGAAAAATGTGTGACATTTATCTACCCAGTTTTTTAGAACAGCGTTTTCTGCTCTGCTGCTGAGCACCGGGACTGGAGGAATTCTGTGACAATTCTGAGGAGTCAGGGGCGACGCATGCAGAGGATGAACTGTCAATCTTTAACATCTCCTTCAGCATCATGGTTCCCATCTGCACAGGACACATACCCATCCGTAAAAAAAAAAAAAATACCTTAACAAACAAAAAATTTTTTTGAAAGTGAATTGAGGTTTATCATAGTGAGCTCACCATGGCAAAGGATTGAGGAGACAGAGGCTTCTCCTCCTCATCCTCTTTAACCAGAGAATTTCCTGGAGCTACAGCTTCCTTTGAGATTTTCAGATTGGCTAGAAGCTCCTCAAACTCTGGATTCACCTGCAAATGTTCCAAAGGAGTGCAACCCCTCTTATTGCCCAAGAGTAAAATACACACATATTACTTTTCCACAGTGACTGGTGTTCTTGCTGGTTTTGAGTGAGAACCAGTGAGGTGCTATTAAAACAGCCTGTAAGACAAACACAGTCTTTGCATAACCTACCGTTGGATCCTAGTATTAGGAAACAGTCGATTAGTTTTGTTTTTAAGGACATTTAAGACCGCATCAGTAACAGCTTCGTCATTTGTTCTTTGCATTTCATTACTGATTCATTTTCACACTAGGCACAATTCAGCAGTAGATTTTTTTTTAAAAACTGAAATTAAAAAAGGGTTTTGTGCCAGGTCTGCCTACTATATTGGATTCCACAAGCCTGAGTAGCTTTTTTTTAATGACGTGTTAAAAACTGTTTAAAAGTGCAAAAAAAAACAAAAAGTAGTCCTCAAATGAACAAGAAGCATTAAATGTGTCAGTTCAACAGAAGAGGTCAACGCTCTCCTCAATATAAGGTGGTCTAGGACAATCCAAGCAAGCCTAATTAGAAAGTAGCACATATTTGTGAGATAGTGGAGGAATAGCAGTCACAGAGTTCCATCGATTCACAGACAAAGCGGTCAATAATTTAAAAAGAACAATTAAAATAATACAGGAATTTGTTTAAGAAACGATTTCAGTCACATGTTGGTGATTTAGTGGGTTCTACAGCCATCCAAGGCAAATATTAGCCGGTTTGGAACAAGTGCTGACTTTTACTGAGTACCGGCTCCAGCACCAGTGGAAAAACGTTAACGAAGGCTTTCAATCTCATGCAACTTTAAGGATGCCCAATTAACGTAGAAGTGGCACTCTTTACTATATAACTAAATCAGCGTCACTATTAATAAATACCTTGTTTGAAGGCTTCTGTGGAAAAACTGCATTTATGTCTTCATTCCTCTTCAGCAATCTGATATTAGTGCCCTGACCCTAGGGGCAAAGTGTGAGCTTTACTATTCTGTACAGCATCAAAAGAAATATCTCATTAAAACTGCAATTAGAATCCATAAAATCCAGAGAATCCAGAATTATAAACATATACATGCATGCACACACCCGCTTGTTAAATCAAAGTTGTGTGCGTATCTGATGCACCCTTAAACCTTTATCAGCCTGGGACATGTAAATAAACGTGAAAGCATGCGCACACACACACACTTACATGGTTTTGCCAGTGTGTTGGTGGATTCTCAGGCAGAGCTGAAGATTGAAGAGACTGCCACACACTACTGAACTCCTCCTCCTTATTCTCTAAGCCCTACAATACACACACGCGCACACATTTTTACATCCCTTCACACACACCATTAAAGAGATACATGTACTAACAGGTTGTTCCAGCCCTTTACCCTGTGCTGTGTTTTTTGGTTCAGGTCTTTCTGCGAGGAGTTTCTGTTTTCCTGAGTGTCAGATTTGAGACCCTGTCTGCTGTTCTGCTGCTCAAAACACACACATTAACAAAAGTGTGTTATTCTTCACTTAAACGTCTTTGTAATATAGACACTGTATTTTGAAGTTTGTGTGTGTATATGTCTGTTTTTACCTGTGTAGGTTTAAACGGCGAGCGTGGTGAGTGGTTTAAGCCTTCCAGCTGGTGTTTATGAGTGCGCGTGTGTGGAGAGGAGGAGGGCTGCGGTTTGACGATGGCAGTAAGTTTGTGAGGGTTTTGCTCCTGGCGGTTTCCGTGGCTCAGATTGATTAAGGCACAAGGAGGGAGTCTGTAACCTCGACCTGGAGAGCACCTACACACACACAGTTCAATTCCTCTTTATTAGTAACTTTATTCTAAGAGTGATAATAAGTTAACCCTCATTATTGAATACTGTAGTGTGTGTTACCTGATAGTAAGTCCTCCTGCAAACTCTTCATCAAATAGAACTTCGTACAGAACTTCATCCTCTCGGTTCAGCTGACAAAAGACAGAAAACACCAGCACATAAAACACACATCTGTGTAACTTACTAATAATCCAAAGAATAATTACAGACCTGAAAACTAACAATACAAAGTTCATATAATTCCTCATGACATCATCAAAGCGGTAACAGTTTGATAAAAAAAGTTCAGGGTATTGTGAGACATTTCTAAACTACATGATGATGTGCATCACAGTAGTTACACATTTGTCTATAGATCTAAGAAATTTGCAGTGTGTTAAAAATGAAAAAAATTAAAATTATATTGAAATCCAAACAATTATTTAATGATTTTTAAAAGTAAATTAATAAACTAATATTTTCATACCAATAAGAACTGAACCAATGAGAATACTGAACATTAAACCGTTTAGTTTGCTGTTGCTGTGTAAAACTCAAGGCAGTGAACATTGTTGCGTGTTGTACCTCCTTTGATGCCGATAATGGTTCCCCTGAGGCCAAGAGGAACGGAGAAACTCTCCCTGACGTTAATGACCCGGTCGAAAAGGTGATACTCTGCATCAGGGTCGGGAACTACACCGTGCTGCTGCTCTAACGGCTGGTACATTACACACACACACACACACGAACAACTGAGTAATAAACACTAAAAGAGATTGGAATTACTGTTAGCACACTGAAGTGCCAGCGACCATTTCATTAGTTTTTGGTAAGTATGTGCTTACCCGAAACAGCAGGTGAGGTTTTACAGTGACACACACTTTTTTCTTGCTCTTCTTGGCCTGTTTGAAAAAAAGAATAAAAATCAAAACTCCAAAATAAATCCATAAACCAGATAATAAATGTACAAAAAAAACTCCACACTTATATAATGGATTTTTTCTAACACAACCTTTTTATTTTTAAAATTTGTATTAGCAGGACTGCGTACAGAGCGACCACAGGCCCTATTTTTTTTAAACCGTTCTTATTCTGAACCTCAACAACACACTTGTTTCCTCGCAGTTATCAAAGTTGCACTTTGTGGAAGACCTTAGTGTGGATATTGCGACAGGGCCTTAGAGTCATTTTTCAAAAAGTTTTTATCTTAGAGTTAATTTGAAAAAAAAACATTAAAACATTATCATTAGAAAATGTTATATTTAAAAAAAAAAATAAAAAAATTATATTATATATAAAAAAAAAAAAAAAATATATATATATATATATATATATATATATATATATATATATATATATATATATATATATATATATATATATAGATATATCTATATATATATATATATAGATATATATACACACACACACACATATATATACACACTCACCAGCCAATTTATGGTATCAATTGCTTGGTAACACAAATTGCTAACCAGTCAATCACATGGCAGCAACTTAATGCATTTAGGCATCTAAATGCCAAGACTTGCTAAAGTTTAAACCAAGAAAGAGGATTTAAGTGACTTTGAACGTGGACTGGATGTCGGTGTATTTCAAAAACTGCTGATCGGCTGGGATTTTCACGCACAACCATCTCTAGGGTTTACAGAGAATAGTCAATATAGACCGAATCTTTTTCTAACACCCTGTTGAATCTATGCAATGAAGAATTAAGGCAGTTCTGAAGGCAAAAAGGGTCCAACCCAGTACTAGCAGGGTGCACCGAATAAAGTGGCCAGTGACTGTATAATAAAACACACTTGCTCCAAATAATCGTGATTTAAGACATAGCAGACGTGTATGAATGCATGCATGTGCGTGTGTGAACATCGTGTGTGATCACCTTAGCTTTCTCCAACTCTTCCTCAATCTTTCCCACAACACCTACGTCCAGAATCTGAAGGTCACATGACGCTCGGGAGGAGGAGCTAACGGGATGCATTTTCAGCCAGGTGGTGATTTCCTGCACCTTTTCAGCCCTAGGAGAGAAAGAAAAAGAGAGAGAGAGAGTGTGTGTGAGACAATCTTACTAATAATGATCAACTTTTTAGTGTCATATGAGTGGGCCAAGTAGTGTTTAGGGTGTAGCGTGTTAGAGAGAGAGAGTAAAAGAGAGACAGACCCGTTCTCGTCCTCTCCTGGCCAAATATCGTCCTCGTAAAATAAATCGTCATGGCTGTTTCTGGACACGTGGTCAAACAGCTCGGAGAAGCGCTCCAGATACTCAGCTAACAGCTCCTCAACAGCCACCGAATACAGCCACTCCTTCTCTGTTCTCTTGGTGTAACCAGGAACCTCCTCATTCTTCTTGTTGAATTTCAGATTCAGACCCACGTTGGTTCTCTGCTCGCCGTGAGGACTAAGCAGAAGAGAGAAAGAATAAAATATCACAAAGAAAACACAACTCAAATTAAGTACTTAATATATAACTAATATTTAATATTTAGATTGATCAAACATCTGCTATGTTTGTTTTATACTGAAAACAAAAATCTATTGCAGACGTTTGGATTAATCTAAATTGTGATGACTTAGCCCATTCAATATTTATAAACAGTGGTGGAAAGAGTACAGAAAATTTCCAATAAGTAAAAGTATTGCTACTTTGAATAATTAGCAATAATTAGAATAATTTGAAAGTTGAATAATTTATTTTTATACAGTTCAAGTAAAAGTACCAAAAAGTAGATAAATCTACTTGTAATTAGTTACTTTCTACCACTATTTAGAAGTAACAAAAGTAAATCACAAACTAATGACTAAAAAAGGTTTAAAAATGGAAATCTAAAAATAGTAGCAGCATTCTTATTAATATTAGAAAAATAAAACTAAACTTAAAAATCTGATAAAATTAGGATTCTAACCCTCTTTAATTAATTGGTGATAGTTAACAACAACAGTTTTATTTCTAATAGAGCTGTTTTAATCAAGTTATTACTTGGAATGTCTAATAAACAAAGAAATACTACAATAATGTTTGAGTGTTTCAAACCAGGATGTAGTGGATTGTAAACACTGACGTCAGGTTATAGGTTTATAGTCGAGCTAAAACGTCATTCCGAGTTTTACTGACTTCTTTTTGGATCCTCTGCCAATGAAGATACTTCCGGAGAACCTGGATACGAGGTAGCTGGTGATGCCAAGGCGGGAGGCCAGGACGTATCCGGGGCTATACTTTATCGAGTATTTCTTAATAAAGGAAATAAAAGATTTTAGTATTTATTACCAAAGACAGTCTTAATTATATCCCTAAACAGCTAAGAAACTATATATTATAGTGAAGGTAAGAGGGTGACTGACGTGCTGGTTCTGAATTAAGGCATCCAGGTGAGGTTCACATGGCACAGTAAAGACCACCCGCACACGGCCCTCGCTGATGACATCACTGGAATCTTGCACCTTAACAAACAAACAAAAACTATGAGCGATAAGAGTTTTGTGCTTTAACCAGAAAAAAACTTGGCAACCAGAGAAATCCTTACCTCTCCCATGGCTCCGTAATACGGGTTTCCCACAATGAACACAGTGGTGGAGACGGGGAAAAGCTCCTCCAGGGTTTTAAACCGAGATGAGGATGAATCAAAGGATTTGATGTCCTAAAGTTGGAAAAAATTAAACCATTACTCAGTGTTTAATAAGAAAAACTTTATTTTGATATGATCAAAAATAGGAAGTAAAATATTCTTGGATCCCCATATATCATGGGCTAAAATTAAATTAAAACATTTGTAGACCATAATGATTAGTATTATATTATGATGATGTTACATATGAGGCTTTTTTTTACACTCAAAAAACCTGACCTTGTCTTGGTGCTCAATGTTAGATATTTGTGCAATTCACATATGAAAAAAAAATTTTTTTTTAAAGTCTAGTCAATCACTGTGGAATTATAATACACACTGTGTGAGGGTGCATCTTTAATTACTCATGTGCCTCTTTCAGTTTCCAATTATAAAAAACAAGAAAGCTGATACCTTAACAATGGTTTGGTGAGCAAAGGGCAGGATCTGTTTGGCCCACTGTTTCTCCAGATGAACCAGACCGTTTGGGGAGATGACGTACTTTCGGCCTGTGAGGAGCTGTGCGTAAAGCAGCACTGACGTCTCATTTATTACCACACCCTTGCGCTTACTGTGGCTGCAGAAGAAGAAAGACAGTTAGGGTGAGGGAGAGAGACAGACTTTGTGTGTGCTGATGTTACAGTAAAATAAATACCAGCTGTTGCTATAGAAATGATATCCATCAGAGCCAAGAAATAAAAAATAAATCTGTTACTTTGAGCTGCACCACTGTCAGGGATGCTGTTAATTCCCATTTTCTGACCAATCACAATCCAGAGCTCAAATGAAACTGAAAGTGAAACATTAGAAGGCTCTTACTACTCAGTGATGGTTTGCACCTCTTTAACCCATTCCTTCTGCTCTTTATCGCTTAAATACACCACTTTAACAGGCGGCGGCGAATCCTCGTACAGCTTCTGCACTCCAGACGCCTCCTCCAGAAAAAACCTGAGAAAGATTAATCAATGTTTACGTCCAAATACTGTTGTAAAAGAGATTCTGTTTTAAACAAACAAACTCCAAAGCTAAAATCATTTGCTGGTGATAAATTAACCCCACCCCTTTCCCAGGTGACGGTCTTACTTTGTCTCTCCGTCTGACACAGCGACCACACGCGCTTCTTCAAGGTGAGGCCAGTTCACAAACACACACTTCCCCAACAGGAGCGCTGCCACATCCTCCAGAACCTAAAAACACAAAGATTTGACATGACACATGCTTATATTTTACCGTGTTTAATGTTTGTATTTATAAATAAAATGTGTGCACTCACTGGCTCCCCCTGCTGACTGTATAAAATCTCCAAAATCATGTTTTCTCCTCGGCTGCTCTGCTGGAACACCATGACGCCGCTTTTTTTCTTATAGAACTAAGAAAAACACAAACAGGAAGTGGCTCTCATTCAAACCATGTTAGGGTTATTGTAAAGTTAATAGGGATGTTATATTGTTAAGAGATCAGGATAATATAGTTATTTTATAAATAATGTATTTATTTAAATAAATGATTTTATAATGCTACGATGATGTTATGATGACATTCAATGTGTAACCGGTGTGTAATTAAAATCTAAATCATGTAAATGAGTTTACTTTATGGTTGATGTGCTGTAATGTGGGAAAGCCACAGAAATACAGTGCTTCCTGATCGACTCTACGTATGACAGTGTCCAGAGGAACTCGCCAGGCGTCCATGGGAACAGGCACACACCTACACAAACACACATTCTTTCCTTAATCTGTAAGCAATATCAACTTGTTCTCGATAACAAGATAGAATTATAGTGTGTGTGTGTGTGTGCGCGCACGTACCGGGCGTGGCAGTGTGTGATGCTGGGGAAAACCTTAGACAGTGGCGAAGTAAGCGGGAAGTCAAGCTCTTTGTCAAAGCTGTAAACCGCACACTCTCTGTGCGTATTCTCGCTCGCTCTGCTTCAGTCAGTCTGTCTGTGTAGGGGGCCATGGCTGCCAGCAGCCGTTTCTGGAACGAAACAAACACACAATCAGAAGGAGCTTAGTGCCAGTGAGTTTATAATAGAAGCAGAGGTCAGTTACAGTGCAAAACCTCGTCGATGAAGGGGATGAGGACGACAGCCTCCCACTCCTGCTGCTTCCCATTCAAGTCTGTCCTAAAGTCCACAGGGTAATACTCCACAATTTCGGAATTCATAGACGTCATCAGGTCCTGACACACACACACACACACACAAACACGTTACTGAAGTGTATTTGTTTTTTGTGTTTTTTATATGTATGCCTAAGTTTTCAACCATGTGCCATCTTGTCTGTCAAGTCATCTCTTTCTTTCCATTAGAACTTGTTTTTTCACCCAACTGTTCATCCTGCCTGTCTATTCCTTCATCTGTCCGCCTGTCCATCTATTCCTCTGTCTTTCCTTCTCAATTTACTTGCCTATCCCTTTTAATCCCTTTTTAATCGGTGTGTTCCTTTATTTGGCTGTCTGTCCTTTTTTCTGTCTGTTGATCCAGCTGTTCCTTTTCAATCTGTTCGTTCCTTTTTTATCTCTCTGTTTGCTTGTGTGTGTGTGTGTACTACCTGGTAGCATATTGGCAGCAGCTCTTTGCTAGCTGAAGGTAAAACACCAAGAAGCTGTTCAAAGGGCAGGAATGGTTTTCCCAGGTCAAAGGTCAATATGAGGTCAGCGATGTTCCTCACATCAGAGAGGAAAGGTGCATAGTGATATGGGTAAAACCTGCACAAACAGGGTGATGCCTGCATTACACTAAGAGAGACAGAGAGAGAGAGACAGACAGAGAGAGACAGAGAGAGATAGAGAGATAGATACAGTCGCTCCTGAACAAACTCCTCACCAGCTCCAGGACTGAACTCCATGATAGTAATAATGTAGGATCCACTGGATTCCCTCCACATAGCAGCGAGCCTGACTGGCCAGAAACTCACTACAAACCAGACAAGAAAAAACCCAACATAATTCAACACATATCTACAGCTACTTATAATTTTAGTCTGCCATTTTCGTGTTACTGACTAAATTTATTTCTTTACTATTATCTCACCAACTTTACAGAAGAAAAACATGTAAAACTAATCTGTCCACTTACTCGGAGACCACCTCCACCTCCATCTTGGTCATGTAATACGTTCGCTTGTACTGCCGGAACTCCGCCTCAAACATGTCCTCATCCTCGCCTTCTTCTTCTGTGCCTTCTGCTGCATTGTGTATAAGAAAGAGTAATAATCAAATGAAGCGGAGATAATAACCTGCGCTCCTGTTTAAACCATCAGGCTACATTAAACACAAAGCCAGAGCAGACCGAAGCAAATGGGTGTTAATCTTTAAAACCAGTGTGTATTTATACATTGCACTAATGTAATGTGTGTTTTTCTACCTCTTCCTGTAGAACAAGGCAAGTCTGTGTCTTCATCCAAAGCGGCCAAACCGAGAGAATCTTTACAAGACTGAAAATAAAGTGGAATCTTTTACTTTCTCTGAAATCCTAATGTCTCATTTTTGTTCATTTTTCTTTGCCCCTCACCTTGTTCTTCCTGTTCTGTCCACCCAGCTCCTCCTCGGCAGCGAGACCGGCCGCTTCGTTCACGTATTTGTTCCCAACTTTGCTCTCGAACCACTTTAGATCCACAAACACGTCGCTAAAGTGCTCACGATCGAACTGAGCAGCAGGTAGGAAAACTGAATTTTATATGCACTTTAATCATCTCCGGAAAAATACTCATCAGAATAAACGTGGAGACGACTATGCACAGCTAGAGGTCATGTGATGAAAAAGAATTTCAATGGCAGAATCGTTAAGTGAGTGCGCGTATATGTTCGTATGTGTTTACCTGTAAAATATTGATTATAAAGTATGCATCTTTAAAACAAATATAAACATTAGACATACACGACTAGCACACACACTCACCTCTGCCAGTTTCTCAAGATACTTCTCAAAGCGGGCCAGGTTTAGAAAACCGTTTTCATTCAGATATCCTAATGAACATAGATGAGGAAATTAAATACCAAACTCTCACTCACACACATACATTTACATACATACCAACACACACACACCATATATATATAATATATAATATCATATATATATATATATATATATATATATCTATATACACACACATATACATACATAAATATATTTATATATATACATAAATACATACACACACAAATACATATACAATATATATATATATATATATATATATATATATATATATATATATTAAAAAAAAATAGAGGTCTGACCCCCGAGGGAGGGCAGGACAGTGATGTATGTTCTGTAGAGTAGGGGCAGAGCGTCCTGGCTGATGTGCAGGTGAGGCAAGTGGGGGATGAAATCATTTCCCACCAGAAAACCCATCAGGATCCAGTCGTCCAAAATCCGCTCCAGATCATACACAAACGAGATCCTCTCCTGAGAAACACAACACATTAACAGGTTAAACATTTGTAGTGTGCGAGCATTGTGCATAGCGCCTAGTTAGCGTGTTTAGCACTGCTGACCTTCAAAGGAGAGAACTCGTAGTCGATGTACTCCCTCAAAAGGGAAAGATGTAGCAGGTGGAACGTCGTCTCCTCGGGAGCTGTTATTCTGCACACATCAATTACTAAAACCAATTAAACTCCACAAACACACAAACACACACAAGCTGCAGGAAACAAACAAACCTCTTCTGATTCTTTTTCCCCCCAAAGCGAACCTCCTCTCTGAGCAGAGAGAAGTGATGCTCGTGACTTGTCAGCCCCAGCATTATCTACACAGACAGAAAGATCACATTATATACTACAATACACATTTTTTTCTAATTCTCTCTCTTTCTCTCACGCGCACACACACACACACCAGGTCAGCGTCCAGGCCATACAGGCAGTGTCGTGTGTTAGGATTGTGGTTCGGTTTAGCAATTTCGGCCCGGATAAACTCCATGATCTTGTGCTCTCCTTCTCCTGGAGTCTGTAAACAAACAAACAAACAAACAAATTATGCAGACAAATAAAAAGAAATGGTTGTGATCTAATTGAATTGTGATACAGGGATGGAAAATACACTCTCATATTATACTTAACCTTAAGTTCATATGAAATTAAACATCAACTTAATTTAATACAAGTTAATAAACTTTCAATCTTCAGTCTGTAAATAATGGCAATCCAAAACCTAATGTGTTTTGGAGTTTAAAAAAAAATTAGGATATAGGAAAAAGGTTACCAGAAAGACAAGTTGTCTTACAATCATAAATCAGTGGTTCCTAATATTTTTTTGTCTGAGACCCCTTTTTTCCCCTCCAAGTAAATATTTAATCACTTTTAATGACATTATCGCTCCTAGTATTTCCTAAATGTTGTGTTTCCAGTATTGCCAGCACTGTGACCTGAATTTGGGGGTGTTCTTCACTTGGGTCCAGTATGCCTGAGTCATTACTATCACCTGCTCAAGGTGAATCAGTGAAACTTTCGAATCACAAATTTGTCCATGTTTTTGATTAACCAGGGGACCATAAATAAAATAAGCTAATGTAGTATGATCGTTCTCCTTGATGCTTACTGCTCAACACTTGTGGGTCGGGACCCCCTGTAGGAACGACTGGAGTAAACATTACACATTGGACATGTATGTGCGTGTCACTCTGCTCACCTCGTGACCAGACAGATACACTTTCACTCCCTGCCACAGTCGATCTGTGGACAACTTTTTCTGTACAAAGTATTTCAGCTGCTCATGAAGCCGAACCATGAACTCTGTACCTACAGAGAAACAAAACAAAAACTTTTAAAACACTTCTCAACAAAACAAGGAAAATTTCATCAGAATATCCAGGGAAAATTTCCCGCATAGAACATTAATAAATAAATATTACAATATAAACACAGCAACATTAGGGACCATTATTGAAAATTATATTTTGTGGTTTATTTGATTCAATAAAAATTGTTTTTCTCCTGTAAAAGCTGGAAGACGAACCAGGTGTGATGCAGTTGGAGTCGAATCGGGCCTCCGTGGGTAAAACTTCACCCTTCTCCAGAGCCTTCTTTATCTTTTCCTCCGCTTCCTTCGCTGATCTAAAAGAAACCAGAACCTTACATGACCTACGGTAGAGCGCAGTGGAGTGCAGTGTAGGACGTAGCCTGGTTGCTTCTGATTCTGAACCTAACCAATCCAGTTTCTCTTTAATTTTCTAACCAGTTTGGTTACGTAATCACCAGAACACAGAGCAGCTTCCTGTTAGACGTACCTAAATCTTCTACCGCGCTGCTGGTTCATTTTGGCTCTCGGTGCGACTCCATCCACGGCCATGAAGAACACCTTCCTGGGCTTGATGATGCGAAAGAGCACTTCGAGGTAGTGAAAGATGTCGGCGAAGATCTTCTCCTCTGTGATACGGAAGTGTACGTCCTCATCGTTTGGGTGCGAACACTGATGAATGATCCCGTTCATGTCCAGGTACAAGTTATCAAACTCCGGGATCTAAAATACATTTTAATTTTTTATTTATTTTTTTTAATTCTGTTACAATTAAAAATGGCGAAGCAGATGAGATTGACAAAGTGGGGGTGGGGAGAGTATGTCCCTTCCGCCTTAATGACATTTTACAACAAAAAATATTAATACTAATTACCCCCCCACACACACACACACAGCAAATGTTTAAAAACTACAAGAAGTTAAACTTTTTGTTCCCTTAAAAAGGGATCAAATGTAAGATTTATATATAGAAAAAAGGGTTGTTGGCCAGATAATTCCGTACTGAAGATTTGACTAAAAATATAGGGCTGCAACGGTTCAGCAATTACAACTCTTCTTCTTAAAAAAGGGCACTTACAAACAAGAGTAAAAGACTCCCTATGTAGTGCACTCCAGCTGTACCGGAGGTTAATTTAGGATTGCCCCAGGGGTGATTACCTAAAGACGCTACAGCTCTAAACAATTAAAAAAAAAAATAGCGCGTGACTACGTCAAATTTAGACTAAATTTGACCACCGATATTTTAAACTAAAATTAACCATAAATAAAGCATGTAAATTTAAAAAAAAATGAACGACACTGGATGACGGCGAAAGAGGGAGAGAGAGAGAGAGAGAGTATTAGCCGGTTGCTAGTGCTAAAGCTAACTAGCATTTATAAACACAAACCTGGTGCTCCTTTACAACTTCGCTCAGACATGGATATCTCTCTGAAATCCATCGATAAAATTTAGGAACCCCCATCTTGCCGAGAGAAACAACAAAAATGTAGTAATCAGCTAACAAATCTCTGAGACGGGCGTGAAGCGCTGCATAAACTTTGATAGCTAGATTGGTATTGCTGTGTTGAGCTCAAGCTAAGCGGTATACACTTCCGTTTGTTTTTCCCACTGGTATTGCGAGCCGGTCAGCCTTCCTCTGCTCGGATTGGGTAGCACTGTGTGGTTTTGCGCGCAGTTATTGGCCACAAGTTTGATTATTCAATCACTAGACAGGAAATGGAACAAAAACGGGTAGTACAAAATACTAACAGCGATAAAGGTCATTGTCCTACCAATAATCATGTCCGTAGAGAATCCTAATAACCGCCAATAAGAATATAAATCTTACATTTTTATGTAAGGCATAAAACAATGATATATACTTTATTTTAACACTTGTTTAAAAATTTGACACATTAAAGAGCAAAACGCAATTTTATTTATTTTTTATATTGTGCAACCGATAATTCTTCCGGGTTAAACAGGACCCAGTTTCTCATAGATAAATATAAGCTGCATATCTATTTCAGTTTATGTAATTTCACGGGTCCAACAAATAGTAAAGTATGCAAATACATTTGCAAATACTTTGAAATAACTCGGTTGAGAAATAATTTGATTAAAGTGTTTCTTTAATAAAATGCATTACTATAAAAACCGAGCATATTACAGTGATGAAATGAGATGCTTTTGAAACAAAGCCTTTTTTAAAATGTGTGTGTGTGTGTGTGTGTGTGTGTTCCAGTAAAAATGCTTTCATTTTGTACTTCAAATATTTTCAAAAATCCTTGGCACCTCTGATGTGATATGATATCTGAGTTAACTGTGCCATTTTTGCCACGTCAGGTAATAGTTTGACAAGAAGAGTTCTCCAGAGAGTGAGCAGGATAATGGATAAGAGAACCTAAAACACCTAAAAGAAACGTAAAAGCATTAGATTATGTCGGAATATTTACTGTGTTATTTAACACAGACATCAGCATAAATATGAGGAACTGTAATTCTTATATACGACCGCTAGAGGGAACAAAACAAATGACTACATTTACAGCATTTGGCAGACGCTCTTATCCAGAGCGATTTACATTCATCTCTTTTATACAAGTGAGCAATTGGGGGTTAAGAGCCATGCTCAGGGGCCCAGCAGTGGTGGCTTGGTGGAGCTGGGAATCGAACCCACAATCTTGGTGAGCCAACACCTTAACCATGAGCCACCACCCCCCTAAATCACAAATTCTATGAATCATCCTCAGATTAAAAATATAAATATATATAATTGACATATCTTTATAAATGACAGTTTATTTTCTTTGACATGTTTTTGTTTGATTAAATAAAACAAGGTGTTATTACTAAACAGTGTTTAAGAGTTTCAAATGTATTAAAAAAATCGAATTAATATTTGCATCTTTTGCACAACTTTTAGGAGAACAAACAGCAACTATCTTAAAATATAAAACTTAAATCATCTACATAAATATTTAGATGTAATATAAATTGCATTTAAAGTTTGCATAAAAGAGAACGCATATGAATGCGAATCTGTCCCAGCTGTTACTTACACGTAATACAGAGAACACACACAGGAATTAGTATTCGATTTAAAATGTTTAAACAGACCCGAGATTTTATTATAAGTGTGTTATAAACAGTGTGGGGTTAGAGACCAGGCTGTGGTCAAGTTAATCTGTAAGCTCTTGTTAGTGTTTATACAGCAGAAAAAAAACCGAACTAAAACCTCATCCTCACCTCCAGCTGGAGATTCTGACGTTCAGAGGAGTCACAGAGCAGCAGAGACAAGATAGAGAAGAGAGAGAGAGAGAGAGATGATAAAACAACAACACATCTATTTATTCACTAAAACTGCAACACATTTCATTAACAAATGGCATAATTAAAAAATTATAACATAAAACCTTAAAAGTGTAAATTTATGCAAAATGTTTACATTATTATATTTTAATACAGATTAAATTAGTGGGGTGGGCGGATGAGTAGATTAGGAGAGCGGAGAGGACAGGGTTAAATTCTGTAGTTTAATAGATACGACTGGAGATGTAGCCACAAGTGTCTATGGGGAAGGACTTTGGAGGCCCTGTGATTGGAGTGCAGCTGAGAGGACAGATTAAGAGAAAGAGATTGAGTCAGATACGGAGTATAATAGAAAGAGAGAGTTGAGAAAGGGGTGGAGTTAAGGAGATAACTAAAGGAAACAGGGGGCGGAGTCAGGAAGCCTGTTGTAACTCACTTTGTCTCTTAAACATTGAGAAGCTGAGAAGAAGAAGAGTGACGAAGATCACAGCTGCTACGAGTGGAGTCACGACCGACAAAGCAGACACTTCTGAAACACACACACACACACACACACACACGCTAGCTGATTCTGTACAATTTAATTCAGCTAAGTTAATAACAAAGACACTGAGTTTCCTGAATGTTTATACAAATGTAGTATTGACCTGTTATATTGTTTGTCAATTAAAAAAAAAGTTGACAGATGATCATTACTCACACATACCCATTAATCACTTAATAACACTAATGTGCACTATTATACACACATATACAGTTATATCACAAATACACACACTCAGTACACACCTTTAGGTTCCTCTATCGCGCTGAGATCCTTCATCAGCTTTACACACTCGTCCTCCAACATCCCGTGCTTCTCATGCTCCTTCAACTGAATCACTGAATCACTGACATCAAGCTGAACAACTTGCCAGCAATCACTCAAACACACGCACGTCAGATTTACTGAGTCATACAGAAAGACACAAACACACACACACGCACACATAGAAAAATTTTATTTTATAAAAAGAGTCTAACAAACATCTAAATGAACGTCTAATGAACACTTGCAAAGTATAATAAACATAAAAAGAGTCGAATGAACATCCAAAAAGTCTAATTATCATTCAAAGAGTCTAATTAACACTTACAGGGACTAAGGAACATCTAAAGAGTCTTATGAACATTTACAGAATCTAATGAACACTTACATTGTCTAAGGAACATCTAAAGAGTCTTATGAACATTTACAGAGTCCAATGAACACTGTCAGAGTCTAATGAACACTTACAAAGTATAATAAACATCCAAAGAGTCTATTGAACATGTACAGAGTCTAATTAACATCTTAAGGGTGTCTATTAGACTCTTTAGTGTAACAAGAGTGAGGTTCTTACCCACAGATGTGTGTTTGAAAGTGAGTCTTGTGGTGTCTCCTACAGACTCACACACACAACCTACACACAAAAAAACCCAACATCAACACCTCCATCAGATAACCAGAACGAGAAATAACAACGTTGCTGATATTCTGAGTGAACTTTTTTCAAAAGACAACAAAGAAAGATGAAAGTAATCTTTATGCTTCTGTAGAAAGTATGTGCACCTAAAGAGTCTAATGGATACTTACATATTCTAACAAACACTTATAGTCTAATGGATACTTACATATTCTATAGTGCCTAATGAACACTTATAGAGTATGAACATAAAGAGAACACCTAAGAGTCAAAATACTTAAAGAGTCAATGTAAATACTTAAGATCAAACGGTCTTAAAACTTAAAGAGTCTAATGAACACCTAAAGAGTCTAATGAATGCTTAAAGAGTCTAATAGATACCTAAAGAGTCTAACAAACACTTACAGTGTCTAATGAACACCTAAAGAGTCTAATAATGAAGGAAACACACTTAAGAGTCTAAATAATGTCTAAAACAACAAGAGTCTAAAGAGTCTAACAAAATGAAGTGTAATGAACACCTAAAGAGTCTAAAATAAAGTCTTAATGGATACTTACATATTCTAACAAACACTTATAGTGCCTAATGAACACCTAAAGAGTCTAATGAATGCTTAAAGAGTCGAATGGATACCTACAGAGTCTAAAAAACACTTATAGTGTCTAATGAACGTTTAAAGAGTCTAATGAATGCTTAGAGTCTAATGGATACTTACATAGTCTCAAACCTTATAATGTCTAATGAACACCCAAAATATCTAATGAACGCTTAAAGAGTCTAACAAACGCTTAAAGAGACTAATGAACACTTTAAAGAGACTAATGAACACTTAAAGACTTAATAAACACTCAATGAACCTAAAGAAACCCCCATAGAGTTTAATGAACACCAATGAAAAGGTCTTAAAAAACCTACACCTAAAGAGTCTGAAGGCTGTTTCATAGAACGCTGCTGGAACTTTAATCATTTTGTTTTATATCGTACATATGCTATCTGTTAAAATGTGTGTGCACCTAATTACGACTTTGATCTGCTTGATCCGCCCTGTCTACTGCAGTGTTTTTATTGTGATTAAGAAGCAATAATTGCTCAGCTAGCAGCAAGATGAATACACAGTGTAGGAAAGTTGACTTTCAACATCAGAATGACAATATAATAAAAATAATCATGTGCAAATAATAATAAGTTTAAATAAATAATAGAACTGTAAAAAGCAACACCTCAGCCAATTTTGTATCTGCTCTGTCATTATTACTGTTTAAAATTTTAGTGTCATCTGATCATTGTAAAAAAAACAAAAAAAAAAAACCCCATAACGCAATAGAAGGAAAACACTAGTCTGAATATAAATAGCAGTTTTTCTTCTTCAATTGTTTCTGTTTGTTTCTGTCTTTTACTTTCTCTTTCACACACACACATACACACACACATCAGGTTATTAATCTTTAACACAATTTTCTATCCCCACCTTTAAGAGGAAAACACTCAGCTGAGAAATGAGAACAGAGCAGGAGAGAGACGAGGAGCATTATCATCTTAGTCATCATCATCATCTTCAGATCACAGTTTAGAGTTTATTCTCAGTTTATTGTAAATCTAATCGAATCTTTAAATCTTTATGACAAAGTTAATAAATCGCTCTGAAGTTTATATTCACTCTGAAATCCGACTCGACTCCCGTGGATCATCCCGTGGAACCGCTGTGGAGGATAAAACCGGAGTATACGGATCCTCTGATAGGTTGCCAGATCACACTCAACTCGGGTTGCCAATTATTATCACTTCTGCACCTGATCTTTAAACTTTGTTTTAGACGAAAGGAATCAATGTTTAACAAGAAAACAACAATAAAAAGATCAGCTGCCACATTCAGTCGTAAAAATATCAAAAAACAAAAACGAATACATGCACATTGTACTTTTACATGACACCTAAACATTTTTTTCAGGTGTTTACATCACATCCTTCTGTGAAAGTATAAATCATGACAAATTGTACAAAAACGTGACTATTTAAAACAACAAACATCTTTATTTTTATTTCATTTATTATACAGAAATTCTTTGCATCGATAGTGATTTATTGCCTGGACATTTTTAGCCACACTGGACAAAAACAAACACGAACCGTCCAGACATCAATATTATCTGAAAAACATCATAAATCTTATTTTCAGTGCGCTTTTAACCAGAGCATCACCGAGTACGCAATCAAACACTACATAGTAATAATAATACTACTAAAACGAACAACAACAACAACAACAACAACAACAATAATAATAATAATAATACAATTTTTAGGTAAATAAATACTACTGTAACCACAGATTTTATTATTACATGTATAAGTGAAAATAATACTTAGATTAGCTTATGCTCGGTTTTTAGTTGTATCCTAAAGAATGTGTTTAAGGGCATCCATTCCATAGAACCACATATAAGTGGGACGAGTCAGAACGATCGGCGTCTCTTTTCCACATTCAGCATTGCTGCGTGCTGTAAAAGACACCAATTGCGCAATTAAAGTGGTGGCTCATGGTTAAGGTGTTGGATTACCAACCCGAAGGTTGTGGGTTCAATTCCCAGCTCTGGCAAGCCACCACTGTTGGACCCCTGCAAGGCCCTTAATGCTCAGTTGTATAACAAGGAATATTGTAAGTCACTCTGGATAAGAGTGTCTGTCTTCCAATACTATAAATGTAAACTTTTTATTTTTTCCCTATTGCTTGCCTCGACGTTTCTTCATGTGAAGGTCTTTATTTTATATTAAGATACAGATTTCCACCACACTACTTAGTGATTTAGATACAAAGCTGAAAGAGATTTTTGAACCTGCGATTTTTACTAGAATTTCAATTGTTTAATATTTTAACAATTATGCTACAAAAAGAAAAAAAAGGTAAAAATAGAAAGAAAGAAAATGAACGAATAAAGGGATGAACCTATGAAAGAAATAATGTATGAAAAAAAATAATAAATAAAAGAAAGAACAGAAGAAAGAGAAGTTAAAAGAAGAGAATGAAATACAAGCAAGACGAATTAGAAAAAACAGAAAACAGAAACCCTTAGTTCACACCCCACACACACACACACACACACACACACACACACACACACACACACGACAAATGCACACACAAGCATCTGTTAGATGTCAATTACACATGTCAACTCATTTTCTTGACAAACTCTTTTTCTCTCTCTCTCTTTTTCTGTCTCTCTCCTTCTCTCTTTTCTGGGTGAATGTGGTAACTAAGCCCCGTTACTGAGTTATAGACTGACCAGGTCAGACACTAAAATGTAACTTTTCCTTTTACACACAATTCTCTTAACCAACTATTAATCTTTCACCTCAGTCCGTTTCACATTCGAAATGCACTAAAACTATCCAAACACTTCATCCCTGTCTCAGTCCAGTCATTCATTCATAACACTAGCAAAGGTGTCAGTCAAACAACACACTTGTTAATCTAGAAAACAAAGACCTAAAAAAACATTAACAACAAGCGGCTCGCAGTTACAGCAAAATATATGTTACAGGAATAATTTTAACTTGTATGTTTGTTTTTAGATATCGATACAACCAACTATCACATTTTTTATAATGTGTATTGATATTCAAACGTCGACATTTTAAACTGATTCATGTTTACGTTAATATTTAATTAAAACCCTCAGTACGTGTCAAAAGACTTCCTCCTCCACTCCTGTAGTTGTCGCTGACGCATACTTTTCCTTTTAATGTTTAACTACATTTCTCAGTAGCGGTGGTGGTAGCATTGCAATTATCTAAATTAAAATAGCCTCATTAATAAGCCACTGCCATTTACTGATCTGTTAGTCACAGGTACCGAATGTAATTCTTGTTTCATGTGCAATTTTAAATCCGAGTTTCCACAAAAACATATTACAGTTTTTTTTAATTGCTAACATCCTTTTATTCAATCTGTAATCACATTTGAAAACTCTAAATGCTATAAGTGCAACATCTGTCTGTTGTGACAGTGTGGGTTAAGGGTCTTGCTCAGGGGGGCCTAGCAGTGGTAACTTGGTTGTAATAGGAATCAAAACCCTAAATCTTCCAGTTAGCATACCAACTAACCTATCACTAAGCTGTCACCTCCCCCAATATTCAATCACAGAACAGACGGGTTTTTTTTACACAAGTTTACCTCTTCTTTTTTTTTTTTTCTCTCCAAATCCTTAAATACAGGATGACAAAAACGAGAACCTGATGTTCCAACCTTTAAATATAGTGTAAATCCTCTACTTCTGCAACAACAGCAGCTTAAAAGAGCTAATAGGAATTATTTAAATGACTGATAATTAAGAAATACCTGATTCCAATCTTAATGATTGATTCCAAGTCTTTCTATTACATTGCCATGCACAATAAAAAGACACTCTCTGAGAGAGTGAATAGGGAGAGGAATAGTTGGATGAGGAAGAGGATCAGTTGGACTACAGAGAGAAATAGTTGGATGAGGGAGAGGACCAGTTGGACAACAGAGAGAAAATGGTTGGATATGGGAGGGAGACTGGTTGGACGATAGAGAAAACTGGTTGGATGAGGGAGAGGAGAGGGTGGACAAGAAAGAAGATTGGTTGGACCAGGACAAACAAGAAGGAGATGTAGGGGGAGGGGGTGAGAATAAGTGGTGCAGTTAAAGAAGCGTAAGAGCTGTTGTCACTGATTTCGAAGAGCCACTATAAATCATGGTCTGTCCCTGAGAGAGACAAAAGTCACCAAAGTAACAAGAAATGTGTCCTAGCGATTGTAAAGACTGTATGACTGTCTTCTGTGTCTCACTGTTATCTGTGTTTTACTCTCCTCTGGGTCTTACTCTCTTCCATCTGAATAAATATTAGCGGTAAACCCCTGGTGGTGTGTTTGTATTTATCAGGTCACATGATCATGTTGTGTTGATGCGCAGGTTTGTGTTTCTTTCATTCAATTCAGTTTAATACACTTTATGTGCATGTCCACATATAGTTACAGTTTTGTTAACAAACAGTTAACAGTTTTGATAACAAAAACTTATTTAGAAACACATTACACAAAAACATAACATTAACAAAAAAAATAATATTAGAGGATAACAGGGCTGTGTGTGTATTTGGGTGTGTATTCAAGTGTGTGTGTGTATGTGCATAAGTGTGTGTTTGTATTTAGGTGTGGGTGTGTGTCTGACTTTATTTAGGTGTATGTGTGTGAAAGTGCGTTTATGTATTTGTGTGTATGCATTAATGTGTATATGTTTGTATTCAGTCGTGTGCACATGTGTAAATGTGTGTAAATGTTTGTGCGTGTTACTGGCTGTCAGGCAGAGACGTACTGTCCTGCTGTGACCCAGAGAAAGATGCCCTTTTTGAGTGTGGGGCAGGTTGAGAAACAATTTGTTATAAGTGTTAATATTTTGTACATTAATTAAAAAAGTGCAGCTTCGTCTCCACAGCGTCTCCACAGCGTTAGTGTTGCAGTGTGTACACACTCAATGCTCTGTAATAAGCTCTATGATCTATGAGTTGTGTGTCTCTATGACCAGTGAATGTGTGTGCTGGGGGCCTGATAGTGCTACATTTTACTCTGTGCTTGTGTGTGTGTTTCATTGTGTGGTGTAGTTGTGTTTTTGTAATGCTATAATTTTAGGAAGGTCTAATTTGTAACCTCATGATTCCTGCTACCTGTTTTTCACCCAAATGAGGATGGGTTCTCTGTTGAGTCTGGTTCCTCTCAAGGTTTCTTCCTATCTCATCTCAGAGGGGTTTTCCTTGCCACCGTCGCCCCCGGCTTGCTCATCAGGGACAAACTGATTTCTGTTTCATTCTGTCTTATAATTTCTTCAATTGTTGAAGCTGCTTTGTGACAATCACCATTGTAAAAAGCGCTATACAAATAAAACTGAATTGAATTGAATTAATTTTAGGAAGTGTGTAGGTGTGTTAGTGTACCGAGGTTCAGGTTTTCTCAACGTCTGTATCTTTTTTAAAATGAATAAACTTGGTATTGTTGAGGTTGACAGTCAGGGCTAAGGTCCGACATTCATGTAGACCCTGAGGTGAGAAATAATGTGTTACATTTACTTTGTTACATTCGCAGTACTTAGTTACATTTACTTAAGTAGATTCCAGGAAAAATACTCTTTTAAGAGTCTCCTTGATGTTATGTTAAATGACGTGAGGTGGTAGTGCAGTGGTTGTTGGACTGCTAATTAGAAGATCGGGGATTCACTGCTGGACCCTGAGCAAGTTCCATAATCCTCATTTTCTCAGTTGTATGAAAATAAGATAAATGTAAGTCTGCCAAATGCCATAGATGTAATTTTTAATCGTAGAAATGAACTTTTACTTCGCTACATTTAAGGGCCTTCCTCCATTACTACTTATAAGTTAATTATGAAAATGTAGTTTTAATCATTTGTTTTTTAATCGTTATGTATAATGAGTCTCATGAAAGGCTGCAGCTGTCTGAAGTACGTACCTAAAACCCGCTCATTTTTTAAGGTCTGCCGAATTTTGTAAGGTGTTCAGAAAATAATATCGTGAGAAGAAAAAAGAATATCAGTGGAAACAGGCCACTCATAACCTCACATTCAATAAACAGTGAATTCTGCGAGTCTCTTTATAGCCATTTCTAATGTGTTCCATTATTTAAAGTATTTACCATTCTGTATTGCCAATTCGGGTTTTTCAATTTTTCCAAGAAACTGTTAGTCTTTATTTATTCATTTAGTGTCAGTTGTGTTCACCTGTATTTGACTTTTTTTATTCTAAGTATATGCTTTAAAGTTTTACTATATTTTATATACACTGCTTAAAAAAATAAAGGGAACACTTAAACAACACAATGTAACTCCAAGTCAATCACACTTCTGTGAAATCAAACTGCCCACTTAGGAAGCAACAATCAATTTCACATGCTGTTGTGCAAATGGAATAGACAACAGGGGGAAATTATAGGCAATTAGCAAGACACCCCCAATAAAGGAGTGGTTCTGCAGGTGGTGACCACAGACCACTTCTCAGTTCCTCTGCTTTCTGGCTGATGTTTTGGTCACTTTTGAATGCTGGCGGTGCTTTCACTCTAGTGGTAGCATGAGACGGAGTCTACAACCCACACAAGTGGCTCAGGTAGTGCAGCTCATCCAGGATGGCACATCAATGCGAGCTGTGGCAAGAAGGTTTGCTGTGTCTCTCAGCGTAGTGTCCAGAGCATGGAGGCGCTACCAGGAGACAGGCCAGTACATCAGGAGACGTGGAGGAGGCTGTAGGAGGGCAACAACCCAGCAGCAGGACCGCTACCTCCGCCTTTGTGCAAGGAGAAACAGGAGGAGCACTGCCAGAGCCCTGCAAAATGACCTCCAGCAGGCCACAAATGTGCATGTGTCTGCTCAAACAGTCAGAAACAGACTCCATGAGGGTGGTATGAGGGCCCGACATCCACAGGTGGGGGTTGTGCTTACAGTAAACCAATCTCTATCTCTCTGTGTCTGTGTCTCATTCTCTCTCTTTCTTGCTCTCTCTCTCTCTCTCTCTCTCTCTCTCTCTCTCTCTCTCTCTCTCTCTCTGTCTCTGTGTCAGATGAATGTTATTTTTGGAATCTAATATCTGTATGTGAGGGTGCGTTAAAATTAACACTCAAATCCACAGTGTTCCTCTCTTTCTGCTGATGTGCACAGATGTTTGATCACACTTATAAAATGTAAAGCACATCTCTGACTTCGCTTGTTTGCATAAGGCCATGCCCACAAAACTATATAAAACTCTATGAAACAAAAAAAATTATTTGTACTCAATGTTATAACCAATAAAAAACAAAATAATATATATATTAAATGGACAAAATTCATTCAATCAGACCTAAATTAGTTTTATCTTATTTGTTACAAATTTTCACGTTCTTTTTTAAATGCAAATGTGGAAAATATTTAAGTTCTTCCTCTCCTGCTGCTTAAAGTCATTTCAGTAAATTACAGAGGATGAAATGTTCCAGGCAATGGCAGTAATTTGCTGAAGTGGGTCGAGCTGCAGGACTAAGCAGAACGAGTCTTCAAACCCAGAGACTTCAATTACAAAGAATCTAAATCGTTCCACGCCATTATGCAAAATTTCACATTTTTATTAAACTGATATGAGAAAATTTAGAGCTTTTGATTCCATAAATGTCCAGAGAAAATGTTATTAAAAGCATTAAACTTTTTACATTTCTGATCTAAAAAACTGGACACATATCAGATTAATTTGATTTATTTCAGTATAAAATACTACAATTCTTTATATTATGATGTCTTTATGCATCCAGACCTTCAAATATATTGTAGCTTTAATTATTAAGCTGAGCCAGGAGCTTGTGCCATGATTTACCAGGATGATTTTAACTCTTCAGAACCTGGATGATATCAGTTCCATTCCAGCTACTGATGGGGAAGTGGTGGCTTAGTGGTTAAGAAGTTGGACTGATACCAGAAAAAGTGGGGTTTGATTCCCACCCCTGGGCCCTCAACCCCCAAATGCTCTGTTGTCCAAAAGAGATAAATGTAAGGTAATGCTGGTCCTGATAATGATACTTATATTTAGCCTGGTCAGGGAAATGAGTACCAGTTTCGATACTGATCCTGATTCTGGTATTAATATTGGTCCTTACACAGCTGTACTTGGAGCCGGCTCTTCCATTAGGTAGAACGCTTTAGGCACAGAATCTAATATTATCGTTATTATTATAAGTTTTACTTAAACTTATGCAATTTTCAAAAATATAGTTATTTAAAATATTTAAAAAAGCAAACATTACTTAATAGTCATAGGACTCATTAATAGGCAGCACAGTGGCTTAGTGGTTAGCACTGTTGTCTCACAGAAAGAAGGTCCTGGGTGCTTCCGTGCTTGTATGGGTTTACTCCAGGTACTCTGGTTTTCTTCCACAGTCCAAAAACATGTATGTTAGGTTGATTGGTGATGCCCATAAGAGTGAGTGTGTGTGAGGCCCTGTGATGGACTGGCGACCTGTCCAGGGTGTACCTCTCCTGTCTTTCGCCCTTTCAGACACTGCTGGGATAGACTCCAGCAGATCCCTGTGCCCCCGAATTAGGGAATAAGCGGGTATAGAAAATGAATGAGTGAATAAATGAATGAATGAATGAATTACAAACATGCAGATCTCACACGCACAGATCTCAGACACACTACCTCTTTTACTGGGCATTATACACACACACCTGCAGAAGTACTGTAGATGAAGTACAAGAATGATGAAGAGGGAAAAGAAGACACGGATAAAGTACAAGAAGAAGATAAAGATGAAGAAAAAGAAAAGAAATAGGAAGAGGAAAAGAAGCAAGAAGGATGGGCTGTATATAAATTACACATCATTTACCATCATTCGAGTTAAACATTACCCAACTGTAAATTGGATAATAACAGCAATTATTACAGTAATGAATTTTTGGCTGTTCACCCGCTGTATGAACCATAAAGCGAATCTGATCCGATCAGTCTGATATCTCACAGTCTGCCTCAGTCTTTCACTGAACACACGTAGAGATGCATCTCGTGTGCGTCTAAATCGGGCAGCTAGTTTAATTTAAAGATTTTCAGGTTGATTTAAGTCCACCTTGCTAATCCACTCAATCACCTTATCAGATTAACACGTCACTCTGAAAATCAGCCGATGTGATGTGCACTTTATCATGACTGTCTCAGGTCCTTCACACGTCCCTCAGGGTGAGACGCCAGTTAGAATCTTTATCTAGTTTCTGGTTAGTGTTGGGCCAATGCTTTAGCATAAACTAAAGAAATATCAACTAAAATAGTAAAGAAGTTTAACAGTTAATTTTGTACTGATTTTTCTGAGGTTTCACTTTGTTCTGTTTGCAAATCACTTTAAAGTTAAATACATTTGCATATACAATTATCAGTGACATTTTTAGCCTACTTGAAGGCCTCTATTGAATAACACACCCTCATCCCTTTATTAAAACAACATAACACACACACCTATAAGACGTATCAATTTTAACAGGCTGCCATGTAATTTTAATGCAATTTTATTTTTTGGTAGAACAGATGGCCCACCATTGCATAAGACACACTCACATTTAATATATAAACATTTTCATATATAAACAAAGACACTTTCACAGTTGTTCTATAATATTAGAAACTTCCACATTCTCATGTATAAACTTCTGTTGTGTTTACATAAGTTTGTGAATATACTTGCGGGATGTTTTTTTTACGCAACTCACACAATGTTTTTATTAATAAAACAGATTTTCAGGTGCCCGCGTACAGCTACAATAATGCTCTTTTCTATTCTGTGAAACATCAGACGTGCAAATAAGCTCTTAGCCGAATGGCTTGTGTGGCGATGCATTATATTTTTTTCTGCTCAAGGTTTAGGGTTAGCGTTTAGGGTTAGTTGAAATGTTTTAACTTGTGCTTAAGACATGATTGAGAAAAACACGTCACTTAACGTAACATTCACATAACATTTACTTTGCATTTACTTAGACACACCCATATTTTCTTAAATAAACATAGACACGCCCACATTTTCCATACAAAAATAATGGCATGCTCACTCAGAGCTGAAAATGTTTAGATTGGGTCACATTAAAATCATTCCAGTGTTACCATTTACATATTATAGATTAGCCAATGTTTCCATTTTTAACTACAATAAATCACACCTTTATTTCTTTCTGTGGCTTTTACAACACCAACATATAAGCTAAGATAAACATAGAGACATGTCACATAATCATATATAATGTCAGGAACAGCTTTAAGCTTCTGGGAGTTTTAGGCCCTGACCATCAACACCTAAACCTGATCAGTAAGTCAGCATTTTTACTTCCTATGGAGACACACAGCATGCGGATATTCTTCAGAAAGACTGAATATTTTTAAGGGGCCGTAAAACTCTTCTTTACAAAAATCTACAGCGTGGGGGACATCTTAAACCGCAACAGAGACTCTGCTTCTCACGAAACTCGCTGTCTTTTACTCCTGCTGAGATGCTTTTAGCATTTAATCCGTTTAATTTTTTTCACCTCACATTTAATCTAAAACTCGAATCTAAATCCCTCTCCACATTGAGTATAATCACCCACATTTCCATATGGAATTTTAAAGACACAATCATATCCCAACATATTTGGTCTTGAACAAACAATTCCACTTGGAGCCACCCACATTTCTAAACACAAACTTAAAGACACATCCTTTTTATCAACGACTGCCGTAAACACATCCACACATTTCCATTAACAAATAATAAATACACACCCACAGTACATTACCATATCATTAACATACAGTAAAGCCAAAGACTTGGTCACATCTGTTTAAGCAAAACAAGTGTAAAAGCATTTTATTCTTATTTAATCATTAGATCATGTGATTGGTAATATACCAATCAGATCCATGTGCATGCTAACGATTATGCAAAGCATTACGTTAATCATTGTATGTGGAATATTATGTTAACATATCCGTCTTTAACTCATCTTCAATTTTAATACATTTTTTTCTTTTTCTCAGAAACAGAAGTGATAAACACCAATGCAAAAAACATCTCTCACGTAAATTAATATGAATAAAATAAAATATAAAATATAATAAATATGAATAAAATAAAATAAAAATGTAATAAAATGTTAGTCTTAGATAAAATTCATTACTATTTATTTCCTTTTTTTGCTGTTACATAGGTATATCTGATCAAGTATAAAATAAAATGTACAGTCAAATCATGTTGCTGATCAACATTTACACCTAGATTCGTTATAAACTTGTATTTACTGTTCATTGCACTGAGGCGGCGTTTTCTTTATTTGTACCTGATTTATAGAGCACACCCCCGTTTTACACACATAAAACCGAGATACATACATGTGTATTATTTGTAATGATATTTATATAGTCTTGAAGGTCAAACATCGCCAATGCATCAAGCCGAATCTCTGCCCCCTCAGGTACAACTCTCCTGTAACTTCTGATTAGGGCGTTAGTCTGGCATTAAATCAGACACATAAAACATGAGTCTATATCATCGTGTTTCTGTGCTGACTACATGTTACATGGTACTTTTTTTTACTTTTAGGACACTTTCTAAAAGCATCTCAGTTTATTTGGTGCCCCTTGGAGGTGAGACGATTTACTGCACACACATTTCACCTAGCTCTTCAGTGCTCCTCTGAGATCACATTAAAGCAGTGTGTGGATTTTGTCTACAGGATCGCGCAGGTGCCTGATTTTTTTTCCTGGTCCAGTCCAGCGGAAGATTCCTTTCTGTTGGGGTCATTGAGCTCATCGAAAAGTCCAGTCTCGATCATCTCTTTCTGCCAAGGTATGGAAATGGCACCTGTGCTGAACTCTTTAAAAAGTTTTTCATCTTTTGCATCGAATTCAATGCCTTTAACGTCGGAGAACTCAGCGATGTCTCCGGTGTCTTTGGCATAAACCACATTGGGTTTTGGAAGCCACGGCGGAGGGATGAGTCCCGCCTCTAAACGAGAAAAATTAATAGATTTGAACCACTCGTGCACTCGGGGGTCGTCATCTCTGTGGAAACACAAGCAAAAGCAAACACAGACTTCTGAAAAACCTTCATGTTTATGTCATTTTAATTCAGGAATAAAAAATTGTGGTGCATCAAATGATTAAGAGAGGCTTTTTACAGGATGAGAATGACTCACTTTATGTTTTTGAGTCACTATTGTCCATAGAGGCTAAAAGTGCGTGCTCAACTCTAAAGTATTGTTTGAATCTTTTGGTACATTTATTACTTTTACTGATGTACTCTAACTCAAGGTTAATAGCCATCTGTGACGTCTGCACATGCACAGTAAAAGCTTTTTCTGACCCACTAAATTTTACCTACAGATAATGGAGTAAATAATATTTTGCAGGAGATGTGGGTTTTATTTTCGTTCTTATGCATTTAGAAGCCAAAACCTAGAACTGTTTTTACAGCTGAACACAATAAGGAAAAGAGAATTTAAACAGAACTGAACCGTAACTGAACCAGAATCAAACCAGGAGTCAGTTGTTTTTGAAACAGAGGCTCCTGATTAAGGTTCAGGTGTTTTGTAGACAAAACTGGGGTAACTGGTCCAAATCCAACCAATCAAACAACCGTTTCTAAAGTCGTTTAAAAACACAGACCGTAAACCTGCTTCTCTAATGTTTAGTCCTATACATTTCAGTGAACATTAAAATAAATAATATTAATAATAATTAAGTTCCTTTTGCCCTATAAGCTTTAAGATGCCCTGAACATTGTGTCTTACTTGCAGCCGAGTCGTTCCTCTGTCTTCTTTTTCAGGAACTGCACAATGATATCTTTGGTCAAAGGATCGAAGTTTTTGTGCTCAAAAACTGGCTCCTCACTGATGATGCGCCTTTTTACTTCATCTTTGTCCACTTTTTTGCCGTCGGGACCCTTGAATGGCGTGTAACCAGCCACCATCTCATAAATACTGACCCCTAGGGACCACCAGTCCACCGAGGTCCTGTATGGAATATCAGTCAGAACCTCAGGAGCCATGTATGCTCCGGTTCCAGCCTTGGAAAGGGGCGATAGGGAAAGAAAGGAAGGAAGGAAAGAAAGAGAAAAAAAGAGAGAGAGAGAGAGGGAAAGAAAGAGAGAGAGAGAGAGAGAGAGAGAGAGAGAGAGAGAGAGAGAGAGAGAAAGAAACAAATATTGTGTTCAAAGAAAAAAAAATTACATCAGGGTTGCCAAATCTCACAAAATTGCTGAACTTTCACTCAAATCAGCAACATGCATGGTTTATTTATTTAGTTATTAATTATTTGATTATTTATCTGGATCTGGAGCTACTAAATCCCCCTGAGACCTGAAGGAAAAGAGTGTCAATATATTTTTTTAAATTTTACACCATATCCATTGTAGTGGACTACAGGATTATTTTTTTGTAAAGACAGCCTTTCCCATACAATATGTTTGTTCCTTTGGTGGATATATTGGATGCAGTATGAGACCTAGTTTGTAGCATCCCAGCTAATCAAATAACAGGATTTGTCTTGATCAGGATGTCTTACTTATATTGCAGCAGTAATTAAAACAGTTGCTCAAAAATTCTAAAAACATTCACAACAACAGTAGGTCCACTTCAGAGAACACAAGTCAATAAGTGGGGTCTTGGGAGGTTAAGACTTAAACCTTGAACTTTGACCCCTTTCTTTATATAAAGTTCCCACTGATCCCTGACCTCTGCAACGTGTCCACAGAGAGAAGACGTAACTGGTTTAACTGTAATCCTGAGCTTCCTGTCAGGATTTAATCTCCAATCCACAGTGACAGAAAGACATTAAAAAACAAAAAAACAAAGAATTGTTCAACGACAAACTATTTTATTTTAATAAGCAAAACTGTGTTAATAAAAATTAAATTATTGAGAATTTTTTTTAAATCAGCTTCTTTCTCTTAATTTTTCTCTCACTTAAATGCAACAACAGCATCAATCTGTGTATGACACAATTTTACATAAAGAAAAATGAGCATTAGTGATTTTAACATGAGCACACACACACACACACACACACACACATCAAACCAGATTGGTGTTAAGTCGTCTTAGGTAAGAGGATCAGGTTTTTGGAGAAATAAGCTTACAGATGCAGCCTGAAACACTGAAACCCAGACGAATAAAAATTCACACAGCCTCATGTGGCTAAAGATTCAGAGACCTGAAAATATGCAGCTATGCAGCTAAAGAGTCATAAACATAAAGAGTCATGTGGCTAAAAATTCATGCAGGCATGTTGTGTAAAAAAGAAGTAATGTAGATGAAGAGTCAAGAGTCACATTGCTAAAGAGTCATTTACATTAGAAGTCAAGAGTTATGTAAAGAATTAGTCATGTCGCTGGAGAGTCAACAGTCATGTAGCTGAAGACTTAGCAAGTTGTGTAGCTAAAATATCATGTAGCTAAAGAGTCATGTGAATAAACAGTCATGTTCAGCAAGTCATGTAGCTAAAGAGTCATTAACAAAAGAATTTAAAGTCACATACCTACAACATCATGTAGATAAAGAGTCATATAGCTGATGATTCAAGAGTCACATAGCAAAACAGTCATGTAGCTGAAGAGTTATGCAGATAAAAGATCAAGTACATTAAAAGTCAAGAGTCATGTAAATAAATAGTCATGTAGCTAAAGAGGTATGTGAATAAAGGATCAATTAGCTGAAGAATAAAGAGCATTGTAAATAAAGGTCAATAAAGACTCATGTCGCCAAAGAATCAAACGTCATGTAGCTAAAGAGTCATGCAGTTTAAAATTTATTTAGCTAAAGAATCCTGTAGGTAAAGAATCAAAAGTCATGTAGCTAAAGAGTCACTGACTTAAAGAGTGATAAAGAGTTATTCAGCTAAATAATGAAATGTCATGTAGCTAAATTATCAAGAGCCCAGTACAACATAAATATTATACATTATATATTAAACCAGGCAATGTAACGCAAAGTCAGATGTTATATACATACAGACATGACTCATTATACATATATAAATATATTTAATCCTAAATCACACAGTTAAATTAACTGTAATCTTGTACAGGTTCTTCGTAACTACACAGTGATCTTGTGACCCTGTCTTCAGCCAATTGGCAATTTAATATCTGATACTGAAACTAACCGAATATTCACCGAATTTCATATTTGTAGCTGAACCCATTTTTTCTCTATTTTCTTTATTTCCGGATCCTCAGAAAATTCCAATGATGCAACTTTCTGTTGAGCATATAAATGTAAATGTGCTCATGTAATATGATTGCTTGTTTTTTCCCTTCCAGTCTTTAAAGATATTAATCACTAATTGAATAAACACTTTAAATTAAACTCTGTAAGATTTTGAGATGTTTTAAAGTCAACTTTTCGACTCCTAAAGGTTCTTACTAGCCAATCAGCAAATGCAGTTTTCATTCTGACCTTCTGAGTGGTTGTTTTTCCGGACGGAAGCTCGATAGCGAGACCAAGATCTGACAGCCGGCACTGTCCCTGGCTGTCCAGGAGAACATTCTCGGGCTTCATGTCTCGGTAGACGATGTCCATGGCATGGAGGTGCAGCATTCCGGTTGTGATCTGTGCAGTGTAGTAAATGATGCGGTCCATTGTAATGCCTTTCTCTCCGATGTTGTAGATGTGGTATTTCAGATCTCCCCCATTCATTAGTGTCATCACCAAGCACAGGTGGGATTTGGTTTCGTAGGCATATGCCAGGCTGACAATAAACGGGCTGTTTACCTTCTCCAAGATCCTCTTTTCCAGCAGGGCCATTTTTTCCCCCTGTTTCTTCTTTAGACGCTTTTTGCACAGCTTCTTGCAGGCGTACATCTGACCCGTGTTCTTCACCTGAACCGCACAAACCTGAAACACGCATTCAGTATGTTTTTACCTGTGTTTGTACCAATGAATATTTTATAAAGATTTTTTTTTTTTTTTATCATAACCCAACTATGATGAGCAGTAAAATTAACACTGAAAGGAGGTGCGTAAAATTTGTAATTAAATTTTGTTTAACATTGAGAATCTGAACGTGAATCTGACACTATTTAAGGTCTGAAGGTTCTTAAGCCTGTCATTTGGAAAGCACCAGCAATCATTTTAACCCACTAAAAAATTTCTTCAATAGTTTTTCTTAAAACCTTAGTACCATTAACCTCCCAATGAACCCTTTAAGACCTCTGTTAGCGTTATTCCCCTTAGAAACTTCAGCAGGTTCCTGTGACTCAAGCAGTACCTTACCTCCCCAAAACCTCCTTTTCCAAGCGTTCTAAACTCATAAAAATATTTCTCGGTAATGGGCTGCCTCTCGTACTCCCTCCACTGCAGAAACTTGTCGAAGAACGGGCTCAGCATGTACTCTGTGAACGGTTTGCCTTTGAGGAATTCTCTGACAGCCTCTTTCACTTTTCCAGTCATCACCGCCTTAAAATCTTTTTCTGTGACCACTTTGCACTTCTCCAGTGCTTCCCCACTCAGGAAAGACAGGAAGCTTTTGGATCCTTCCTTACAAAACTGGTTAATGATGTTGGTACACGCTTTGTCCTGAGCAGCTCCCTCAGCCAGTTCCCAATCATTCAGCTCATCCAGGAATTCTGCAGCGATAGCGTACTCGTTCGTCTCATTCAGAAAAAGTCTGAACAGCTTCTTCCCGATGGGCTGCAGCTCACACAGTGACTCGAAGTCCTGCCCCACTGATGTCCTGATGGACTCACAGTCACTTGGTTTTGGGAGAGCCAGGCTCTGCCGTCTTTTCCTCAGCTCCTTCTCGTCCCCACCTTGAGCTTTCAGGTAAGCTGTGTTGGCCACCAGGTTATCCAGAGCGCTCATGTCACACATGGTGGCTGTTTAACCTCAATCCAAATATCCAGGAAAATCAATTCTCCAGCCCTCCAGAGTGTCAGTGTTCTAGTGCGACTTGTTCTGAGGCTGAGGTCCAAAAGAGCTGCGATGACGCTCCGCCCAAAGACGCCTTGATTACTTGTTTAGAATTAAATAGCTGCCAGGGATTTTGGCTTAAGTTCCCTGTGGTCTGGACCTGAGTGCTATTCAGGGAAGGGACCTCCTAAGAGGGTTCTTTTGTAAGAAGCTTTAAAGCACGGCTAAATTTGGACAAACACTGATTACAGACTGAGCCAGACCAAGTATCTTGTTAGTGTCGAATTGTTATTATTTTATTATTATTATTATTAATTATATTATTATAATTGCATTTCTAACCTAAAAAATGAGCATTATTTATTATTTTATTATAATTATCTGTATTAGATATATTGTGAAGAAATGACTCTCACACAACATCATGGTTTTTAGCTTTTTACTTTTCACGTCACATCACGTTTCAAGTCATTAATCTTGTACATGTCATTAGTGTAACACAGACACAAAAACCCGAAAAATTATTTTCTTTACATTTTGAAAAGAATATATACAGTAACAAGACTGTATTTTATTTTTGAATTTCTTCATTATAAAGTTCTGTAAATGCCTTTATTTTGTCAGATATACTTTTACAGCAGAGTGAAATTTGTTTCTTCTCATATCCTATCCTAGTGAGTTGGGGGTCAAAGTGCAGTTGTGGGGTCACAGAGTCAACTATGATACAGCGCTCCTGGAGCAGAAAGGGTTAAGGGTTTTGCTCAAGCACCCAACAGTGGTGGGACTTGAACCCAGGTCTTCCCAGCCTTCACATCAACAACTCAGCGCCTTAACCATTTGAGCCACCACTGCCCCTTATAAACCACCACTGCCACTACCTCATAGAATGGAGATCTTTCACAGGAATCTCCAGAAACACCAACCGCCAGAAATACGTTTAATAATCATTTATTAATGTCCTCATTAAAATTATTCTGCTTTACATTATTAATTTCTTGAGATCACAGTAGGACATCTTAATCAAAAGCTAACTGTGGCCTGATAGCACTAAATGTCTACTATCTCACCCTCGCTTTCCAAAGCCATGTCTCCTAAATGAATGAACGAGCATAGACTAAGCGACGAGATTCAATATTACCACAATACACCGTGTGTCATTCATTAGTGAAAAGATTTATAGAACATTTAGTAAAAGTACTACAATACCAAACATAAAAATAGTATCCGATTACAGGCTGCTGCTGTATTTAAACTATTTCATAAAGATAAACAAACTACATAAGCTATGCCTTAATATCAAAACACACCCAAATCGAATCACACCATATTCCTACCTGTCCAAAAGAAATACTGCAACTGACATCATCTTTAAGACCCTTTTACTTTTGTAGTCTACTACTGATGACATAATGATGTATCCTCTCTGCACGAACAGGGCGTATTAAATACATAAAATGCATAAAATACATAAATTAACAGGCAGGTAGGAAAACCTGTCATAATGTTCCGACCGAAACGATTGAATTGACAAACATTTCTTGGTCCTTCGCCTTTCACAGAATATATAAATACATATAAATACATTTAGACCGTTTAACTTAATAGTTACTTTCAGGATGTGAAGAGACTTTTGTATCTTAAAGAAAGAGAAGCAAATGAGATCAAACTGAAATAAGCCTCCAGAAGCTCAGCCTGTTGCTCTGTCTCTCTTTCCGTCTTTCTCTTTCTCACTGTGTCTGTCTCTCTCTATATAGCTGAACACTGGATTCAGGTAAAAGCTGATTAAACCTGCAATCCTGTATTTAAACACTCTTCTGTGCTTTATCAATTTGAACCCTGATTTTATTCTGCACGCCTTTCTTTCTTTCTCAAAAACTTTAAATGTCTGCTCCTGTTTTCTAAAAGGAGGATTCTGAACAACTGAAGCCGAACTTCCGTCAACTTCCAAAATCATAATCATTATCATATCAACAAGATAGCTGTCATTTTTACTTACAGAAGAATGTCCAACCAGAATTTATAAGTAAATCCATGAACAAGTTTTCTGAATTTAGAGTTATCATCACACCTAGTGATTAAACATGGGAACTACAACACAGAGGCTCACTTTGGACAGATAAGACATTTTGATCACAATGAACTTCAATAAGGCTCATGATTAATTATTAACACATCTGCATGCACACGCTTTAAACTCTACACAGTTCCAGATTCACAGAGATTCACAGAACAAAATTTACAGTAAATGGTATTACAAATATTCATGAGATTTTTAATCCAACACATCCTTCACTTGTGTGAGATTGTTAGATTTGTTTCAGAAAGTTCTCAAAGTTCTTTTACAATTAGTTTTTTTTTCTGCTGGTGAAGCAGTTGCATTTCATTCCTGTTGATCTTCACCAGAGTGTTTGTTCTTGTCGTCTGTCCCGCTGTCAGATACATGGACGGTAATAATGCTGTTGCTAGTTCCTGAGCTGTTCACGGTTCCCATGGTGCTGCTCACTGTCCCGGTGCTTCCACGCTGCTCTGTGCTCATGCTGGACTCCAGACTCACACGCTGCTTACAGAATCGAGGGAAGAATCGCGGGAATTCCCTGTTGAGTTCTTTACACCGCATGCCGTAAATGATCGGACTAAGAACCTGCGAGATGCTGAAGATAAGGAAGGTGATGAGTTCTTCGGCGAGCTCCAGGCGCACACGTGAGAGGATGATGAAGATGGGTACGATGTGCAGGCTGATCTGCAGGGCATGGATGAGGATGGTGCATCGTCCTTTACTGTTGGAGCTTGAGAAATGACCAGCATGGTGACCCTCTAGGCAGATAAGGACATAACTAATGAAAATCAGCAGCACCATTACGATGAGGAGCAGGAACGCGGAGATGATGCATGCATCGCCCTCCAGAGCTGTGGAACAGTCTGGGTCCGGCGCAATAACGTAGTCCCACGGTTTCTGCATGCACGCCAGTACCGTAAACACCAGCGGATTTATGAGAGCCAGAATCCACATAACTAACATCACCCAGCGGTATGAGGCACGCACCACGCCTTCGTAGTGCAGCGGGGAGCAGACAGACAGACACGTGCACATGCACATAAGTGTGAGGGTGAAGACGATGCCACGCCCCATTACCACCTGGAAGTCAAACAGTGACCAGCAGGCGAGGCGTGTGACAGAAAGGCGCAGGGCACGAATGCAGTGTAACACACTACCTGCTGCGTTGAAGGACGTGAGACAGACGCAGTGCTTCAGCAGCAAGAGGTAGTGAACGTTACGGCGCAGATGCGGCGAGCCGTTAACCGTCACCACGATCACGTACGTGAATGCGCCTATAGCCATGAACATCACAGAGTGCAAACACACCTTTACCACTTCCATGAAAAGAGGATTTTCAGAGCCGCTGTTCATGATGCCTGAGAGAAAACAAATCAGACAATCAGTCAGCTAATTAGGTTATTAATCAGGCAAATCAATCAGCTATTTGTTTTCTCAAACAAATAGCTGATGGATTGATGGATGGATGGATGGATTGATAGATAGATAGATAGATAGATAGATAGATAGATAGATAGATAGATAGATAGATAGATAGATAGATAGATAGATAGCCACTGACAGGCTTTTTTGAAGGCACCAAAAATCAATGCATTTCATTTGGAAGCAAATATTTCCACACTTTATGAATTGCATGACTGTCTGTGTCAGCTTTCCCGTAACCTTTCACAGATCAGCAAGCATCCTTTTCTTGAGAGTGTAGACCTTACAGTCAATCAAAAACCTGGAAACTGTTTGGGTTTTTTATTGTGATTGGTTGGGACTTTCAACACAAACTTCCACACCCTCCTTTAAACTTCTTCACAGAGGCCACCTTAGAGAGCTTTTATTAAATCACAAATCGTACAAAAGAAAAAAAATAATTTGTATACCGCTGTCTTTAACAAATTTTAATTGGGTGTGCAAGACAGATGTTTGGGTGACTTTGTCCAATACAATGAGGGCCTGAGGTGGATTTTGCTTTTTGTCTGGAGGGATAGTACTTCTTTCAGAAGACACTGTCCCATCAGAAACAGTGCCAGCATAGGGTAAAATAAACATCACCTTTACCATGTTTAAATTGTAATATCTTTAAAGAAATAAATATGTGCATTTGCTTTAAAATAGAAAGATAGCAACAAATAAAAATAACAAACATAATAATAATAAGTCTTTAAATAATATTTTGTGTATTTATGTATACTCTATCTATGTTTGTTGAGTTGTTGTCTAAAGACAACTTTTTGTTAGGGCAATATCATGTTCAAGCATGGACATGTTTTAGAATACATAACAATGACCATAACCAAAGGTTTTGATTTTTGAAAAAATAGACACAGTAACATTTTGTGGAAAGGGGGGACTGAGATCTGCCAGTTAGACTCATTTATTCATTCTTTTAGACAGTGAGGACAGTGACTTTGATGAGGGTTACGGTGAAAAATAGTGGAGTGGCAGGGTAACATTGTAAGCGATGTGTAAGATAATCATCTTTTAAAAATCTAGCAGCTGTGAGAGCAAGGAGTAATGTTGTTCTCTGTCTGTCCCAGCCTAAACCAACCAAATAACTCTTCTAAGTGATTTTATTCAAGCACATCCAGTCACTGTGGTTGACAAAAGAGATGATCAAAAATGATCAACAAAGTCTCCTGCACTGCGGTGGTAAAAGAATTTAAAATACAATATAAGCCAAAGTACATTTAATTGACTTTCTAAGTACACTGTACCAGAAGAAAGTATATTCAAACAAGTGGTACTACCAGCTGGTGTTCCACCTCCTTGATATGACCATTGTAACTTCCTGGTAGAGTGTGTTTCAACAAATTAATACGACACACATCGTAAAACATTTAGAAACACAGAAACACACACTCTTACACATGCACAGACTAAAACTAAAGGTTAGTCGTGGTTTAAATGATTGTAAATTTGTAAATTGTCTTTATTTGTTTTAAGAATTATTATTATGGTTTATATTATGATTAATATAATCATGATCACTTTGGAGTGTTTCTCAAAATTATCTCATGTATATTTTGCTTGTTTTCTCCTCATACTTATTAGATTTAATATGAAGAACCTTGGAGTTTTGGTACACTTAAAGCACATCTGAGGCTACGATGCAACCAATTAAGGATGTAATTTAAAAATCCATGAGTTAAAGTATCAAGAGAAGTTAAACCTTGTTAACTGATACCAAATATTTACTAATTATCTAACCATAAATCAATCAGTGGAACATTAAAGTTCATGTTAGACTTTAGGATTAAATCACTGGTCATTCTATAATTTTAATATTATTTAATACTATTACTCACCTACACCCCAAAAAGACATCTAATAAAAACTACAAATTTACCTCCACAATTCTTCCCTTGATACAAGTTTTCACATCTCAATATTTAGCAAGATTTTACAAAATATAATAGCAGGAAAGACAGAGAAAGAGAGAAAGAGAGAAAGAGAGAGAGAGAGAGAGAGAGAGAGAGAGAGAGAGAGAGAGAGAGAGAGAGAGAGAGAGAGAGAGAGAGAGAGAGAGAGAGAGAGAGAGAGAGAGAGAGAGAGAGAGAGAGAGAGAGAGAGAGAGAGAGAGAGAGAGAGAGAGAGAGAGAGAGAAAGATTCAGTGTATCAGAACATTTTACATATTTTTGGATCAGGAAGTCAAACAACAGATTAATTAAAAAATGCTGCATTTTTAAGTGAAACCCAGTAAATTGCAGCTCGTTTAACAGGAGCTGTGAAATTACCTGATGGCTTCATCTTAAACGTCACACAAGTCACTTCAACGTCAGTTAATAACAATCTGAACTTTCAAGAGAAATACAATTATGGGTGGATTATAGAGAAAGAAAAAAAAGGGAAGAAGTGATAAAGCATCTTTTACCTGTAAAACGGTGAAAATAATCTGTTTACTTCATGAGATGTCACATCGCACATCAGCAGCTCCACTTCAACTGAAACGCTTTTTTATTGCTCCCTCTCTTTCTTTCTCTCTCTCTCTCTATATATATATATAGTCCCCCCCCCTTAAGATTCAGTATTCAAAGGATGCTTTACTAGCATTACTAGCTGGTCCCTCACTGTTACGTTAAGTGTGTATATATTGTGCTGTGTATGTGCAGCTTTCCATATGTTTCCCCCAGTGGGTGGGGCAGTTTTTCAGGGGGCTGAAAGGAAGTTACAATTAGGATTAGCATCACAAAGCTTTTGGTATTTTGGTAATTTTGCTTTAATTGTATATACTACTTGTATCCATCCATCCATCCATCCATCCATCCATCCATCCATCCATCTATCTATCTATCTATCTATCTATCTATCTGTCTATCTATTTCCAAAGCCTGTGTACAAGGGAAAAGAAAAGAAATGACAAAGATAAACACAGTGTTTAAAAAAAATTTAACAAAAAAAACCAAATATACATTACAAACGTATCTATAATTTAAAAAAAGGGGCAAAATTTTATGATTTGGGTCAATAGTTGCTATATAACGGTGGATTATTTGTTTTCTCCAAAAAATATGCTGGAACATTTAATGTCTTGCTATATAGGGAATATATCCATGTCTGATCATGCAGCAGTTTTAGTAGAATACTCCACTGGAAACCAAAATTTTAAGTCTAATATGTGGAGATTTCACTCCAGATTATACATAAAAAAATATTCTCTGGTAAAATAAAGGAAATCTCTGCGCTTAGATATAATTTTCATATAGTTTTAATTTTCAGAAGGTAAAAGCTAAAAAGAAAATATACAGCATATCTACTAAGGTATAAATCTGACTTTTAATCTATTCTGTCTATTGGAAAGTAGCGGTAAATATTTTTTGAACAGTTGATCTATTAATAATACATCTAAAGAATAGTTTGAGAATGTATGAGAGCATAAGAATTTATCAGAACATCAGACTTCCTCCCTCAACCACCTATATCAAAAAAGAAAGTTCTGGTAGCCATAAAGCGTTTACAGTCTAGAATAGAAACCACCTGGTCCAAATGAGCTTAGTAGTGAATTTTACTGTGCACGGTACACCAATAGACTTATTTTATCTCTCCAGCGCTCTACCCTAATTAGTTTCACTTGCCACTCATTACCCAATTATGTTCACTCTCCTATTAAAGAGCACCTTTACCGGCACGTGTGGTCCTGGTCTTGTTTGCATTCATGTTGACGGATGTACTAGACTTGCTTTATGTATCTTTCCAGTGCATTCAGCAAAGCCTGTCTCCTACTGCTTCTCCCTACCTGCCGCCTTCAATCAACTTTTAAAAAAAAAAAACCTCCTTCGTCGCTGGTTCCCCAACTTCTGTGTGCTCTTCTGTTTCCCGTTTGAGTTTAAACTAATGTGTGTCTTAGTCTGGCTTTCTCTTTACATTTACAAAAAATTTAGAAATGTTTTAGCTGACCGCTTACTAAATATGCTCAATGACTCATTTGTAAAAGGACATTTACCACAGTCCCTGAAAGAGGCAAATATATACCTAATCTTTAAAAAGTTCAGCTAGCAGATGAATGTTTGTCTTATCGACCAATTTTGCTGCTGAATGTAGATTTTAAAGAGTATCAGTTTTAACATCAGTGTAAAGAAGACGTCTAAAAAGAATCCATGTTGCATTGAAAGGCTTTATTAAAGACTTCACAATAATCCACGAGTAGTCAATAAACAGGCAGAGTTTGATACACAAAAGAAAATCATAGTACCCCCCTCCTAGAAAGGGCTCCAGGCGTTCTTCGAGGGTGTTCCCGAGGACGAGGAGCAGGACTTTTAGCAAGGGCAGCATGAAAGTCCTGCGTGAGCGTTGGATCCAGAATGTCTCATGACTTGACCCATGACCTGTCCTCAGGTCCATAACCCTCCCAATCCACCAGATACCAGAGCTGACCTCTCCTTCTCCTGGAATCAAGGATCTCATTCACTTGGTATGCGTGTGCCCTGTTGATGTCAATAGATTTCCAAAACATTCCCAGCTCTTGGTTTAGACTCTCTACTTGCTGGTTCGATTGTGGGTGGTACCCAGAAGTGAGACTGACATTGATGTCCAGTCATTTGCAGAATTCGTACCACATGCGGGGCATGAATTGAGGGCCACAGTCTAATATCCTTAGGTATACTATAATTCCTGGAGACATGTTGCTGTTTCCATGGCTGTGGGCAGGCCCTTGAGTGGAATCAGGCTTTGGTCAGAACCGTGGTAAAACCATGAGAGCTAGGGATGTTCTGTTCTGTATTGTCCTTTTTTGCACCGTCTTTTGTAATGTTTGTATTGTTTGCCTGTTGCACTGCCTGTTTTGCACTGATTGCACCAGGTTGCACACATGCACTTTATGTTCGTTTCTGTTCAGTAGCTCTTTGTTGTTTGTTGTTTTGTGTGATTCTGTGTTTTGTGTAGCACCATGGGGTCCTGGAGAAACGTTATTTCATTTCACTGTGTACTGCATCTGCTATATATGGTTGAAATGACAATAAAGCTTCTTGATCTTAAACTTAAATTTGAACTTGAGGTCTGTAACAAAGTAAATGGATATTTGAGGCCAGTGTTGCTGTGGTATAGGCACTAGAAGCTCTAGAAGCCCTTTAGGTAATCGGCATTGTGCTTTAGATTGTGCACAAATTTGGCAGGTGTTCACAAAGTTTAATACCCTGGAAACCATTAGGCGTTTTCTATTAGCTCTGTGGTTCGCTTGATGCCCAGATGCTCTGAGATGAGGGCGGTATGGATTCATGACATGACTCGGAAGCATAAGGTACTTGCCACATACAGTCTACTGGTGGGACAAGATGCTGGATAAGGTTTATTTCGATTCTCCCTGGTGAGTTCCATATTGATGTCCCATCGTATGGGAGCCAGCACAATCTGACGATCATGAATGGGTTTAGGGCATGGATCTCGTAAAGGGGGGTCGTGTTTTCGAGACAAGGCATCAGTCTTACCATTCTTAGTTCCAGGGTAATAGGTCACTGTGAACTAAACACGTTTAAAGAACAAAGCCCAATAGGCTTGCCGGGAGTTGAGGCATTTGGTAGTCTTTAGATACTCCAGAATTTTGTGATCTGTGATCACCAGAAATAGTTGGGTGCTCCTCTCTATCCAGTGTCTCAACTCTGTCAAGGCTTCTTTAATGGCCAGTAGCTCTTTGTTCCCAACATCATAATTTTGTTCTGCTGGGGTAAGTTTACGTAAAAAGAAAGCACAGGGATGTAGTTTAGAAGATACAGTACAGTACAGCGCCAACTCCTCCGCTATAAGAAGCATCCTCTTCAACCACAAATTGCAGTGCTGGGCCAGGATGTTGCAGTATGGGAGTGGTGATAAACTTTGCTTTGAGCTGGTTGAAGGCTTTGGTGGCTGTCTAGTGGAGCCTTGACAGTTAACCCTTAAATAGAGCTGTGATAGGGGCTGATGTCATACTGTAGTTGCAAATTAATCGACGATAGAAGTTTGCAACTCCAGGAATCGTTGAAGGTCATTGACTGTATGATGGTATAACGGCCACTTGGCCACAGCTTCCACTTTGGAGTGATCTATGGCAACCCCTTGTGTGCTTATGTGGTAAACTAAAAACTTGACTTAGTCTTGATAAAATTGACATTTCTCAGCTTTGATGAACAGTTTGTGTTCCTTGAGTCAACATAAGAGAGTTCGTACATGCTGGATATGTTCAGAGTAGAAACATAAATAAATCCAGATATCGTCAAGTTATACTATGATGCAAAAATGAAGGATATCTGTATTTCACTGTCATGGCATTACACTATGATAAGACCATAACCCACCATCCTTTTTTTCTCACAAAGAAGAACTCTGGGGCTGCTGGAGACGTGAAGGGATGGTTAAAACCTGAGGCTAAGGCTTTACCTATGTGTGATTCCATGGCTTGGATTTCAGGCTGAGACAGTGGATAGATGTGGCTCTTAAAAGAAATGGTATTGGTTAACAGAACTCCCATGGTCTATGAGGTGGTAGCTGCTCCGCTTTAGCTTTGCTGAAGACCTCTGCAAGGTTCTTACATTCCAGTGGGATTTGGTTTGAGTCAGTCATTTCGAGGCCCACAACTTGGGTAGTTAGGCAGAGTGTGGAGAGTGAAGGATAAAAATACAGTTCTTATGTGGGTTGACCATTGCGTGATCTCTTGCTAGGGTTGTGTGACTGTAGCCAGGGATACCCCAGAATGATGGGGTTCTTGAATGATTGATTGATGTAGAAACTTTTTCTCATAGAGCTCTTTGATCCGTATGGTGGTGGGGACTGTTGCATGATACCAGGGCCAATGGGTTGGCCATCAACCCATGTGGAGGGGTGGAGTACATGGTGAGATGTGGAGCTTGACTGGTTGGACGAAACATAACTTGTCTTGAGGGTGCCTCAAGACAAGTTATGTTTCGTCCAACAAGTTAAGTAAAAACATAACTTGTCTTGAGGGTGCCCTCTGGTGGTGGGAGGCCGGAATCATTACAATACAATTGCCCTATATGCCCACGATATTTAAATATTTATTACATTTACATCACGATATTTAAATATTTATTACATTGGCAGATGTCCTTATTCAAAGCAACTTACATTTATCTCTTTTTAACTGAGCAATTGGTTAAGAGCCTTGCTCAGGGGCCCAACAGCGGTAACTTGGTGGTCGAACCCCGATCTTCCAATTAGCAGTCCAACACCTTAACCACTGTGCACACACTTCCCCCTTATATGGTGAATCCTGATGCTTTTATCCCAGCTCTTTTAGACAAAATTGAAAAATTTTGCAGATTTGTCAGGATATTGACTTAATTATCATAAGTTAATGGCGGAAGTTTAAAGATGACTGTTCGCCAATGTGCCCGAAATGCATAACAGAGGAGGGTGATGTTATTCTTAAATCTTATGGTTAAACAAGTACTACAAAATGTTATTTTATATGTTGATTGGAATATATGATGACATTAAACTAGACAAACATAAAAAAGACACTTTCTAGGTTTTCTGCAAGAAAATGTATTCTATATATTTAGTTATTTAATCTCATAGCCTGCTTTGTTTTTTAGAGTGGTTTTAAGTTATATTCGTAATGTTTAAACATTAATAAAAGTATTTAATAAAAATGTATATATATTTATTTAATATATATATATAATTTAATATATTATATATATATATATATATTATATATATATATATATATCTTTAATCCCCTTTTTAACTGTAAATAAACCCCACTGACCTTCTGAGCACATCTTTCATTAAAGCATTGAACGAGCACCGGCCCCGGCATCCTGGTGGTGTCTGTGCTTGAACTCTGACCTTTTGCTCAACAAAAGTCACGTCTTGCTACTTAAGGATAATTTTTTTTTATTCAAGCAGGAAGCAGGTTCGAACTGGAGGACTGACAGTTATTATGCATTTTAAGTAGTAGTTAGTTAAGTTAGTAGTAGTTTTTGCTGTTTTTTAATAGTTTAAGTGTCGGTTATAGTAGTTTTAATGTTTCCAGTATTAGTTTTGGATGTTGTTAGTGGTAGCTGTTGCCTTATTAATAATAATTTTAGTGTCATTAATGGTAGTTTTAGAGGCTTTAATGGTAGTCTTATTGTGAGTGGTAATTTTATTGTTGTTATTATTAACTGTAGTGTAATTAGTAGTCGTTTTAGTGTCATTAGTGTTAGTTTTAGAGGTTTTAATGGTAGTTTTATTGTGAGTGGTAATTTTATTGTTGTTATTATTAACTGTAGTGTAATTAGTAGTCGTTTTAGTGTCATTAGTGTTAGTTTTAGAGGTTTTAATGGTAGTTTTATTGTGAGTGGTAATTTTATTGTTGTTATTATTAACTGTAGTGTAATTAGTAGTCGTTTTAGTGTCATTAGTGGTAGTTTTAGAGGCTTTAATGGTAGTCTTATTGTGAGTGGTAATTTTATTGTTGTTATTATTAACTGTAGTGTAATTAGTAGTCGTTTTAGTGTCATTAGTGTTAGTTTTAGAGGTTTTAATGGTAGTTTTATTGTGAGTGGTAGTTGTAGTGTTGTTATTAATAATTGTAGTGTAATTAGTAGTAGTTTTAGTGTTATTAGTGGTAGTTTCTTTTTAGCCCAGCAGCGGTAACTTGGTGGTGCTAGGAATCGAACCTTGATCTTCCAATTAGCAGTCCAACGCCTTAACTACTGCACATCCCCTTCCCCCTATTATGGTAAATGCTAATGTTTTTATCCCAGCTTTTTTAGACACAATTGACAAATTTGGCGCATTTCTCAGAATAAAGAATGAATTATCATAAGTTTATGGCAGACGTTTAAAAATGACTGTTTGCCAAGGTGCCCGAAATGCATAACAGAGGAGGGTGATCTTATTCTTAAATTCTATTTTTATTTTATATGATCTTATTCTTAAATCTTATTATTTTATATGTTGAATGAAATATACGATAACATTATTCTAGACAAACATAAAAAGACACTTTGTAAGTTTTTAACATTTTATCCACGAAAATGTATTCTATATCTTTTATTCTATATTCTTTTATTATTTTCTTCTCCTGCCTTGTTTTTTAGACTGGTTTTAAGTTAATTTTGTAACGTTTAAAGAGAGAAGCCCGAGTTTGACATAAATAAACTGTACGGTGTGCGTGATGATGTCCTGACCTCTTGTATTTATTTTAAATGTATTCTTTGACAAACTGTGAACATATATAAGTGAACAATTTAAAATACATGCCTTAATGACTGTCCGCCTCCAGATAAACGTCTCCACTTCAAACCTGCTTCTTGCTTAAATGAAAAAAATTATCCTTTAGTAACAAGACGTGACTTTTGTTGATCAAAAGGTCAGAGTTCAAACCCCCAACACCACTAGGATTCCAGGGCCAGTGCTCGTTTAATGCTGTTATGTTTTGCCTACTTATTCTCTAATTCAGTGTGATTATGATCTGCTGGAGTCTATCCCAGCTGTCTCTAATAGGGCGAAAGCTAGATAGATATATTTTTTATGATTTGATTTTTTTTTTTCCAGTCGGAATTGTTTCTGACACAGGAGCTGGACATAATGGATTTTTTTTTTTTAGCAACAGCAGCCACATTAGGGGAGGGGTTGTTACAGTCAAATCACTACTCTCCATTTACCAGCACCCTAAAACACTAAGTTCCTTCACTGTTTACCACACATAATACGCCAACTAAGTATTAAGCAGTTAAACCTGCAACTTTCCACCTACTGACACTATGTAAGAGCACATGCCACACACAGTCATTGTCTGGTATCAGTCATGTAACAAATGGACTCACTCTCTCGAATATCTAAATCTCCTTCCCAAGCGCCAAAGTGCCTCGCGTCCAAAGCTGCTACCTGTCTCTTTCCAATGACCTCTGGTCACTGGTATGTAGTATAAGTCTGTCAGTTTCTATTAACTACCATTTGCTCGTGTTGTCAATAAATCCACCCATCTGCAAATCTTCTGTCTCCAGTCTGTTTACACTTTACACCAGCAATCAATTTTTTTTTAAACATTTTATTGTCTAGAAAACGTGATTTTATCAAAAAAATATTATTCTTTCTTCTTTTTATTAAAGTGTAAGATGGTTCTGTATCATGTATAAATCTGTTTCTGCTCCAGTCTCAAGATGTTCTAGATGCTCCTGCTCAGCCGTGTTCTTGCCGAGACGGGTTCCTTAGTGAATCTCCAGCGTCCTGTGTAAGTTTATGTCCTGCTCTGCGGCGTCTGATCTGTTTCTGAAGCTGAAGTTTGTTGGTGAAAAACACACACCTCCAGCCCAGATCTTGCGCCAAATCCTCCATGCCGGGACTCACCGTGTCACAGTGCAGGCGTACGGTCTGCTCCCAGAACTGCTCCGAGCTACAAAGCTAACACATACACAAACACGCAAATAAAAAAATTACTCAGTTGTCGATTGTCCTGTTTCAGCACGACAAGCCCCTTGTGCACAAAGCCCCCGAGCTCCATGAAGACATGCTCTGTTCTGGTTGCAGTGGAAAATCTTGAGTGTGTTGCGTAGAATTCCGACTCTGACTCAACCCCACTGAACATCTTTGGGATGAACCGGAAATATTCAACATTACTGTCTGATCTCATGCACGCTTTCACAGCTGACAAATCATTTGTACTGAAATGAGAAAAACCTTGATCCTGTTGTTAAAACTGTTTTTCTGTTACACAGGTTTGTAGAAAATAAACAACAGTCTGTGGGTCCTGAGAGAACATTTGCCTTTTCCTAAAGTCCGACAATGGCCACAACAAGGAAACTCAGCTGATTTCTCACACACAGACTCTGTTTAATGATTAAATAAAGAATAAATCTGGACTGACTCACCTGTTTAAACTTGTGACAGGTGAGTGAGAGGCGTGTCACGTCCTCCAGCTCTAAATGTGCCAAGATTTGGAGGAGCAACGAGTCTGGGAGACGCTGGAGATAATCATACTGACCCTGACACAGACACTGACAGTACTGCAGTACACGAGGACCGAACACCATCAACACCTGACCTAAAACACACACAGTGTTTATTCCAGTGAATCATTATGATGATAAATGTATTTCCTGTGAAAAAAACAAACCAGCTTTATAAAAGTTGAATGTGGGTATAGTTTTTAAAAGAAGTAGTTTTATTATTAGTAATATTAGTGTTATTATTATTATTAGCATAGTTAGTGGTGTTATTAGCAGACATTTTTAGAGTATGGGGTAGGTTTAGTGTTAGTAGTGATTGTTTTAGGGTCAGAAGTAGTGTTATTATTAGTAATATTAATTCAAACTCAAATTTTATTTCTTACATACATGATTATACACAGTACAACCTACAGTATAGTGAAATGTTCTTTTACGATTCTCCGAATTAAAAAAACAAAAACAAAAATAGACTAGTTATAAATATATAAAAAGTAATAATGTTTTAGTAAAATGGTTATAGTAGTTTTTGCTGTGTAGTGTATATTAGTATATGAGGTTTTTTAGTAGTAGTTTTACAATGTTTAGTATAGTTTTAGTGGTATTGTAGTGTGTAGTTTTAGTAGTAGTTTAAGTTTTAGTTGTAGTTTAGTAGTTTTATGTAGTGGTAGTTGTAGTGTTGTTATAAAATTGTAGTGTATTAGTAATTGGTTATTTTAGTCTTATTATGGTAGTTTGTATTAGTAGTAGTGTAGTTGTTATAAATATGTAGTAGTAGTTTAACAGTAGTGGTAGTTTTAGTGGTTTTATGGTATTAGTGGTAGTGTTAGTAGTTTAGGTAGTGTAAGTTTTAGTAGTTGTTATTAGTTGTAGTAGTAGTTTTAGTAGTCATTAGTAGTTCTATAGTAGTTTTTAATGGTAGTTTTGTTTTTTAATTGTAAGTGGTAGTTGTAGTGTTGTTATAGTTTTAATAATTGTAGTAATTATTGTAGTTTTAGTGTCTTTATTAGTAGTAGGTTAGTTTTAAGTAGTTTTAAGTAGTTAGTCTTGTAGTTTTAGTGGTTCTGGTAGTTTTAATTAAGTAGTAGTTTTAGTGGTAGTGTTTTGTTAGTAGTGGTAGTTGTAGTGTTGTTATAAATAACTTGTAGTGTAATTAGTAGTCGTTTTAGTGTCATTAGTGTGTAGTTTTATGGTAGTTTTAAGGTTCGGTTTTAATTGTTAGTGTAGTTTAGTTGGTAAGTGGTAGTTGTTAGTTGTAATTGTAGTGTTAGTGTTATGTATAAGTCGTTTTAGTGGTTTTAAGTGTCAGTTAGTGGTAGTTTTAGTGTTTTAATTGTAGTGTTATTATTGTAGTAGTAGTTTTTTAAGTGTTAGTAGTCGTTTAGTGGTTTTAGTAGTGGTTTATTTAGTTTAATGTTTTTGTAGTGGTTGTAGTGTTGTTATAAATAATTGTTATATTGTTAATTAGTAGTAGTTTTAGTGTCATTAGTTTTAGTGGTCTTGTTTTAGTGGTTTTAGTATGTTTTAGTGTCGTTTTAGTGGTTTTAAGTGGTTTTAGTGGTGGTAGTTTTATTGTAAGTGGTAGTTAGTTGTAGTGTTGTTATAAATAACTGTAGTGTAATTAGTAGTCGTTTTAGTGTCATTAGTAGTAGTTTTAAAGGTTTTAATGGTTCGTGGTTTTAGTGGTTTTAGTTGTATGGTAGTGTTTTAGTTAGTGTTTAAGTTTTGTTTTAATGGTAGTTTTAATGTAAGTGGTAGTTGTAGTGTTGTTATAAATAATTGTAGTGTCATTAGTAGTCGTTTTATGTATTGGTTTTAGTGTTTTAGTGGTTTTAATGGTCGTTTTAGTGGTTTTAATGGTAGCTTTATTGTAAGTGGTAGTTGTCGTGGTGTTATTAATAATTCTAATGTAATTAGTAGTAGTTATTATGGGTAGTTTAATTGTTAGTTATAATAGTTTAGCTGTCGGTTGTAGTAGTTTGAATAATGTTGAATAATTTTAGTAGTAGTTTTGCTGTGGATAGTAGTTGTTATTTTTGTTACTCTGCAGCCGGTTGTCATCCAGAAACTCGCTGTGGGACTCTCTCAATTCTCCTGGTTTTAATGTGCGCGAATCCGCTCGTAAAGAAATCTTCCACCATCGCCAGATCACCTGCGGTTAAGAGATTCCACACACACTTCAGTATAGTTAGTTAAAATATTAAATACCAAATTCACCCCAAATACTGATGTGAAACATCTGTGCGACAAATAAATAACTCTTCACTTCATCATAAGACTTCCTCACTAACAAACAATCGGAAAACGGAAAAAACGCTATTAACGAACAGTGTTTGTTATTGTTGTTTTTTAAATAAACTAAACCTAATTATTTTCCTTTTCTATCACTTCTTCACGCTTACCTCCGTCTGCGTGACCTGTAGAAAGAAGTAGTCTTTAATCGGGGCAGGTCCCTGAGAGCTAATTTCGAATAGGATTTCTCCCAGCAGCTGCGCCATGTTACACTGTAACCATGACAACCGCGTCCCCCGGAGGTTGCCAGATTGACGAATAAACCACGAAGTTGAACATAAACCAATTCATTCACATACACAGACGTCTGCAGTCATCTTCCCTGTTTCTTATTGACATTTTTTATATTAAAAATGCAAATGTATTTATTCAATTAATATAGAAACCATGTTTTTGTAAAAAAAAAAATTGTAAAAAATTAAATAAAATATAATAAAAATTAACTGAATTGTATGATATATAACAATGTAAGTATTTGTATTATTATGTATATGTACTATTAGTATTTTTTGCTGTCCTAGTGGTAGTAATAATTTAAGTGTCAATTTTAAAGAAATATTGAATTATTATTTAGCATAGAAAACACCACTGCTCATTATTACTACATTTGTACTTTCTTCTTTAAACACTTTAAAAAAGTCCAGAGAGCGTGAAAGAGTAGTTAAAAATCTTTAATAGAATAATTGTACATGTATTTATATTTATATACAGACGCTGCAAGAGGATGCTGCCTCACACAGAAAGCTGTATTTCTTTGTGCTGCATCTCGTTCTTCCCTTTTTTTTCGCTCCGTCCACTTTGTGCTGATCTTGAAATCATAAATCCTCTTCAGCTTCAGGCAGTAAATAAGATACCCTCAGGATTTTCCACAGAAACACATCATTCACGAAGCAGCGCTTCAGCCAGGCATGAAACTCTGCGCTGTCATTATTTACTGTTTTATTATTTTAATAAAACTATAAATAAACACAATTATTCAAATAGGTAACTGCTCAAGCTTCACAATTTGACTTTAGACCACACCCCCTGTCTGAATGAGAAAAGTGATCTGGGATGGCACTGGCTTCACACTTGTGCATGTTGCCAGATCACTAACATACCCCAAGGCCGATATCATATCTCTTTTCATCTGGAGGAACAGATAAACAGTCGTGTCCCCCCCCCCTACTTTTAACTAAACTGCTGCTTCAAATCAGCTCAAATTCAACGCTTGCTACTTATTTTTTTAAATTATAAATAACTTTTGTTTAATAAGGATTACAAACAGCGAGAAGCACTGGACTGCTAGCCCTAAGACATTATTATTAATTACTTAGTCGAAGCCATAAATAAGACAGAGTGCGAATATGGAGTGCGAGTAGATTTGAGTGGATCTGGAGGAAGACCTTCTGCTGTGTTTCTTCTGCATGGCTGTGTTCCAACACCGCTTTCAATCCACCCTCGTCCACTTCCCATAGATTTCAGTCACCTTCATAAACTAAGAATAGAATCAATGCGCTTCTGTCACTAAATCAGGACGAGGGCATGCTGAAACCCCGCAAGAACACAGACACGCTACTGTCTGGAGAAGTGTCAGTGCAGTGAATATAAAGGGTGTGTGTGTGTGTGTGTGTGTGTGTGTGTGTTGGTGCACGTGCGCATGTGCAAGTGTTTTACAGGAATGGATTAGTGGATGATCCACCGGTAGAATACGGACCTGCTGAAGCTCCACCCTGAGAGAGAGTGGGAGAGAAAAAGAATAAGGAAGAGAAAAAAGTAAGAAAGAAAGAAAGAAAGAAAAAGAAAGAAGGAGAGAGAGGGAGAGACAGAAAAAAAAGAGAGAGGGAGACGAAAAAAAGGTTGTGTTTAATCAGATGCAACATCCACGTTTTATCCTCATATGGTGCAGCCTTTCTGTTACTTTGCACATCTTATTGGCACATTCAAGAAATAATTGAATATAAATGTATGTTAAAATAAAACAGTTGTGCTGATAAAAAAAAAATTATAAGCACATCAGGAGTGTGTGGTTTTTCTTACACACATTTCTGCCTTTTGTCGTGGGCTTCCCTCACACTGAGATGTGTGATGCACTTTAAATAAGGTTAAAAGTCTTGCAGCTGTTTTTGAGGCTGTGGCTGTTGCAATAGTAATAAGATCACATGACAAATTTTAGAATAGACCCTATCACTATATTACTCCATCACCTGTAAAATAAACAAGTGTAAAAACTTACCATAAAGGGGTTGTTGGAGACGGCGGGCTGTCCATAATTCAGTGGAGGTTTCTGGACGTAAACAGGAAACCCACCTAAGTAGCAAGAGAAGGAGAAAAGTGTGGCACGGTAAAAAGAAAAGAAGAGGACATAGGTAGTAAAGGAGAAAGAATAAAGTGAGAGGAGATGAAAAATAAGAAGAGTTGAAAAAGTAAATGAAAAGGGGTTAGATGAAAAGAGGAAGTAAGAGGAAGAGAAGAAGAGGATGGGGGTTGAAACAGAGGAGAGGTTGAGAGTAAAAGATGAAGAAAAGAATAAGAGGGGAGAAAAAGAGGATAAGAAGGAGGTGATGAATCTCAGCATGGTGTTTCGTATAATGTAACTAAGTGGATGTGGGCATGTACCGTTGGGCTGCTGGTGGTACGTCCCCGGAGGAAACGGATGTGGAAAATTCCCGCTGAAACTAGTGGGCAGGCAAAAACTGGAGGCATTTCCTAAACCAGACGGCATGCTCATAGATCCTGAAGAGAAAAAAAAAAACCTTTACAAAAGCACCACCTGGCGACTTTAACTAAACACTTAATGACATCACAAACTGTTAAACTAATCCGTTTTACTCAGCTGTCAAGCATCAAAAGTATCCAATCAGATCACTCAAGCCTGCTATCAACCAAACAGATAACACACCATTCTGGTACTACTGAGACAGTATTTACTACCTGAAGCTGATGATCTGTTGTTGTTTTGGAACGGATTTGTACACATCGACTCCGGTGGAATAGCCGCAACAAACGGATTTGTGGAAGCTGTGAGAAAAAACCATAAAGAAAAAATGATGAGAAAAGACGGGTATTTGATAGAGACGAGTGGAAGTAGTGCTGAGATGAGATCACCTGTAAAACCCTGCTGCATGCTGGGAATCACCGGCGGGGTAGGAATTGCTGCAGAGCCAGGAACAGCTTCAAACACACTGTTGTAAGGAAACACATACTTGTCAGGTGCTTGTTGTGTGTGTGTGTGTGCATTTAATAAAGCTAATGGTAAACACACCCCTGTGAGGTGGAGCTGAGAGTACTGTCAAGTTCTGCCAGAGCGGCGTATCGATCTTCAGCTGAAACACCAGGTAACGGTGGAGCTGACACGCCCCCTGCACACACACACACACACACACACACACACACACACACACACACACACACACACACACACACACACACACACACAAATAAATTCAGGGATTACGTTTAGTATCGTGGCCTTCTTTACTGACACTTGGCATGTGGGTGTTTGTGTAGGGGTAGGGGTATGTGTGTGTGTACACCTGCAGGCTTGTTAAAATGTGCAAAGTTTGCAAAGTTAGTTGGACCAGCACTCTGAGATGGAGGTGCTGCGAAGATATCTGCACCCAGATCAGACAACAGATCAAACTTCTTCCCCTGAGGCTGAGAACGACTGATCACCGGGGACTAGGGGGTGGGAGGGAAGAGAGAGAGAGAGAGAGAGAATAAAGAGAGACAGAAAGAGAGAGATGGAGAGAGAGACACACAGAGAGGGAAAGAGAGTGAGAGAGTGAGAAAGAGAGAGTGAGAGAGAGAGAGAGAGAGAGAGAGAGAGAGAAAGAGAGAGAGAGAGAGAGAGAAGAGAGACTTTATCAAAATAATATTTTCTTTAATGAACTCTCATGTCATACTTTTATCCCTGTTTCTGGTTATTAATCCACCTGTTATTAAAGCACCTAGGAAAGACAACAGAACACCACATTATCTAACACACACTGTACAACAGGCGTCACCTACAGTAACTCTGTCCTGGAGAGTTTAGCTCCAAATTGCAACACATCTGTGGGTAAGTTTCAAGTATACCAAGCAAGACTTTAATTAGCTAGTTCAAGTGTGTTTGATTAGTGATGGAGATAGACTCTACAGGACACGGGCCTTCCAGGACCTCCAGGACCCCTGCTGTAGACTCGGGTGGAATAATTGTGAACAGACTGCTCTCTTGTCTTTATCCTGAACATGTGGACATGCTTATACTTTAAAATAAAAATATAATATTGGTTGTTATTAAAATGACAGGCATTACAATGATTGTTATGTAAATTAAATGTTTACATAAGTGTGGTTATGTTTATTTATGATCATAGCGCATAATTATCAGCCTGTGTGTGTGGATAAAATACCAAGAATGCTGTGCTCTCTACCTGGCTGGACGGAGTCTTGGTAAGTTGCAGTGTTTTAAGTGGTCGAACTTCAGGAGTGCTGCTGGTGCTGGCGTTAGATCCTGATGAAGGAACCTGGACAGATGCCAGCATCTTCGCCTGCTCTGGAGGAACGTACCTGCGTGCACCAAAGAGCGTGTACACCTAAAACACACTCCACCCACTGATTCCGATGCTGTAGGGATGGAATGTCAAAGGAAGTTCTTACCATCGTTTCTTCTCGTATTTCTCCTGGAGAAACTCTTTTACTTTCTGAGGCTCTCGGAAATCCGGAATCGCAGAACTGCGGTCATCATACAGGCCAAGCCAGATGTGCTTACACACCTGAAACAAAGATAAAGACAGAAAGGAGAGACATTATGAGATGACGGAAAATATGAGAGACAGACAGAAACTGTCTGTTTTACCTCATTGCTGTGTTTCTGTAGGAACTCGATCTCCTGCTGTGTGAACGTTGTCATCGAGATAGATTTCACTCTGTGTGGGGGGTTCAGACCCCGTCTACACACACACACACACACAGATTTCCTTAAGAATTAAACAATAAAACGATAAACCTTAAAAATTTTAACAATTTAAGAATGTAATCATAATTATAACAACGCGCATAATATGAAGAAGATAAAAGTGTAAGATAGGAGACGGACAACAAACCGGGCAGAAAAGGAGAGACACACAGAGACTGACATGAGAGACCAAAATATGTAAAGATAACGAAAAGGGGGAGAGACAGAAAACAATGCAAGAAAGAAAGAAAGAAAGAAAGAAAGAAAGAAAGAAAGAAAGGTGGGCTGTTAGTTTACTGTGTGATGACAGGGTGAATATTAATGCATTAATCAAGTGCAGAAGTGAACGCAACGCGGGATAATCCCGTTCATCCTGCTGACGTCACTGCTCACGCTGATAAACTATAAGTAAGAGCGGGTGCAGACGCACAGGATGCCGGAGCAGGTGGTGCAGACGAACGAGCCCACGGTCATGTTGGCGTAAGTCGGGCCGCGCTGCTCGCAGTCGAAGCATTTCCGGTTGGCGGGGCGGCTGGTCATCTCGCGCAACAGCTGCAGGTGTTTTTCCTCCTGTTTGCGCTTCACACTCGCCGCCATGATGGAACTCAATCCGGCGCTAAATCACAGTTAATGACACTGACGTTACACCATAAACACAGTCGCTGCTCTGTGTGTGTATATGAGAGGAAGGAAAAAGAACTCTAGGCTTGTAACCAATAAAACTCCTTAGTCCATATTTAGTGCACTAGATACAGCGTTAAGGTGTTAATTTGCTCCCTATGTAGTGCACTGCTGTGAGGAGAAGGCAGCTATTTTCGCATTCGGCCGTTTGTTCTTCTGTGGTTAAATTTGAAGCGGAGTGTATTAATGCGCTAACTGCTTCCCCCTGCAGGCCAGACCTTGCACCTTCATTACCGTTACACTCAAGTTTGAGCAATTAACTTGGTTTATTTGGTATCTTAAGGCTTATTTGTTATGAGATTCCTCTCCTCTTCATTGGAAAACCTTATCAGAAATTACATAATAAAATTATACATTATTATATTTTACATATTTCTAATTAATTACAAGTTTAATTGAATATTGAAGGTGTGTGTGTGTAACACCTTTCTGTTCAGTAAATCACACAGGATGCAGATGTGTGAACAACAACACTGTATTTCAGGAACAGAGCTGTGGACCTGTGGCAGTACATAAAACTTAGTGTCTTTAACATGATCAAATCTTTCAGGAAACATAATAAATAAAACATAATCATAAAACATAATTAAGCCACGATTTTACAACAATAAAAACCAAAACAGGAATCAGGAATCTTCTTATTCTAGACTTCTTATTCTTATCTCATTATTAGTTTAAAACAAAAAGGATTAGTTAGCTTTTACTTTTTTCCTGACTGTGGATGCTCCTGCTCCTGCAGACTACACACACACACACAAATTTTGTCAAAATACATATACATGTATACAGTTATAACACTGATTACAATATAATACAGATAGATAGATAGATAGATAGATAGATAGATAGATAGATAGATAGAACTGTTACCTGTCGTTTTCGTGTCACAGGAAAGAATTCGTCTAAACTTGTCTGTCTGCCTTCTCCCTGTCTCTCCTCTCTCTCCTTCCTCCTGTGAGCAAGATTCTGCCGGAACTTCTCCATCCTTCCTCGCACTTTCTCCTCCCTGAACACACACCACACAACACTAATTGTGTGTCATATACAGAGAGCTCACTGTGTGTATGTGTGTGTGTGTGTGTGCGCGAGTTATACTTGATGTGTTTCTCCTGACACAGGAATTTCACCAGCTCCTGTTCGTTTGGCTCGCTCCACTGCAGACACAGAGGGTCAGACTGGGGTGAGTCCAAGAACAGCCTCCGAGCAGCCTGATACTGCCAGGTAAAGGGGATTGGGTATGTCTGAGCACACACACACGCGCACACACACACACACACACACACACACACACACACACACACACACTGAAATAATCACAGCAAGACACTGCGTTTTTCAGATCTTACAGATGTGTTTGAGTGTGTGTTTGTGTGTTACCTTTCTGTTGATGTTGAGCATTACATTCTCTATAGTGCGGTGCTGCTGGATGAGCTTCAGCGCTCGACTCGGCCCCAAACCCACAATCTTATCACAATAATCACATCCCAATAAAATACACAGATCTACAAACTGAAACACACACACATACTTTAATAATGAGACATATGATAGAATAATAAGTCAGTATTTTCCTTGTGGTTACTCTGACTCTCTTCACCTCTGTGTGTGTCAGCTGAAGGATTTCCAGTAATTTTGCCAGAGAAAACTCGATTACCTCACTGCAAGAATGAGAGATCACACAAGAGATCACACTCCAGAGCAACAGTAAACAGATCAACACACACAAACACACAGCTGAACGACTCAGCTTTTCTCACCTCACTCTCTTGGCATTGAGCTGACGGAGGAGAACTGTCCCTCCAAACGCCAGCGTGTCCATGTCCTCTGAGGCCACAGCATCCACCACACCACTTTTTACCATCTGAGCACACAACGCCTCAGCATCACTGGGAGCCTGAGAAAGAGAGAGAGAGAGAGAGAGAGAGAGAGAGAGAGAGAGAGAAGAGGAACAGTGAAGAGACAGAGCGAAAAAGAGAGACAGAGCGAAAAAGATAAGAGAGGAGAACCAGTGGAGAAAAAATGACAAAGCGAAAGAGAGACAGAGCGAAAGAGAGACAGAGCGAAAGATAGATAGAGAGAGAGAGAGAGAGAGTGAGACAGAAAGAGAGAGAGAATGAAAGAGAGAGAGAGAGAAGAGGAGGAACAGTGGAGAAAAAAAGGAAGAAAGAAATAAAGAAAGAGGGAGAGACAGACAGTACCAGACGGAATAAACCAGTGTGTTATTGCTAAATATCTGACTTTACTCTTCAATATATGAAATATTCCTTATATAAATATTAAATATTCCTGTAAAGCAACTGTGTGACAAAGTTTCTCTTTGATGGCACTATATAATTATCATTAACTGGAATAATACGATGACGGTCAGTTGCTGGTTTGTGTAATGAGCAGGTACCCGGACACAGGGAACGCCCAGGAGCTGCAGGAGACGCAGAAAATCCTTAGATCTAGATGACACTGAGGGAAGAGACACAGTACAGCAGGAGTTACGCTGTTCAATACACACACATGCACACACACTTTATCTTTATTGTTATCATGATGATGATTATTACAGGTTTGAGTGCGCTGTGCACTGCTCCAGCCTGCGCTCTGAGCTCGTTTCTCCAGCTAAAGGACCAAACAGAAAACAGTGCGTGTTATTTCAGTATTTTATGACCGAATCTGAAGCCAATGGCTCCATCACATCAAGCTTTGAGGCTTACCACAGCTCTCTTTTGCTCAGGAGGCTCCCCATCAAACACAAACACCGGCTTGATGTCGTGCTCCAGAAAGGTCAGTGTGCGGTAGAACACACCTAACAAGCTGAAAAACACCAAACAGCATGCGAAGGTCTGAATGAATGAATGTTGCTATCTGGACATAGTTGTTCTGATTTTACTATTGTATGGCTTAAAGGTTTATGAAAAACATTAAACACCTTTAAAACATTTAAAAACAGATTACAACTAAATGTGTACCTGGAGATGATATTAGTTATGTTTTATTATTTATTTTCTTACCTTAAATTGAGATTATTAAGAGTTGACCGGAACTGGTTCACAATAATCGAAGTGTCAAGTGCGATTTTTTTCCCTTTAACACACAGACATGATGATTAAACAAATCTGACAATAATCTGAAGTTAGAGTCTAAAGTGTAGCTGTTCAACTCAACATGTTGTATAGTTATATTAATTATAACACCTATATTAATGATTTAATTTGTACTGTTTTGTTATACATCATGTCCATTGAGTAATCTGGTCCTTACTAGTTTAGATAGTCTGTTACACATCAGCAGAGAAAGTTTATTAAACGGACTGTTTGGTCTAGCAGGTTAAGGTGACTATGATTAAAACTATTTTTAAGTTTAACTGATGTTTACATTTGAAAGGCAGTTAAGTTACCCTGATTTCTCTGATTTAGCGGTAGCTATCACAATTGAGCTCAATGACAGGATTTACCAGAGTAATCTCCGATCTCTTTGTAAATTATCGAACCTGAAGCGTCAGTACGAATTAAATCTGCTAATTTGGTGATTCCCATTTTAACCGATTACAAATACGATGAATGTAAACACGCTCAAACAGAAAGCATCCCGGAAGCTGCAGCGCGTTTCGTTAAAACAAGCACGACAAGTCGCATGTCCCTCCTCGGTTGCCGTTTCGGAGCTCACCTCTCAGCCTTCGGAGCGGATTAGTTTTGAAAGTAATGGAGGCGCGCATGAGACTGAAAGCTTATGCTAAAGCAAACCGGTTTCCAACAATTTCTGACAGGAAACTTTTATTATTAATAAAATAATCTAACTCGAAATGCTCTTAAAAGACTGTTTATGATTTAGACAGGGACATTATCTTTGTAGGTGGTCAGCAATTGTAAGGCAGACATGGAGCCTGGGTTAGAGATGTCAGCAATGATTCCTGCTCTTCAGGAGCTCGCGAGGTGGTTGTTTATCTGTTTATCTGTTTTTATTACTTTAACACGTTTACTAAAACGATTTTTACCTCTGAATTTTGAAATAAGATGGTAATAAAATGTTTTCCTTTCTGTTAGTGCGAGTTCAGAGGAGTATAACGCCGCTGTACAGAAACCCAGACAGATTCTGTGTCAGTTCATTGACAGAATTCTGACTGATGTGGAAGTGGGTAAGAAACACAAAATCGTGCATTATTAATTAAAGAACTGATTACAAACTTTTTAATATCTGTGTATGTACCCGCTTTAATGAAAATAAAAAGCATTCTCTCAAAGTCGTCTATTATAAATTGAATAGCTTTCAGTAGGATTGCAACAGATGATTTTGATGGTCGATTCATCTGTGAATATTAGATCGATTAATCAGCAATAATGTCAGATTATACAATAATTTCAAATGTTGAGTTATATCTGTGGTGAAAGATAAATAAAATAAAAAAATCACCTTAGCTGTTAAAATTCACACTAGGCTTTAAACAAATACTCAGCTTTTGCAAATGTAGTTAAAATATGAAAAATAGTAATCACATTGTAAGTTATAATATAAAACAACGAGAAACACTATAACTTTTTTAAAAATGCTACGTAATTATAATACTAATCTTTATTTAAATCAGAGGTGGGTAGAGTAGCCAAAATCTGTACTTAAGTAAAAGTGCAAGTAGAAAGCAAGTAGAAAGACTTAAGTAAACGATAAATCTACAATCTAAATAGTTACTCAAGTAGGAGTAAAAAAGTATCAGATGAAAAAAAGTATTGTATTTAGTTACTAGTTACTTCTGATCTGATTGACATGAAAATCTCTCTGTTCTGCTTATATAAAACAGGTTAAGGTAAAGTAAAGACAATCTTAGTCCTGTGACATTAACATTATATATCCTTTTATTTACAATAAAATCTTAAACACACTCAGTGAACAGTGAACTTTGTCTTTATTTTCTACCTTTTAAGAGCACTTGCTTTAAAAATATACTTTATTTCAACATTTTATGGACTTGTGTTATTTAAGTAGGAATAAAATATAATGCAATTCCGTGTTGATTTTGTATGGATGTTCTACACTTTATTGAGGTGTCCAAATTGTTGTATAAATGCAGGATGTGCTGTTCAATTTATTTATTTTTGTGTTAAATGGCTATAAAAATGTTCAGATGTTTAGAACAAACGTTTGTTCACAGAATATTTATCGCTGCTATAAATGATTTATTCATTATAGATTATTATAAACAATTAGAAATCAACACATTCAGTATGGATAGTCTCAGTTCTTAAATGATGTTTTGATGCGAAAGTTTATTCTGAAGCCCAACACCATTATATTCGTGCATTTGCGTCTGTATTCTTTTCTTTTTCTGCATTTCTGTAAAATTCCAGGTCTATAAAGTGGTAATGTGGTGTTTTTGTGTGTCTGTGTGGTTTCAGTGGCGCTGGAACTGTGTAAGAAGAGCAGCTCGGAGCCGGCCTGCGTCATGCTCCTGGACTTCGTTCAGCACATCATTAAATCCTCCTCGCTGATGTTTATAAATCCTGCGTGTCAGACGGAGCAGTTTAGAGACGTAAAGAGCGGCTGCAGCGGTAAGTACCAATACATCCTGCCTCTGCAGCGAAGAGGAGAGAAAGAGAAGGATAGGAGGATAAGTGTATGATAAGAAATGGTGCAGCAATGAAAAGGGAAAAAATGTGTGGAAAGTAAAGATAAAAATAAGGAAGAACAGAAATAGGAAGATGTGAGTTTAAAATGATACAGAAAGAAAAGCAGGAATTAAAGACATGACGCGATGAAGGAAACTATGAGATTGTGAGAGGGTGTGATGGTGTTCCTCTCTACACTGTGTAATAAAATTCTGTACATGGTGTTAAAATTTGTACCAATGAGGGCTGCACCATATAACTTTTCAGCATCGACATCAGAATGTGTGGATCTGCAATAGTCACATTACACGATGTGCAATGTCTAGTTGGGATTATGGTCGACTGCACTACAATTCAGAATACATGTGATGAGTGGATTAATGGTGGGACCTTAAACCATTTATATGTTGTTTTAAAGTCTGTCACTGTGTAAATATTTCACTCAAGTTAAAAGCATTTAAGTGCAAAAAACAGTCTTTTACATTTGATTATTCAATTTCTGTATCTAAGTCTTAAGAGAAACATAAAACACTGTAATTCATTTACTTTGTACAATTATTATATTTATTTATTATTATTATGTGTACATTTATATTTTAAACTAATGGCCCTCTTACAAAATCACCTTAATCATTCTCTAATAATGAATTCTTTCCAAATAGAGATAATTAAATCAGTGTTCGTTTTTCTAATATCGTACAGCTCTAGTTTCAACAATTTTGCGCTCCTAATATGAAGAATTGCAGATTCTTGATTATGAACGCAGATTGTAATGTAGGATATTAAAATATTCCACACAAACTTGTTTTGATGTTTCAGATTTTACAAAGTGGATCATCACACGTGTGCTGCGTATCGCCGCTGCACCAGAATGCCAAATTCTGTACACTAAAATTGTCTCTGTCCTCTGCTCCCTCCTCCACCTTTTTCGAGCAAAGAGTCCGGAGATGTTCGGAGTGTTGGTCAAAGAGCTGATTGGTTTAGTGCAGGATCTTACGCACACCATCTGCAGGGCCTCGGTCGAACACCGGACACAATGGCCTGTATCACCTCAGCGTTTCTGTGTCAGCGCCTGTAATCATGCCACTTATCTCACTCCGTCTGTCCTTCAGCTCGTGTCCTCTGTGGCGTCTCAGGCGCTGTTATCCACCACACTCACCGTCCTCACAGACGTCCTGCAGGGTGTCTTCTTTCCACGAGAAATCGGGCAGATTTGGGATGCGTCCTGTTTTGTTCTAATGAACGGCAGCCCTGAGTTAAAAGCTGTCTCCATGGCGATGCTAAGGCGCATTGTAAATCTGGGTGGACTTCCTGTAAACCACGAGGAAGCATTCTTCATGGCGTATCTCTCCCTTTTGGACTCGCTAGTCTACTGTGAGGAACCAGACATGCGCACGTGCGCGGCAGAGTTCCAAGCGCTGACCCGGAGCGTGTTCGTCCTAGAAAAGGACGTGCACATGCGGTTTGGGCGCGTTAACCTGGACATGCTGTTAAATGCACTGCACACGCTCGTCCTTAACGGTACAGTGAGCAGGATAAAGGTGACTGAGGTTAGGATGACGCTGTGCGAGGTTTTCCGCTTCATCCTGGAGTTTGTCCCCTTGGGATACGAGTCCGCGGCTTTGATACGGAAAGAGAGAGTGACGGCCATCTGCAGAGCTGTGATCACTGACACCGGATCTCAGACACACCAGGAGGTAAACAACAAAATCAACAATAATAAAATTAATACTAATCTTACTAATAATACTGTTTATTTGCAGCAATTGGAAGGCTTCGTGTGTGTGGTGTTGAAGGCTGAAGGTCTTGCAGCTTTACAGGAAGTGCAGAATGCGTGTGTGGAGTTGGGTGGGTGTGAAGATGAGGTTCCGGCTAAAAGACTTCACCTGTCTCTCTCTTCAGCATCAGGACGAGTTCAGCTTGGGTACAGAAACTCTTGTCTCTCTATCAGTACTCTGTCACCATATTATCTACAAAATGTGTCCTTTATATATGTGTGTGTGTTTGTGTGTTAGTCAGGTGGAGATGAGGAGCAGGAGTGAGGTCTGGGCTGCAGTAGAAGATCGTCTAGAGGAACTGATCATGCAGCTGAAAATGTGTGATGAAGTGGAGAACCGTGTGTGTGTTCTGAACGGATTAGTCACCATCCTGCGTCTCACTGCTGTCTGCTCAAGGTCTCGCTGTCTCTCTCTCTCTCTTTCCTTTCTCACACACACACACACACAACTGTCTGTCTGTCTTTCAGCCTGTTTACAATGATAGGCAAACGTTTGTAACCTACAGTTGTACCCTTTTTTTTTTTTTTAGACTTGATGTTTAGAAATCTCTTCACACACACACACACACACACACACACACACGAGTGTTACTCAACTTGACGTTAACGTTAAATAGCAACCTAAATCCCAAGACAGCTGTAAATGGCCTTAAATGGAGGAATATAACGAATCTTAATAGAAATGATCTTGTAAATAGATTTCAAAACATTATTGTACATAAGCGTGTGCAAAATCTCATCCATGATCTTACTAGTCTATCGTTCTTTCTGTGTTAGTGAGTGTGGGTTAAAGTCCGGTGGAAAATACACACATGGGCAGCAGCTGGTGTGGTTGAAGTCGAGCACATTGTCTCAGGTGGTGGACGCGTGTCTCTCAGTCATGGCCAACGCAGAAGATGAGAAGGTGGAGCTGATGGTGGAAAGGATGATCCGTGTCTTAGATGCCGTCATCCACATGACTAGTGTGTTAAAATTGCTTAAAATATTTTTTTTTTTTTTTTTTTTTTATTTTTTTAATTTTTTTTAAAAATCCAAACTTTATAAATCTGAACCATGGCATCACTTCTCTGTGTCCTCAGTCAACAGTCAGACGGACAGCACTTTCTTTGGGAGTGTGTGCGAGTTGTTGTCCATTCCCTGGGTGAACACACACTCCTCTGTCTCTGCCTATCGGACGTCTTCGTTTTCTGCTAATCTAATTGGATTGTCAAAAAAACTTGCACCAGCTTACTGTAAGACACACACTTACTGACTGTTAGTTATACATTCTGATAAAGAAGAGAAACTGATTTTAACATTTTTTTTTTCATGTGTGTGTGTAGCTGGGGTGGTGCGAGGTCGCTGTGTGTTCCTCCTCTCTCTCCTTCCACAGCGAACAAGTGCAGATTGGCGTGTGGTTGTGTATCAGTGTGCCCTACAGAGCGAGAACGAGATGGAGCGCCTCAGTGCAGTGAGGGGGTTTCCCCATCTCATCCATCATCTTGGGATTAAACCATACAACCTCATGCACAACACACTCCTGTATGTACACACAGTACTTCACGTGCCTGTTTGTCTTTCTTCTAAACTGTAGATGATAAAATGGAGAATCTGTTTGTGTTTTACTTTCTCAACTTCTGTCTGTTTCTCTTGTCTCAACCTGTCTCTCTCTTCACTTTTCCCACTCGTTCGCCCTCCTTTCCCCCTCCTTTCTCCCTCTGTAGCTCCAGACTGCAGGATGTTTCCCTCCGTGTAAGGACAGCGATGGCGTCTCTCGTATCTCAGCTGCTGTGCTGTTTGAATGAAGGTTCTCAGTTCTGTGTCCTCTCTGAGGACTTGTGTTCTCCATCAGAGTTCCTCTGTTCCCGTATCACTCTGTCCGACTCTCACTCCATCTGTCTATCCTCTGCTGGGGGCTCCGTTCTCACACCGTTCCTCATCCTGCTTAGACCCACTGAGGAGCCTGAGGTCAAACAAGGTCAGTGTGCAGAGCTCCATATCCCCCCTTTATACATCCTATGAAAATCAATGTTATCTTTTTCTGAGGAACCTCAGTAATTAAATATTTCAATATAAAACATTTTTCTGCTGTCATGCAGCATTTATAGAAAACATCAGTCACATGTGTAAGCATGTGGATGTGAACAGCACTAACCCCGAAACCAAGTCCCTCCTGGTGGCGCTGGTTAATCTGATTGAGGATCCACATCAGGACGTTCGATTGTCCTTCAGCCAGAACATCAGGTGTCTGCTCGAGCAATGGAACGGAGAAGCTTTTCTTAAAGAGGTACAGCATTCACTTTCCCTTATTTTTCATTCACCTTTCCCTTTATTCTCTTCACCCTTCACTCACTCTACCCATCACCTCCAACCTTCACCGATTCTACCCCTTTACTTGCCTCACCCTTTACTCACCCCACCTCTCACCAGCTATTCACTAATTCTGCTTGTCACTTGCCCTGCCCTTTACTCACCTCACCTCTCACCTGTCCCTGACCTTTACTGGTGCTGCCCCATCACTTGCCCCACCCTTCACTTACCCCAACTTTTACCTGCCCGTATATAATACTTTTAAGTTATCTGATTAATTACATTGCCTTGAAAAAGTATTCATACCCCTTGAACGTTTTACATTTTATCACCTTACAACCAAAAACTTATGTATTTTATTTAGATTTTATGAAATGGACACAAAGTAGCACATAATTGTTAAGGGAAACAAAAATGATACATGGTTTTTAAAATTTTATAAATAATAAAAATCTGAAAAGTGTGGCGTGCATTTGTATGAATCCCCCGTGTCAATACTTTGTAGAGCCACCCTTCACTGCAATTACAGCTGCAAGTCTTTTGGGGTATGTCTCTACCAGCTTTGGACATTTGGGGACTGAAATTTTTGGCCATTCTAGGCAAAATAGCTTAAGCTCAGCTTTTGTGAAGAGCAATTTTTAAGTCTTGCCACAGATGCTCATTGGGATTTGGGTCTGGACTTTGACTGGGCCATTCTAACACATACATATTCTTTAATCCAAACCGTTCTATTGTAGCTCTGTCTGTATGTTTAGAGTCTTGCCGGAAGGTGAATCTCCTTCCCAGTCCCTAGTCATCTGCAGTGCCTAAACGGTTTTCTTCGAGGATTGCCCTGTATGTAGCTCCATTTATCATCCCATTTACTCTGACCAGCATCTTTTATCCTTGCTCAACAAAAGCATCCTCACAGCATGATCACAGCTTCGACCACCATGTTTCACAGTGGAGATGGTTTGTTCAGGGTGATGAGCAGTGTTACTTTTCCACCCACACATAGTGCCTTGCATTTGGGCCAAAAAGTTAAACTTTAGTCTCACTGACCACCTTCTTCCACATGTTTGAGGGACTACTTATGTCTTTCTTTCAACAATGGCTTTCTTCTTTCTTTTTGAGTTTTCTTGGTCGGTCTGTCAGTTTAAGTGGACGGCTATTTTTTGCTGGGTTTGCAGTTGTGCCAAACTTTTTCCATTTTTGGATGATGGATTGAACAGTGCTCCTTGAGATGTTTAAAGCTTGGGATATTTTTTTATAACCTAACCCTGCTTTAAACTTTATCCCTAAACTGTCTGGTGAGTTCCTTGGTGTTTTCCCGATGCTGTTTGTTCAGTAGTGTTTTCTAACAAACCACTGGACTCTATTAACTAATTAGGTGATTTCATTTGAAGGTGAAGGCAACTGATTGCACTGGATTTTATTTAGGGGCATCAGAGTACAGGGTGCTGAATCAAATGCACACAACACTTTTCAGAATTTTATTTGCTTAAAATTTGGAAAACCGTATACCATTTTCCTTTCACTTCACAATTGTGTGTTACTTTAAGTCGGTCTATTTACAATTACATTTAAGCTTGTGGTTGTAAGTTGACAAAATGAATATGAATACTTTTTCGAGGCACTGTAGGCATTTAACGTTTATCTGTGCACATTCTATGTCTTATAATCATCATTGATAAGTATTTAGGATGAGATCTTATCTCCATCCACAGCTTCTCGTTTCCCGGCTAAAGGAGGCTTTCACAAACGCAAAGACTTCCATAAACGATGAACTGAAACACACACTTATCCTTACGACAGGAGAAATTGGGCGGTAAACACGCACAAAAAAAACCCCACTCACACACACACTTAATGGTTAAGCATGTGCTAAACACTCCCTGATTTTTTTGTGTATGTGTTTTAGGGCAGCTGAGGGCAGTCTGGTGTCGTTCTCTTTGCTGCGTCTGCTCCATTGTTTACTTTCGAAATCCTCTCAGGTGTCAGTTGTCGCTCATACAGAGATTCAGGCTCTCGCCTTAGCTAGGAACCTCAAACTGCAGAGCTTCTTTAATCAGTACAGGAACCCTGTGTGTCAGGTCTGACCTCACCTCTACCTCACACACACACACACACACACACTGTATTCACACTCAAGAAAAACAGTTGGGGAAGAAGTGTGTGCATATGTATCTGTCTGTCTTTGTGGGTTCTATGTTGTTATACCAATATCATTACATCCTTTAACTTTGCCCCAGATATGCAAATTACTTCACTATCTCTGATTTGTGTGTGTAGTTCTTGGTGGAGTCGTTACACTCCCGCCACATGATGGCTCTGCGCTGTACTCCTGATCAGAGCAGTGAGGCCCTACAGGAGGAGGCAGCGCACCAGAGAGAACTTGCCCTTGATATCCTCTCACACGTGGCACACGTCTTCGACTTCCCCGACCTGAACCGCTTCCTTAATGTGAGCTCCAACCTTTTTTCTAATTAAATTTAGTCTTATTTTAGATGTTTCTTTACTGTTTTTTAAAATGTTTTTACTTTTCGCGTGTAGCGCACACTTCAGGTTCTTCTTCCGTACCTGGCGGCGAAAGCGAGTTCTACAGCGTCAGCTTTGATCCGCACTGTCGCTAAACAGCTCAACGTCAACCGCAGAGAAATCCTCATTAACAACTTTAAGTACATCTTCTCACATCTGGTGTGTTCCTGCAGCAAGGATGAGCTAGAGAGAGCTCTTCACTACCTAAAGGTGTGTAAACAACCTCATGAGAAATCTGAACATCCAACTCACATGCATTTCACATTAAAGATTTAAATCTGCTGTATTGCTCCTTGGTTGAATTTTATGTGTGTGTGTGTGTGTGTGTGTGTGTGTGTGTGTGTGTGTGTGTGTGTGTGTGTGTGTGTGTGTGTGGGTGTGTATTTGGGTGTCTGTATTTGGGTGTGTGTATTTGGGTGTATGTGATGTAGAGTGAGACAGAGATTGAGTTGGGCAGTTTGCTGAGACAGGACTTTCAAGGCCTTCACAACGAACTGTTAATGCGTCTGGGAGAAAATTACCAGCAGGTCTTTAATGGTCTCTCCATCCTTGCTTCGTTCGCCTCCAGTGACGATCCATATCAGGGGCCCAAAGACATCACCTCTCCTGAGATAATGGTATGACTCAATTTCATTTGTCTCTCTCTCTCACACAGAAACACAGAGTCAGAGTAACATGTGAAGGAAAATGAACAGGCAGATGGATAAGCAGACCTGGTGGGTAGACAGGCAGGGCGGACGGCGGGCAGACAGGGAAGGCAGGGACAGGACAGGCTCCAGGCGGAAGGGCGGATGGACAAGTATGCAGAGTAAAACATGTTGTACATGTCTCTGTGATCTTTGTCATGCTGCAGGCTGATTATTTGCAGCCGAAGCTCTTGGGCATCCTGGCGTTCTTCAACATGCAGCTGCTGAGCTCCAGCGCTGGTGAGAAGGAGAAGAAGATGATGGTGAGTGCATGTTACAGCAGTGTTAATCAGTAGACAGATGTTCAGACCATGTTGGAGTTTTTGCTGCTTTATCGTTTCAGGCTTTGAACAGTTTAATTGCTCTGATGAAACTGATGGGTTCGAAGCACATCAGCTCAGTGCGGGTGAAGATGATGACCACACTCAGAACCGGACTAAGATATAAGGAAGATTTCCCACAACTTTGCTGCAGGTCAGGCACAGCTCATAACGTACTCACACGTGCTCCGATTATTCCTAAACTAAACTCTGCTACGTACAACCTGACATGAGTAACATAGCGTAATTATCAGTGCAATGATAGAAAAAAATGTATGCTTAATGAGAATAAAACAAACACTTTCTAATTTTATGATGTGTATATATTTTTTTAGGACGTGGGATTGTTTTGTCCGTTCCCTTGATCCCTCGTATTTGGGGCCGTTATTAAGTCATGTGATCGTCGCTCTTCTTCCACTAATTCCCATCCAGCCCAAAGAGACTGCTGTGATCATGCGTTACCTTATTGTGGAAAACAGGTACAAATTAATGGATTATAAATAATTAAAGATGAATTTCAATCTTTTAAGGGAAAGTTTCAGTTATAATGACGACGACGATGATGCTAATGACAAAGATGAGAGTGAAAAATAAAAATTTAGCCATTTTTGGCATGCAGTTAGAAAAACAACTTTTACTCTGACTCTGACTCTTTCAGACAGGAAGTAGAGGACTTTCTGCATGAAATCTACTTTCTTCCAGACCACCCTGAGCTAAAAGACGTCCATAAGGTGCTACAGGACTACAGAAAGGTGCGTTAGTGTTACATACATTAAAGGATTCTAACCTCTCTATTGCTGATGTTAAATTTTAATAATGATACTTAATAACGAATTTTTTTTTTCAATTTTCTTTTTTTTTAATGTCTGCAGCAAACGTCGAAGAGCTCTGACCTCCAGGCGGTGCTGCAGCTTTCAATGCGTGCAATTCAACACGAAAATGTTGACGTGCGTATCCATGCCCTCACCAGCCTGAAAGAGATGCTGTACAAAAAACAGGTGAGAAATACACACGTTTTTATGGGCTGTGTAACTATTTAAAGTCTTTTAACTCTAATGAATGCAGAGCCACAAAAATGATTGTACAACCTACATAATCCTACATTAGTTTAGAGTTAGTTTAGGAGTTTAGAATTTTGTGTTTGTGTGTGTGTACCAGGCAGCAGTGCTGCGCTTGATCTTGGACAGTGAGTTGGTTGAGCCGGTTCTGTCGGAGCTGGTGACGGTTCTGTTGTTGGGATGTCAGGATGTGAACGCTGAGGCACGACTGCTGTGTGGAGAGTGTTTAGGAGAAACTGGGTGCTATCGACCCCGGGCGCCTTGACCTCAACACCACACACACACAACGCAGCGGGGCTAGCTTCACTGTGAGCATCGTCACTGTTCACACACATCCTTACCTGATTGTGTTTATTGGATTATGTGATTGTTCAGCTGAAACTTGTATTTTAGATTAACCACAATAAATTAAAAAAAAATAATTATTTGAAAATAATGTATATAATTGTAATAAAGTTATTATTATAACAAGTATAATAAATTATAAATAAACTAGTTATTATTTATATAAAAGTTTAATCGGATGGGTGTAATCAGAAGAATGTTGATGGGTTTTTTTTCTTTCTCTTCAGAGCGGGATCGATGATCCAGACTTTGCCTTTGAGTTGTTAACAGAACTCACCAGAACGTTTCTGGCTTATGCCGACAATGTCCGGGCTCAGGACGCCGCCGCATACGCCATGCAGGTGTGAAACTCCCCTTTGAATAATTTTTTTAAAGCAAATTTTTATTTTGTCATACTTATTACAATTTTATAAGCATTTTTTTCTATTCAAAATGATATTTTTGACCCTTCAATGTCATCAACCAGCACCAATAATCATGTACCAATAATCGTTTCAGTGTAAAATCAGTTCGTTTTGCTGCTATTTTACTGTGGCTGGTACGGGAATCACTTGTTATCTTAACTTTATGACCACTTGGTCTGCAAATTAACTAAACTAATTTATGTTGAACACTAATAAACTGACATGCTCAATTCTTCCTGTTAATTTCTGTGGTATTGTTACTCCATGGGCTTTAAAAAAACCTCTCACCTCTCAAACTCTGAGGTTTTGGGAATGGTGTGAAGCCCAGGACTGTTTTTTAGTGGTAGCCTGGTTCCCAACTGTTTCGGAACAGCCATGTGACTGATCTAACTATATATATTTGTTGTTTTTTTCCAGGAGCTGCTGTCTCTGTTTGAGTGCCGTGAGGGCAGAACAGACTCCCCTGGACGCAGACTGTGGAGGAGGTTTCCAGAACAAGTTCAGGAGATTCTGGAGCCGCATCTCAACAGCAGGTGACAACGTTGTTTGCAGTGCAATAAACATGTTAAAGACATGTCTGTTATGTTATATTGACACAGTGAATTGTCCTCCTTGTGTGATCTTTAGGTATAAAAGCTCCCAGAAGGTGCTGAACTGGTCTAGACTGACAAAACCGATCTACCTGACTAACCGAGGGAGAAAGTTCTCGGACTGGTCTGCTACGTGGGCTGGGTATCTCATTAGCAAGGTAAACCCAACCTCTGCCTCCTCCTCAAACTGTTTTATTTACTCATTTAAGGTTACTATATAGTGCACTTTTTAGCTGGTTAGCATTTTTATGTTGTGTTCTAGGCAACACTTTGTTCACCATATAGTGCACCAAATAATTATTGACTATATAATATAATTTCTTTTGTTCTATTTAAAATTTAAAACTTTAATACTTTTAAAACTGTATACGTATTTAATACACACAGTGCAATCTACAATGCATCCCAACATTAGAGTGCAATTATAGAAAACTTTGTTGGTCCTTACAAACATGACATGTAAACGTGGTGTGCGTATGTTTGTATGTGTGTGTTTTAGGTACGTCATGACCTCGCCAGTAAGGTTTTTAACTGCTGCAGCTTCATCATCAAGCATGACTACAGAGTGACACTGTATTTGCTGCCCCACATCCTGCTGTATGTCCTGCTGAGCTCCACACCTGAGGAGCAGCAGGAGGTGAGAAACTGCTGCCCTGGTCATGATAGACATAATTGTTGGTCAGATATCCATCAGATACGGTGCTCATTTACTAGTCCTCATTCACCAGTCTTCATTCTACCTGTACATGTTTGATTTAAAACCCTGTCTTGATTGACCCTGAATGAGTAAAAAACATCTGTAACATCTATGTGTTTGCTTGTGTGCAGGTGGTGGAGGAGATTATGGCCGTGCTGAAGGAGGACGAGCCGCGTCTGTCTCAGCTGCAGGAAAACGCCTCTAGTCTGGTTCAGCTCAGCACTCAGACTGTCTTTTCCATGTTGGACCATCTGACTCAGTGGGGACGCCACAAACTTCAGACACTCAGCACGGCTAAGAGCTCTGGCCGCCAGAGCCGAGAAGCACTCAACCTGCAGGCCAGCGGTAACAGAACTCTCTCTCTCTCTAACTGTCTAACTTTCTGTATAATTCTCACACGAACACACACATATATATACAAAAAGATATATATATATATATATGTATATGTATATGTATATGTGTGTGTGTGTAGATTTACATAAAATTTCAAAATTTATTTCCAGTTTAATTTAATAAAAATCAAATTTATTTCCAGTTTTGCAAATTTGTTATGTTTAATAATCCAGAGTCTGATCTGTGTGTGTGTGTCTCAGGTGTAGAGAACAGTGAATTTCAGTGTGTAGTCTCTTTCCTGAGCCGGATTCCTCAGGATGTTCTAGCTAAAGCATCGTTTCGTTCTAAAGCGTACACACGTGCCGTCATGCACTTCGAGGCCTTCATCAGGGAGAAACAGCAGAACATTCAGGATCACCTGAGCTTCCTGCAGGTCCCAGAGAAATCCTGAATTACTTTCAGCAGAACTGTCATCATAACATCCCTACCATAAATATCATCTTTATCTTCCTTTATTAAGATTGAAAGTCATTTTTGTGTGTGTGTTGTGTGTGTGTGTGTGTGTGTGTGTGTGTGTGTGTGTGTGTGTGTGTGTGTGTGTGTGTGTGTGTGTGTGTTTGTGTGTTTGTGTGTTTGTTTCAGGCTCTGTACGCAGCCATGCATGAGCCGGACGGTGTGAGAGGAGTAAATGCTCTGAGAAAAGAGGAGCCTTCACTCAGAGAACAGATCCTGGAACATGAGAGCATCGGACTGCTGAGGGAGTCTACAGCCTGCTATGACAGAGCCATACAGCTAGAACCGGACCAGGTATATACACACCACACAGACGGCCATACAGCTAGAACCTGACCATGTGTAAATATAAAGGCACTTTACAGGTGTGTGTGTGTGTAGATTACAGCTAGAACCTGACCATGTGTAAATATAAAGGCACTTTACAGGTGTGTGTGTGTGTGTGTGTGTGTGTGTGTGTGTGTGTGTGTGTGTGTGTGTGTGTGTGTGTGTGTAGATTACAGCTAGAACCTGACTATGTGTAAATATAAAGCCACTTTACAGGTGTGTGTGTAGATTACAGCTAGAACCTGACTATGTGTAAATATAAAGGCACTTTACAGGTGTGTGTGTAGATTACAGCTAGAACCTGACTATGTGTAAATATAAAGGCACTTTAGAGATGTGTGTGTGTGTAGATTACTTTAGTGGTGTGTGTGTGTGTGTGTGTGTGTGTTTGTTTAGATTGTGCATTATCATGGTCTGATGAGCTCCATGCTGGGACTCGGTCAGCTCTCCACAGTAATGACTCAGGTTAATGGAGTTCTAGCGAACAGGTGGGTTTCACATCAGCACTGACTTTAACACGTGGAAACTGGAATATTGATTTACTAATTATTATTTTTGAAGACCACGCTGGAAGTCGGAGCTAAATACCTATCGCGTGGAGGCGGCGTGGAAGCTTTCAAAGTGGGATTTAGTTGAGGATTATTTGGCATCTGGTGAGATTTTTCTTTGCTGGATTTTAAATAAAAACTGTTACTGCTTTAGTTTTTAGACAAATAAAAGTTAAAGTTTGATATTTGGTACAAATGCAAGCGTTTGTTTATTGGAATTGTGATTGTGTGTAGATGAGAAATCAAACACATGGGGTGTGAGACTTGGACAGATGTTACTTTCGGCTAAAAAGCAGGACTCCGAACATTTTTCTAAGAAGCTGAAATTGGCGAGAACAGAGCAGGTGGTTCCACTTTCAGCTGCCAGCTTTGAGTGTGGAACCTACCAAAGAGGATACGAGTACATTGTCAGGTGTGTTAGCGTGCAACACACAGGTTGGGGGAGAAATGTTATTGCTACTGTAAGAGTTGTTTACTTACCAGTCTTTCTTTATTCTCTCTTTTTATGCAAGAAAAATAAAAAGTAAATAACTGCAGCAGAGTGGTGTCAGTATAAACACTGTGTGTTTGTGTGTGTTTTAGACTTCACATGTTGAGTGAGTTAGAACATGCGTTCACCGAGCTGCAGAAGGAAAGTGAAAAGTCCAAAGCCAGTAAGTTGATGCTGAATTGGGACGATCGTCTGCTCATGACCCAGAATTCCTTTAGAGCCAAAGAACCGATCCTGACTCTCCGCCAGGCTCTTCTCAGCCTCAGCAAGGGGTAAGAATAAACACGCACGCAAACACAGCTAACCTAACCCCTCTCTCACACTCCATTTCCTAACTGATTTTTATGAACTCTGTGTGTGTGTGATTGAGGTGTGTGTGTGAGGAGCAGGTGGGTCAGTGTTGGCTCCAGAACGCCAGAGTGGCCCGTCGAGCCGGTCATCACCAGACAGCCTTTAACGCTCTGCTGAATGCAGAGAACTCTCGTCTGTCTGAACTGTTTGTGGAGAAAGCAAAGTGGCTCTGGTCCAAGGTAGGAAAATAAGACTGTGATCATGCGACTGCAATTAGTGGTGTGTGTTAGGAATCCAACACATGTAGGTTCTGAACACTTAAATTTAATATACTAGTTTATGTATGTGCGTCACTGATAAAAGCAGACTAAATTGTATAACTTTGTGTGTGCGTTCATGCAGGGCTGATGTGCATCAGGCTCTCATTGTCCTCCAGAAGGGAGTAAAACAGTGTTTTCCTGATGACCAGCATCTCTCCGATCCTAAGATGATCCAGATTAAAGGAAATGCTCTGCTGCTGGTGGGCCGCTACATGGAGGAGACTGCAAACTCTGAGAGCAACGCCATCATGAAAATCTACAGGGTAAGGCAGTGATGTGAGAATGAGATCATCCTAAAGTGTTTCACTCGTGTCTGAGGTCTAAACGATCAGTAACTACAGTGATATGGGTATTACACACATTGTTTTTCTGCTTCCCTCTGTGCGTGTGTGTGTGTGTGCATGTGTAGGATGTTACTACGCTGTTACCCGAGTGGGAAGATGGGAATTTTTACTTGGCTAAGTATTATGACAAACTGATGCCGATGGTTACCGACAATAAAATGGAGAAGCAGGGCAACGTCATCCGCTACATTGTAACTTATTTTGGAAAGTACGGTTATACCCAAAATCTTGAATTATCATTTTATGTTAATTCAATTCAATTCAGTTTTATTTGTATAGCGCTTTTTACAATGGTAATTGTCACAAAGCAGCTTTACACAATTGAAGAAATTAAGATAAAAATGAGAAAGAGAGAGAGAGAGGAAAAGGAGGGCAAAAAGAAGGAAAACAGTTAAGTGACAATGTAATCACACGGTTTGGAGTGATTAAATGAATAATGTAGAGTGCAAGAATGGACTCCGGCAGACTAACTAGGTCAGCATAACTAAAAGGAGAACCAGAGGGAAACACAGACATGAGGGCCCCCTGATATGTTAAGCAACCAGCTGCTCTCATCATCAACACCGTGATCAATAAGAGTGGGCAAGACAGCATCTAAACATACCAGATCACCTTAATACTCAACAGATTTTAATGAAATCTGACTGAACTGACATTCGTTAATTTTTTTTCGTTTCTGTAATATAATAATTTCCTGATATTATTTCAGAGCGCTGCAGTTTGGAAATCAATACATTTACCAGGCGATGCCCCGAATGCTCACGCTGTGGCTGGATTTTGGTGCAAAGGTTTACGAAGTGGAAAAAGGTACCGAAATAAAACAGAGAGAAAAGGAGCTTTGAGATTTGAGTTATTTAACCTTTTAATGTTATTTGCTGGTAAAGATTGTGTTAAGAGGCATCTATATTGTATGTGTCAGCGGGCCGTTCGGATCGAGCTCAGATGAAGGCGGATTTGAGTAAAATAAACGCTGTGATGAGCGAGCACACCCTGCACCTTTCTCCCTATCAGTTCCTCACTGCGTTCTCGCAGCTCATCTCTCGTATCTGTCACTCCAATGACGAGGTGTTTGCCGTGCTCATGGACATTATTGCTAAAGTTTTTTTGGCGTATCCTCAGCAGGCCATGTGGATGATGACTGCAGTGTCAAAGGTCGGAAATGTATTTTTCTTTAGCTTAATCCATTAAGTTATGTTTTTAACAGTTATTATTAATGCTCATCAGGATTTTTTTTCATTCTTCCTGCTCAGTCATCCTATCCCACTCGAATGAACAGATGTAAGGAGATTTTGAAGAAAGCTGTCAATCTGAAGAGTTCGTTTGGTAAATTTATTGGTGATGCAAACAGACTGACTGACAAACTGGTGGAGCTTTGCAACAAACCGGTAGGGTAAATAATGAAAGTTCTTAGTTTACAATAACATCATAATGACATTGTCTCTCAGCATTTCTTTATCGAACAGATTTATAGTACTCTTATCAAATAAACATGTATATAAGAATTAGCCCAAATGTATTCCTTAATTTTTAATTTGCAATTTCATCAGCGATGTACATCCCTGTAGTGGCACATTTATTTTTAGGAAATCGCTGATAAATCAGAACCAAAATTAAATTATTGCCAGATTAGGTTAATAAAGTTATACTGCAATAACTAATAAAAGGTGGTAGAACAACATAAAAACCCAAGGAAGCAAACCTCAAGAGGCAGGCAGCAAAATTCAGTGAGATATATTTTGGCTTTCCACAATAATTTTTTTTTTTTTGATTGTGTTTAAGGTGGATGGGAACAGCTCCACTCTCAGTATAAGTGTTCACTTTAAGATGTTGAAGCGTTTGGTGGAGGAGTCGAGTTTCAGTGAGATCCTAATCCCGCTGCAGTCTCTCCTCATCCCCACGCTGCCCTCCACCGGCGGCGCAAACGCCAGCCATGACGCCTTCCCCGGACACTGGGTCTACTTATCTGGATTTGATGACAACGTAGGCACTTTATTCTGCACAAGAATAACTGCACTGCTCATTGTCTTGTGATCTAACCTAAGGTTTTTCTTTTCCTTTAGGTGGAAATTTTGGCGTCCCTCCAGAAACCGAAAAAAATCTCTCTCAGAGGTTCGGATGGAAAATGTTATACCATGATGTGCAAACCTAAAGATGACCTGAGAAAAGACTGCAGGCTGATGGAGTTTAACTGCCTCATTAATAAAGTAATAAACACAAAACAAAACTATTTTTTTAAAACAAAATAAAACAACTATTCTTTTATAAATGTTTTTAAATTTATTAGCATCAATCAAGGAATATAAAAAATAGAGCCTTATTTTTAATTGATCTTTGTAGGCATCACTACATGCACTGTCATTACACACACCTTAAACTTACACATGCATGTTTAAAGAATTTGAGGGTCTGGTTTTGTGTCTTAGTGCCTGAGGAAAGACGCAGAGTCCAGACGGAGGGATTTACACATACGGACCTACGCTGTGATTCCGTTAAACGAAGAGTGCGGCATCATCGAATGGGTGAACAACACGGCTGGCCTGCGCCACATCCTTACCAAACTGTACAAGGAAAAAGGTTCCGTCACACACACTGCTCCCTGTTCACTAGATACAGCACATAAACGCCATCATTTGTCTGTCAATTAGTAATATAAAAGAAAAAGTGCAGTGAATAATCCTAATCCTGTTGATGAATTAGGGATTTATATGACTGGAAAAGAGCTGCGGAAAATGATTTTGCCCAAATCAGCGTCATTTCAGGAGAAACTGAAGCTACACAAGGACGTGCTGTGTGCTCGACACCCTCCTGTGTTTCATGACTGGTTCCTTAGGACGTTCCCCGACCCAACCTCCTGGTACAACACCTGTAATTTTAATTACATTTTGTTTTAAAAGATTTTTTGGATAAAAACAAAATGGTGTGTGTGCATAGGTACAACAGCAGGTCTGCATACTGCCGCTCCACAGCGGTCATGTCCATGGTGGGCTACATCCTGGGACTGGGAGATCGTCACGGAGAAAACATTCTGTTTGACTCCCAAACTGGAGAGTGTGTTCATGTCGACTTCAACTGCCTCTTCAACAAGGTGGGGGTGTGTGGGGGTGTGTGTGAGTGCGACTGTAAGAGGTTTTCATTAATCAGGAATGTTGTGGTGTTGTAGGGTGAGACGTTTGATGTTCCTGAAGTCGTACCCTTCCGTCTGACGCAGAACATGGTGCACGCCATGGGACCAATGGGAACTGAGGGGCTTTTTAGACAAGCCTGTGAGGTCACCCTAAGACTCATGAGGGACCAGAGAGAACCGCTCATGAGGTTTACAACACACACATACACAAGCTTCTAATTAATTCCCCTTTTTTACTCATTCATTCAATATTAAAATAAATACCTCTTGTATTAAAGTAAACGGAGATTATAAAGAATAAAGTTTTTACATATGATTATGCCAAATCTATTAGTAGCTAATTTAAATGGAAAAAAATCCAAGGCTTAGAGAGGAATATTTCAGGTTTTTGGGAGAGATGATCTCACGGTTTTATTTGCTTTCAGTTTAAATAGTGTTTTTATTCTAGTGTGTTGAAGACATTCCTGCATGACCCTTTGGTGGAGTGGAGTAAACCAGTAAAGGGTCTTTCAAAAACGCAAGCCAATGAATCTGGTGAAATCGTCAATGAGAAGGTGGTTAAAAGATTATTTCTGTATGTTCTAGATGTACATATAGTGTAAGGTGTGGTGTAACATTAACACACTTCCCCTAAACAGTAAATAAATTAAACTGTTTGTCCCAGATAAATATTTGTTTTTGTTCCCCTGCAGGCTAAAACCCATGTACTGGACATCGAACAGCGTCTCCAGGGTGTGATAAAGAACAGGAATAAAGTGATGGGACTGCCGCTGTCCATTGAGGGACACGTTCACTACCTCATTCAGGAGGCCACAGATGATAACCTGCTGTGTCTCATGTACCTGGGCTGGGGCCCATACCTCTGATTCAGCGTTCAGACCAAACACTGATTAAGTTTTGATTATTTGTAGTGCTGCACTTTACTTCATCCCTTCTTAAAGTTTAGTTCTTTAGACCAGTCAAATTATTATATTTTTGTATAACATAATTATCGAGCAGCGAGTCCAGCACGTATGTCATTAAATGTGACCCAATTTGTTTCTAACAACACCATGCTCGTTCTGTACACTGAGAGAAAAGGAGTGACACCTAAACAATGTTTGAACAAGATCTCAGTGGAGTCATGAGTGGTCCTATGGTAATTTCCCAGTTCTAAATGTTGTTCGTTTTGTAACATTTTGTTTATTAATAAATGGCAGTATTAAATTGGGGGGGACTGAGAAAGATTGGTTGTATTTTTTTATTTTTTTATTTTGGTGTGTAAATTCTCTGCTGAGGTTCACCTTGCTTGAAACAGGCAGCCATGCAAACTAGTCAAGTGTTCAATAAGACACACCCCAAAAACGTATATAGAGCAGGGCTGGGCAATCTCAGTCCTGGAGGGCTGGTGTCCTGCAGAGTTTAGCTCCAACTTGCCTAAACACACCAAGATCTTGCCAGGTACACTTAAAACTTATCTGGCAAGATCTTGATTAGGATTGGAGCTAAACTCTGCAGGACCTCGATTGCTAGGTCCTCCAGGACCAAGATTGTCCACCCATTGTATAGAGGAACACCCTCTATTATTTCGGAGTAATTTAATTAGTTATAAATACTTTACATGTTTATGCCCACTTATCAAAGTGACTGGAAAGGAATTGACCTTTGCACCAGCAACACATTAAATGTTTGTTTAAAACCACTCAAAATTTTGTCCAGCACCAGACGATAACTATGTCATCAATCAATTGATCATTTTACCTGGCGTGAAATACATCCATCCAGTTAACTTAGATGTAAAGCCATCTCTTTTTTGTATTTTTTCTATTCCAGTGTTGCACACTAAATTTAGCTCAGTATAATGATGGCTTCCTGAAAGCTTGGGAAGTTGATGCGTCTGAGCTGATTGGCTTTCCACATTCGGCTCAGGCATCCCCGAGCGTGCAGCACTTCCTTACACTGTTACAGGTATGAACGCTCCTTTAATGATTTTGGCACCCGTTATAATGCGTCTAAAACGCTGTAATGTCGTGTTTATTACAAACCTGCTGTTTTTTTCTGGTAAATCTGAGGTAACGCCATTTTCCCGCCACTGGCTCCACCGTGTGTGTGTGTGTGTGTGTCGCGTCGCCTCTCAGCGGTCACTGCTGATGGCTGCGCCTGAACCCGTATACTAACCTACTAAACAGTGCGGGTATTAAGGTTAATGTGTACTACAGTTACACACTGTTTAGTACAAAAGTGTGCGCTTTGCATTCGATCTGTGATTTTACAAAGCAGCGACTTTTTATGAATGAAATGTCATCTTTTTAATGTCAAACACCCGTTAGCCGTTAGCGGACCTTTGATTGGCTCAATATGTAAGTAAAATCGGCTGTAAATATTTAACCTAAATAAATAAACATTCCTCCTATTTATTTTAAAATGTGTTTTTTTACTACCATAAAGCGCATATTTATGTGTTAAATGTGTAATTAGTAGAGAGCGTCCGGCATCTAGTATTTAAATAATAAGCTTATTAATAAAAGTGATGGCATTTACGGTCAACAGTAGATATTAATATTTAATTAATTAAATCAAAGCATTGTGATTAGGAATTACATGGTACCTCCGACCTCCACAAAATGTCTATTAAAATAGATGTTCTACATTGACAAGCAGATGAACAAACATTCAGCAAATAATTAAGTTGTAGTTACCAAATGTTAGAATGTCAGGAAAAAATTAGGTGTTAAAACTAAGTTATCCGTAGTATTTATTTATTCCTTTATTGCTACATCCCATCTTATTATAAATTCATGACTAATTTGAATTTTTCTTATCTATGTGCAGTTATCAATATGACTTGTCAATATGGAATGGTTAAATAACCAAGAACAGTCTCAAGAAGAGATAAGTCCCCGAACTGAGACAGGGACGGATCAGTGTGCTGGAGAACATGGCTCTCCTGGCAGCTCGGTTAACATAACTGTCAATGAAACTAATCCAAATGTGTCCTTGAAAGATCTGGTGTCTCAGAATGTCCTAGACTTTCCTGATCCAGACATCAGCCCAAGTGTCTCAGAAAGCTGGACCCAGGACTGCGTGAGGGAAATTAGACCAAATTATCCAGCCAGTCCTGAGAACGGAGATCAAGCATGGGCACTAGCCGAGTGCCATCACTCCAGGCTTGTTACTAGTGCTAGCTGTCCTGGATTTGGTGCAACTCCTAGGTTGCTTCTTGAAAATCAGAACACGCCCAGCAACAAACAGGAAATCATCGATTACTGCAATCTGACACCTCAAATGCCGTTTGTGCCTTCCATAGCCAAGTCCATTCCGAAGAAAAGAATCTTTCTGAGAAAACCCAAAAAGGTCATCAAAGACCTCTTTATCCACAAAAAGCAAAATAACGAGAGAGCAACATCACCATGTACGCCATGGCATGAATACAAACCAACAAAGAAACAAAGTAAGAAATCCTTTAAATACTGTGAATTTAAAACTTCTCCAAAAATGAATGATTCACTTTCAGATTCCTCGAGTGATGGATGCTCCAACATGTACGAGGATGCTGTGTCGCTAAAGAGCTTTGACTCTCAAGCTGGTTGTGGGGAGATATTTGCAGATGAGGAATATCTTGTATCTCTTGAAGGAATGCCAAACCTCAAAACAAGTGGAGATAGCAGTGAGACACCAAAGCGAAGTTCTGTTGCTCTTCAGGGAGGCATGGAGCAGCTGGCATTACCTTCTCGTCCTGAAGTTTTGGACTTGTTTGGAATGTGGGAGACCATCCACAGAACCCTTCGTTTTAATGAAAGTTCAGGCCAAGAAATGAATAAAACCTCTATATCACCCTCATCTAATAAAATGCCGCATCCGAATGAAAATATTACAAGCAAAAATATGACTAAACAAGCAAATAATCTGAACCGTACAGTGACACCAAAAAGTGAGAACCAAGAAAGTACCAGTGATGAGGGTTACTGTGATATTATTTCTACTGAAAATCACACTGCGCAATCTCTAACACCAGTTTTCTCCAGAAAGTTCCCCAGGGACACGTACAGTGGAGATGCTCTCTACGAGTTATTTTATGATTCCAGTGAGGCTGAAATGACCCCCATTTTTGATGATGAGATGGACCTACCGAGCAGCATTATAGGTTTACCGAGTCCAGACCTCCCGTTATCCATGTACAGCTTCCATGTTGGATCGGAGGAGAATCTGGCACCTCCTATGTCAATGGACCTCATTAGCCACGACTTTCTGCAGAGCAACTGGATAGGAAAGGACTGCTTACTAAAGCTTTGTGATACAGAAATTTCTCTGGCTATGGGCATCGTCAATTGGATGAAACAAAAGGTAATTAAAGGTAATCAGACAGATTCGGGAAATCCAGGGATAAGTACTGGAGATAACTTAGATTTGAACCAACAAGACGGTCAAGCAATGGATCTTGGGAGTGTCCCAGGTAAAGAACGTCTAAGTACTGCTCATAGTAAAGACAACAAAATTGGCTTTAAATTGAGCAAAACTTCTCAATTAAATGCAGAGCATCTGTCAATGGATACACTGACACACCATGCTGGAGTTGTTACAACACCAGAGAACGAAGCCAGGACCCCGACAAGTCGTGTAAGCTTTCGGATACTGACTATCAACTCTCCATCAACACCCAGCAAGAATTTCCTGAAGGAGTCTTCTGTAGGACATTCCCCTGGCTATGAAAGCAGTTCCTTGTTTGTACTGGCCATAAACAAAGAATCTCTTTGTGAATCTTGCAAGGGTTCTCTGAAACATGGTGCCAAGGAGTTGCACCTGTGTCATTCATGTTCTTCCTTCATTGAGCATTTAAAGACATCAGAGTTGTGGCCTCATGCCAGTCTTTACCAAGCTAAACTTGCAGGAACTCCTCAGGCCTTGCTTCCTTCTCCAAGCAGCAGCTGCGGAATAGAGAGTGACATCAGTATTCTTTCGCTAGTCGAGCAGTGTGCTAATCAGATGGCTTCCCTGAAGTTTAACCAGCATCAAAATCCTTCAAATCAAGAAAACAGAAGTATTACCAGTCAAGGAGGTGATAACTATCCAAGAAAAGATTCAACCAGAAAATATGTCAAGTCAAAGCCCAAGAAAAAAGAAAAAGTAACTGACAATTCCGGTCTGGAATCGAGCAAGAATTCATGCTACCTTCAGACTGAACCATCAAAGGTCACTGCTGCATCTCAAACTTCAAGGCCAACTTCCCTTTCTCTCACAAGTGTAAACTCTTTTCGTTCCTCCAAACAAAGCACTGCCATCGAGGTCAAAGAAAAATCTTGTAAGCGATCACGACAAGACCGGAAACCGCTGTCGACCAGAGAGGGTTTATCAAGCAATATCTCGGAGGAGAAGAAGACGGAACAAAGGTGCACGATAAAGAAATAAAGCAGGTGCTGTTTTATACCCTTACATTTCTGACAGGGATTTTTTGGTTTAGATAGACCCTACAGATAGATCTGTTCCCACATTCACACCTGAATTAGTTTTTGGGGTTCTTGATCAAGAACTGAGATTAGCACCAGTGGAACTCCTTGAAGATTGTACTGTATAAAACTGGCCAGCTATGTGTCTGTTCGGGGTAACTTACAGATTTCATGTTCTACTGCTGTTTTTGAAGAAAAGCTATCCTGGAATAAAGACCTTTGCTGTGCCGAAATCACATAGACTTAATTATGGTCTAGAAATTAGTTAGTACATACTTGCTGACTGTAAAAAAAGATTTTTGAATTGCTGCTTTCTGCTATTTACCAAATAACGAGTTGTCATTTCAGGGGCTCATGGGATAGTAAGGTGTCCATTGTGTGCATACTTTAGAATCGAAAGTAGTAGATCATCCAAAAACTCACATACTTGTTTTTGCATACTGTGTAGTATAGAAGTTTTCTGTCAGATTTGACTTTTGCTTGAAGGATAAGATTGCAGAGCCCTGATATAGATTATAGAGCACCAGAGGAGTAGGGAAACCTGCACCAGGACACATGATGAGTTCCTCAGCGCTCTGGGGAGCAAAGTGACTTTGTCCTCTGTCCTTTTGCTGCTTACTATAGCTACAAATCTGCAGCTGAACACCAGAATTAATACAAATAGAATGTGATTTAAAATCTCAGTGCTGATCAGTAGAAACAGAATCTTAGGGCTGACGGCAGGGACTGTATGAAATCAGACTAACGGCTAACATCAGAGTGTTGGTCCAGATTTACAAACACAGGGCTGTGTGTGTGTGTGTGTGTGTGTGTGTGTGTGTGTGTGTGCGTGCGCTGGTGCTGAATATGTAATTAGGACATCAGGAATCGTCTATTATTAGTCTTTCCATTTGTGCTACTGAACAAGGGTAGACACGATAACAGGTCACTGTTAAAAAACCCCACAAAACTACTAAAAAACATCTTAAGAAATAAAAGTACATAAGAGTATTTTATCACAGTACACTTTTCAATAAGAGTATTTGAAGAAAACATGGCTCTCAGGAATGGTGTTTTAATGGTGTTTTTAATGTTTTTTATGAACATATATTATAATTATATTTTTAAGATTCCACAATATCAATTTGCGCTCCTCAAATTTTACAGTATCTCCAGACTTCCCCAAAGCTTCTTTTCGATCATGGTTACTGATTCAAGTATTACATGATCAAGTATATCCTTTAGCTTTGACCTAAATATTTAATATTTGTTGTACAAAAATTATTGCTGATTAATTCTAACACTGTATATTTTATTCTGCTGATTCTGATTATATTAATTGTCTATAAAATGGTTAAACCGCTGCACTGATTCAGATCCGAACACCTCATTAATAAATAGCCGATGTGTGGACATGTATTCTGAGCACAGAAGTCTCATGTGTTAATAATTCATTGATTAGGACTGTGAGTCTTGTGTGTTAATCAGTTTTTATGGAAAATATGGAAGGATTATTATGCTATTATCAGGGTTGTGACATCACATGGAATTTATTGCATTGTTCAATCACAGGTTCTTTTAAAAATCACTATTTGATCATTTAAGAATGACAGCGTAACAGAAGTCCTGCACCAAAGAAATTTACATATTTTTCTGTTAAAAACAGTTTATTTTATTGTTGGTTATTTTTAGTCAGAAGTTTCTCTGCTGGTTATCCAGCTAATTAAATGAATGCAAATCTCAAAGTCTGCATTGAATAAGCTCCTGCTCTGGAACTGCTGTTGCCATGGTAACCACCACGTCTGTGGACTTCTGTGCTTTTTGTAGGGCAAACAGAGAGAGATAGATTACCCACCCTGTAAACCGCCATGTTTTACAGCGTTGAAACTCTTCTAATGTAGTGCCACACTGTAATTTACAGCATTTGTTTCTCAGTTAAAAAGAGCTCATGTTTGAAAACACTCGAAGCATCAGACACTATAAAGTGCATTTAGAAGACACCTTATTCAGACCTCATGACATGACATCATACGTCACATGACAATATCAACATGGTGGCTGTAGAATGTCCAAATTTCATTTATACTATATAGGACTTACTTTTTTGGCACGTACTAACTCAAATGTAGTATTTACAGTTCCGGACACAGCTTCTGTGTCTCAGTGTCCTTTTTGCTTCTCGTTGTTCCTGTTCTGGTGACTGGTCATCAGCCTCAACCTAATCTAATTAATTGTGCTTTAAAGGTCATTAGTTACTTAATCTAAACATTTTAGTCGAAACACTGCCTCTCCCATCAAAATTTCTTTTCACTTATTTCTTATTAAATCATGAACTTTAGTTTTCAACTATGAAACGTTTGTGTTAAACAAGCCAACAACAAAGTACAATCCATTTTATTTATTCTATATATTTTTACATTTAATCTTAACTTTTTTTTGCCTTTTTGCTATTAATTTTAATTTATGTCTAAATGGATTGTTTAAAAAGTGTATTTATTCATTGTGATGCAATCTGTTTGCAGTCACACAAATGTAAATAAATGACTATAAAGCTTTTTAACGTTAAGTTGTTCAGTGGCAGGTTGTTGCCACTAGATGGCAATAAATGCATTTACTTTTCCTACATCATTTAATCCGACCAGAATGATGGAGACGTTCAGTTTAATTTACATTTCAAACAAGGGTAAATTATATATTAATATATGTAAAATACACTACCTAGGGCCCTAGGTAGTGCACACTCTAGCACACACCCTCCTGTGCGTTGAATGAGTTACAGAGTTGATGAGCAGATGTGTGGATGGAGAGACTGAGCTGCATTCAGAGCAGAAAGAAAGCCACACTGTTCAGTCTGCAGATGAAGTCCACTGAGGACCGTGTGTGTGTGTGTGTGTGTGTGTGTGTGTGTGTGTGTGTGTGTGTGTGTGTGTGTGTGTGTGTGTGTGTGTGTGTGTGTGTGTGTGTGTGTGTGTGTGTTACTAAGAGGATTCAAAAACCTCTGTATGCACACAGCACCAGATGTCCAAAGGTTTGTTCACAGTAAAATAGATGTAGTATTTGTAAAGTATTTTATGATCTTAGTGATACTGTGATGAAATAAACACTACTGTATAGGATGACCTTAAGAAATCCCTCTTAGGAAACTAGTGAAGTGTAACTGAATAACATGAATTAATCTGAGTTTAGTGTGTTTAGTGCAGTCAGATCTTTTTCTTTTTTTTAATGTTTGTTTTTTTCATTTTTTAATGTAGATCTCATACGCTTCATTCTGAGACCAAGCGAGACAAACATTAATATTTTCTACTCTTTTTCCTTCACAGACTTTTGCCTCAGCGTCCGAGCCATGCAATCAGGCAGCTCCTGAGTTCACCAGCTGTCCACATGAAGAACATATAATCCTTCTCTGTTCCTCTGTTGGAGAGCATGAAGACGATTCACTTTTACATCCCGAACAAATTAATGTTTGTATATATTTTAAACTGTTTTATTTAATAGAATTTAGGACTTGAGGGTGTGTGCGCGCGTGTGTGTGTGTGTGCGCGTGTGTGTGAGATGAGATGATACAGACAGACAGAGACAAACAAAGATAGAGAGACTAAGGTACAGAGAGAGAGAGAGAGAGTGAGATACAGAGACAAACAGAGAGATAGAAAGACGGAAAGAGAATAAGATACAGATAGACAGACCGAGATACAGTAGGCCTGTTTTGACACATTTTAAATGACTGGGCGTAGAAACAAAAGTCATCTGAAAGACCAGCAGGGGGCAGATAATTGTTTATTTGTAAATAATAAAAATTAAAAATATGTTTATGTTCTGCAGTTCATTAATCAGACGGGGTGAATAATGAAAGCATCAGTACCCGTCATGTTGCACCTTTTAAACACGTGATCATGTGCACGTGCTGGTAACAGCTGTAATGTTAGCGCAGATGTTTATGTTCTGAAGCATGTGGGTGTGAGGATTTAGCCCTAATGTAGCCGTAAACCTAGGAATAACTCTTGTGGAAGTGTTTTATAGTGTCGTTTCTCAGGTGAATCATTAAAATGAATCGAATCAGTGAACAAATCTGAAGACGATCATGTAGAGCGCCGACGCTGTTGGGTTTATAGGGGAGATACATCCTGTCATTACCGTGAGATTAACACGTGACATGATGATGATCTGCTATTAGGTTCTATTAAAAAACTGGGTTGGAAAATAAATTCTTTAAGTTCTTTCACTGGAAATTATAATAATTATTATTATTACTGTGCAATATCGGATTTCAGTGTCAGTGATACAAAATATAACGGATTAATAAACCTATGAATATGTAAATAAGTATCAAGAGTGGCTTTTGTTGTAAAACCTTAAAACCTTATCCTAAATTTCCCCAGTGTGTGTGTGTGTGTGTGTGTGTGTGTTATATTTTACAGCTCATCCCGTACAGCTCATCGTCAATACAAAGCCCTAAAAAATCGTAAAAAACAGTCAAATAACAAACCGTAAAAGACAAGTAAAATATTATAATTTAAATAAAGGATAAAATCAACAAATTTACGGAAACGTTTATTTAAGAATTTTTATAGAAAAAAAACCATTAATTTACTATTTAATATTTTTCTATTTATTACAAAAAAATGTAAGGTTCCGCGGGAAAAAAATGCTGTTATTTCACATTTATTTACTGGTTTATTACTAACAAACACATTTACAAAACGTTCTGCAAAAAACCAGTGTTTCACGAGTATTTGGAGGGTAAATTACGATTTTAAAAAACCCTTCAATAAACTATCAACACGCGCTTGTGATGGTAAAAGAGTTTTATTATGGAATAAAAAGTCTCTACTGTTTATAACTGATTAAAGTCATCCCACATCTTTTAAACATTAAATCAAACACGTGATAAAATGTTACATTTTTAACGTGAAAACCCTGTAGAAATACATATAAATAAGTAAAGATGAATATATTTCTATCCATCCATCCATTCATTCATTGTCTATACCCGCTTATTCCTAATCAGGCAGGGGAACAGCACTGGACAGGTCGCCAGTCCCTTACAGCCCCCACCACACACACACACACACGCAACTCCATGGACAAAATCAATCTAACATACATGTTTTGGACTGTGGGAGGAAACCGGAGTAAACCCACGCACACGCAACATGCAAACTCCACACAGACAGGCGAACCCGAACAGTAAATAACATTGCGGACTCCCAGTAGTTAAATCTGGCAACCGAGGATGTGGGTCGCTCTGAATTCCTCAGAGTTTAAGTGAACGCGCAACACACACACACACACACGCGGACAAGCGCTCGCACATACACGCGCGCCCCGAGGAGTTCGGGCGTCACAATGACCCGAGGATTAAAGAGAAATAAAATAAAGTCCTGCGGGGTAAAAACCCTGGGCGTTGAATGCCAGCGGGTGACGCTGTGAAATGGAGGCAGCGGATCTGGAGTCCTACATCAGAGCCAAGTTTCATCTGTCAGCCTGTATTTTCTGCTGGGCGCTGCTCAAAATCTGCCAGGTACTAAAACTTCCCCGCACTTTTACTAAACTTTTATTTATTTATTCAACTTTTGTAATTAATTTATTCTTATATATTTATACTGTGCGCCTAAAGAGAGAGAGAGAAAAAGAAAGAGAGGGAGAGGGGTGTAAAACAGAAAACAGAGTTTAATTATTTTATCACGTCACAGGAACGAACATCAGAGACTTAATCACAGTCTATCTCTCTCTCAGTCTGTCTGTCTCTCGGTCTGTCTCTCTCTTTCTGTCTTTCTCGGTCTGTCTGTTTCTCTCAGTTTCTCTCTCTCAGTCTGTCTCTCTCTGTCTGTCTCTCAGTCTGTCTGTCGCTCTCTCCCTCTCTCTCTCTTTTTCAGTCTCTCTTTGTCAGTCTCTCTCTGTCTCTTTCTTTCTTTCTTTCTTTCTCTCACAGTCTCTTTTGGGTCTCTCTTTTGGTCTGTCTCTCTTGGCTTGTCTCTCTCATTCTTTCTCTGTCACTCTCTCTCTGTCTGGCTTTCTCAGCCTGTCTCTGTCAGTCTCTTTCTCTTGCTCTGTCTCTCTCAGCCTGTGCCGCTAGTTCTGTCTCTATCTAGTCAAAGCCCTTGCTATAATTTCCTCACAGCTCATTAAGTGTTATTATGACATGTAATTGCAGCATTATAAGGCACGGCTCATGTATATTACAAAAGTTCAAAGCACTGAATTTCGAGTAACACTGCACTAATTTACAATCTGACCTTTTAAAACTGCTTTATTCTCTGTGTACATACCAAGTTTCTTTTATTCCACCTTTATCTATGTGCTGTGTTTGATATCCTACTAACATCAGGGGTCCAGAACAGGAACAATACATTAAAGTACAGATTAGTCTTTACAGAAGAAGGTTTGTGTATAAAATCCTGGAGACTGGAGACTTTTTCCACTGTAATAGTTACTATGGAAACGAGCTGTTGTTCTAGAGAATAAATCAGCACCTGCTGACCAATCAGAAAGCAGTTATTTTGAAGTAATATGATGTTTGTAAGGTGTCTTTTTGTGTAATTGATCAAAGGAATTCTTTAAAAATCACACCTTACATCTTACAGTAACTTACACCTGTTTGTGCTGTTTGTCTTTCAGAGGAGACTACGAGCATCTCCAGTTGTCTCACAGGTAAGAGCTCCGAGCTCACTTACTGTTTTTACTGATCGTTTAGACAAAAGCATGGGATGTTTATTTATCACGAGACTACACTGTGTGTTTAAACACCAGCTCTGAAACAGACGGAACATTGTGTGGGTGTGTTTTGGCACCCACAACTAAAAGTTAAGTGTAAGTGATAAAAAATGATCAGATGTTTCTGCAGGAAACTTTTTTTTTTTAAATAACAAGTCAACTAATAGGATAACACACTGCCTGATATTTAGTTGTGTATTTAATAAATTTTTGGTATTTTGTAAATATCTGCTTGTTGTAAGAGAATCAGAACTTGGTGTGTTTATTTTTTAGTAATGTGAGTAATAATATTAAAGCTAATATATTGACATAAGTTGGGCGTAACTTGTGCATTTTAGCACTAATTTAATATTTGATTTATTTTATGTTGATGTTTTAATAAAGGCAACATATTAAAGAAGTTAATGATGTGTTTTATTTTATAAACGTAATTTGTGCAGAGTTCGTTTAGCATCCGTGCTGTGAGTGTAAAAATATTCTGCAGGTTTGATATCATCATTCTTCAGACTGGCGCTTGACCCTCTCTGTACTGTTAACCTTGTTATCTGGTGTGTTTGGTAAGGAATTTGTCTGTACTCGTCTACAGCTGTGTAACTCTGACAACACTTCTGTGGTGAAATGTGTTTGTGTGTGCGTGTGTGTGTGTGTGTCTGTGTGTTATTTCTTTTAATAGTGGATTTTACTGCAAAACAGATGAAAAACTCCAGCAGTGTAGAACAGGAGATTCTGGATCTGTGTGTGTTTGAGTGTGTGTGTGTGTTTGTGGGTGATCTCTAAACAGGTACTGACAAGCCTGAGTTCAGATGCGGTTTAATTTTCGCCGTGTGTCTGTAGATAAGACAGTGGCGTGCCTGAGCCAGTATAAACACTCGGGTTCACTGAGATCATATGACTCTGAGACATTTCGATGTTAGATATGTTTAATCTGAGACAATATGATAGGGTCTGTTTATTGTCTTGTTTTTTGACAATGCTATTCTGTGTTTTGTGTATAAAATGTAGACTGGATTTAGACTGGATCTTTACTATACTATACATGTGCTTGCTTTAGGGAATGTGGCAAGGCGTCAGTAGGTCACATGACAGTAACTTGTCGGCAGCCTGTACCGTGTTCTTTCTTGAGGTGATTAAAACTGAAAGATGACATCACACACTTCTACATAAAAAAAGTATTCTGCTTAAACATTTATATTTACATTTCTGGCAGACGCCCTTATCCAGAGAGACTCACATTTATATATTTTATACATCTGAGCCATTGAGGGTTAAGGGCCTTACTCAGGGGCCCAACAGTGGTAACTTGGTGGTTCTAGGAATTAAACCCCACTCTTCCAATTAGCAGTCTAACACCTTAACCACTGAGCCACCACCTCCCTACACTGGTCCAGAGGATGATCCTACATTTGGTATACAGGGTTAGATTCTGTTCAGCTGGAAATCACAGTTAAAAGTCTTCAGTTGGTGATAAATAAATGCTGCTATTAGCTAACAATGCTATTCTAAAGAACCCCTTTAGACCATAATGTCATTAGTGTGCAAATGAGCACTAAAAGTAATCATGGGTAATACCTGTCTAGCGTGTTCTCACTGGCAACTTTTATCAGTCTTTTACTGCTTCCTGCAGTTTGTCATTTAAAGGTTTCTAGCTTTTAATCTGTTTCTTTCTTTCTTTCTTTCTTTCTTTCTTTCTTTCTTTCTTTCTTTCTTCCTTCCTTCCTTTTTTTCTGACTGTTGTGGCTCTTGTGACATTCTGGTCCTACAAGCTTTTCTCAGCTTTGTTTAAAAAGGAAAAAAAAACCTGCGGATGTCTCGTAGTGGGAAACACAGACAGACGGTTAGCGTGGGAACAAAGCTATAGGGTCAAAACAGACAGACAGAAGGAGAAAAACATGAGACAACTTTTACTCCTTCTTTATTGTTACAGGAAAGATGAAGAGCCAAAAAACAGGTAAGAGGGGGGCAGGGCTGGGGCGGGGCTTAGGAAAAAACCAGAAATGTTTATTATATATACTCTGCTGTATGCTGTGTGATATACTGATTATACAGCATACAGTACAAAATACAAAGATGTTACTGAATATTACTTTGGTGGCTCCACCTCTTTTACTCGAAACACTTGTGAAATTATTTATTTTAAATTCAGCATGTTTATTAGTGTTGTCTGGGGTGTAAACTGTGATTTGATTCATTGCATAGGGGTTGCAGAGTCTGTGGTCTGATTTGTTTGTAGATGGGTTAGGGGTGAAGTCTGTGGTATGATTTTTTCTAGTTGGGTTAGAAGTGAAGTCTGGTCTGATTTGTATGTGGATTGCTTAGGGGTGGAGTCTGTCGTCTAATTTGTTTCTAATTGGATTGGGAGTGGAGTCTGTGGTCTGATTTGTTTCTAGTTGGGTTAGGAGTGGAGTTAGTCTGTGGTCTGATTTGTTTGTAGATGGGTTAGGGGTGGAGTCTGTGGTCTGATTTGTTTTGTATATTGGTTAGGAGTGGAGTCTGTGGTCTGATTTATTTGTAGTGAGGTTAGAGGTGGAGTCTGTTGTCTAATTTGTTTGTAAAGGGGTTAGGGGTGGAATCTGTGTTTTGATTTTTGGTCTAATTTGTTTGTAGAGAGGTTGGGGGGGGGTCCGTTGTCTGATTTGTTTGTAGAGAGGTTGGGGGGAAGTCTGTGGTCTGATTTGTTTCTAGTTGGGTTAGGAGTGGAGTTTGTGGTCTGATTTGTTTTTATTATTTTAAATTCAGCATGTTTATTATTGTTGTCTGGGGTGCAAACTGTGATCTGATTCATTGAAGAAGACTTGGGGCAGATTAGTTCTGGGTCTTTGGTTTCTGATTTCTTTGTAGATTGGTTAGGGGTGTGGTCTGTGGTCTGATTTGTTTGTAGATTTGTTAAGGGTGGAGTCTGTGGTTTGCTTAGATGGGGCAGAGTATGCTGATCAATTGATTGCAGAAGAGTTAGGGGTGGAGTCTGTGGTCTGATTAATTTGTATTGTTAGGGGTTGGTGTCCACTGACTGACTGGCAACTTCTTATTTGAATATTAATTATTTAATAGAAGGATATTGATATTGTTTTACTAAATAAATTAGTGTCATTTTGGCTGTGTTCTGTTGCACTGTTGCAGTTTTATGGAAACTCTTGCATTCTGTCCATGAGATGAATCTAAAGTACATCACCACTGAACAGCTGTTACTGTCCACCATCAAGCAGCTGCTGGTATTCCTAGAAGTTCTTTTATTTCCTGTGTACAGAATAGCACAGCGGTGTAGAATAACACACACACACACACCATGGTATAGCGACTGGAAATGGCTTTCAGGGTGTCCACTAGGAATTGTTCTCTTGTTTAAGTTGTGATTACGTCAGACAGCAGCTCTGATGTCCCAACAAATCCAGCTGTAAGCATCTAACTGTTCTTCATCATCATCAGTAGATTTCTGATTTGTTTAAACCTTTGTGTGATATAACATATAGTCAAAGTTGAGTCATTGGCTCTGATGGTCGGGGGGGCACATATCTTTGATGTAGGATGTTAGTGAAACTGTTCTAAAATATTGGTTTGAAGTTTGAACAGACGACATTGCTGATGTCCTGTTTTTTTAACTGATTTATTTCAAGACAGTATTTATAGATTTAACAGCCCGTGGCAGGAGTGTGACCATTATCACCACCTTTACCAGTATCAGGGGAGGAGTCTGTTATCAGATCAGAGATTTCTCTCCTCTGCAACCCCTAAAGCTGATCCTAGAATGTGTTTACATGTCTGCTGTCTGATTTCATCAGTTTCTTGTTTGCATTGCATTACTGGTTCTGTGTGAAGTTGGCGTGGGCCAATGTCCAGCCTCTGGGAGAAGGAATGCAGATGTTTGAAAGGAAGAATGCCAAAGTGTAGGCTGAGACTAGTGTGAGCTGGATTAAATCTCCTGCCTCTGAGTGCCGTTCCTCACCGGCATGTTGTTTACCTTCTGAAAAAATGTCAGGAAAATTCACACTGCCTGAATCATGTCCAGTAAACCTACAAGATGTAAATTAAATTTGATTTCCAGGAGATTTAAAGCAAATTCCATGAGATCTAAACCGATCCTCTTAGAGCAATTGTTCCCAAACCTTTTCTGCCAGGTCCCTGTTTTGCAGAATAAAAAAAAAAGTTTAGGTCCCCCCTAGTTAGAGTGATGATGCTCATACTACACATGCTCCCCCCATCTGTATTTTTTAAATACTTTTTTAATGCTATTGTGTCTATCTAGCAAGGAAAGGCTGTTAAAGTTGGGACATTTGCAACATGTTGTTATAGTCATTTTGTAGATGCAGTGAAATTTGGCTATTTAATCAGGAGGTCTTTTATGATATTTGCACCATTTTTAATGACAGACTGTCCTCCTCTATCTACTCCAGCTCCACCTGTACCTTCTGCAGATTCACCACTGCCACCTATGCATTTACATTTACAGAATTTGGCAGATGCCTCTATCCAGAGCGACTTACATTAATCTTTTTATACAACTAAGCAATTATGGGTTGAGGTCCTTGCTTAGGGGCCCACGGTGGTGGCTTGGTGGTGCATCAGCTCAACCACTAAGCTACAACTTCACCACTATGCATCTGCAGCTTTCAAGTCTTTACCTTCTGTAGCTTAACCACTGCCTTCCGTACTGCCCGCACCTGCTGTGACACCTTCCTGTACAGATTTCTCACCTGAGACCCTATAACCAGGGTGTCCATACTTGGTCTGGGTGTCCTTCAGAGTTTAGCTCAAACCCTAATCAAACACACCTAAACCAACTAATCAAGGTGTTGCTAGGTATACTTGAAACTTACAGGTAGGTGTGTTGAGGCAAGTTGAAGCTTAACTCGGCCCGCCAGAATCGAGTTTGGACACCCCTGCACCACGACCTCACCCTAAAGCAGGACCAAGAAAAATCTCAAAAGGGAAGAGAGGCATCTACCAGCTGCAAAACCTGGTAAAACGAAGTTTTTCTTTTCTTTTACCAACATTGAAAGAGTAATCCAAGCTTTTGTCACTACAAGGCGTGATTATTTTAACTCTCTGTATTTAGGTATTAGTAAGTCTTCCTTAAACCCCCTCCCCTGTTTTTAATATATTTATTGTTCTGACCTTTTGCTATAAAATTATTAAAGCTAATAGCTACCGAATTAGCCCAGATGTGTTTAGCGCCACCCTAACACTTCAGGCCCCTTTTATCCTTTTACCTTAGTAAAACACTCTGTTACATTTAATATCAGAGCAAAGTAGTAATGAGAAGTCAGGTCCATTTAGTCACTTCCTCAGGTTGGACTGTTTCTTTCCTTTTTTGGTATGTTTAGAGTTTTGTATAATTTTTTAAAAAACCTGATGTTTTGATGTTTGGTCTTTGGGGGTTTTTGGTGGTTGTTTAAGCAACAGGAAGGTGATCTGGAGCAGAGTATGTTAGCGAAACGGTGTGAGTTTGAAGCAGGAGTGTTGCAGTTTTCTGTCGCTTCAAATGCACCCCACTAATCCTTTATGATGAGCTCAACTTATGTTTACAGCCCATAATGCATCTGCATAAAGCATAAACCAACTCATATGTTGATAAACAGTTAAACATCACTGACAGAACATAACAAAATATGTGTTTCATTAAATACTGTCTATTTAACTATAATGTAATATTTACAGTGAAATGTTAATAAGGCACTTGTGTTTTTCATTGAGTGAACAGAGACGGAGGAGGATGTGATGAGCAGGGAAATGAAAATCTGGCGTGGAGCTGGAGTGGAGCTATTATAAAATACTTTGAGCGTGGTGCAGATATTTTAGCTACTCCACTTCGCTCACATACTCTGATGTAGAAGTGGTAAATCGTAATACAGCTTCAGCTACAAAAAGCTGTTATGTTATTGGGATTGAATACTGTGTGTGTATGAAACATAGGTAACACTTAAAATTTGCTAATGTCCTAAAACACCAGTGTGTGTGCTTCTGAGTGTGTGTGTGTGATTTACACTCTTGGGTGTCACCTGGTGTATAAGCAGGCTTGACATGAGAGCGACACAAACATGTTTACCATGACCTCTGACACACACACAAACACACACACACACACACACACACACACACACACACACACACACACACACACACACACACACTCTCATCTCTCTCTCTCTCTCTCTCTCTCTCTCTCTCTCTTTCTTTCTCTCTCTCTTTCTTTTTCTGTACATGAACAGAAGTGTGGTTGTTGGAAGCAGCAGGTGGTTATTTGTGATTAGTTTGTGTGTGTGTGTGTGTGTGTGTGTGTAAAAAGAGTCATTTAGGCTTTACAGTGTGTTAAAAGTGCGGAACTGAAAAAGAATCATAGTGGATTGTTCAAACGTTTTACTGAGGAGGCGGGGAAGTACTGTGTCATTACATACAAAAGCCAATCATCGTTTAGTATTAAAATACAGCCTATATTAATCATTTACATATTTATACTAATGTTCTAGCTCTCATTTTTATTTTAGTTTTAAATAATCATTAATATATCAGTATATCAGGAACTGTTTTAAGTAGGTACTATGTGTGTTGTAGTGGTTATATTTGACCAGTATGGGGCGCCAGGAACTAAGAACTAAGCGCTGAGATAATAATGTTGATGGTTATGATGATAAAGAAGATGTTGATAGTAATAATGCTGCTGCTGATGATTACAATGATAAAGATGATGAAAGCGGTGGTACTGATGGTGGTGATAATGATGATGACAAAGGTGATGATGATGATGATAAAGTTTTTGATGATGATGATGATGATGACAAAGGTGATGATGATGAGGATGATTATGATAATAAAGTTTATGATGATGATGATAATAATAATAATGATAATAATGAGGATGAGGATGATGGTAATGATAAAGAGGATGGTGATGATGATGATAAAGTTTATGATGATGATTAATAATAATAATGATGATAATGAAGCGGATGATGGTGATTATAAAGATGATGATGATGACAAAGGTGATGATAATGATAAAGTTTATGATGATGATGGAGATTATGATGGTGATGATGGTAATGATGATGATGTTTTTGATGATGATGATAATTATGATGATAAAGATAATAATGATAATGAAGAAGATGATAATGATGATGATCAGAGATCTGATTCACTGACTTTGAGTCATTGATTCACTGACTGAGTCACTAAATTTGATTCAGTGATTCATCTGAGACACAAAGCAGCTGAAAGCAGCACAGTAAATGAAACCTTGTAAATTTATTCATGTTGATCTTTGTCCAACACTAAAAGATTAGGGGCGTGGCTATGGGTGGAGTCAGATAAAGAGTAAAATAGTAAACCATACACACTTACACTTACACACACACACACACACACACACACACACACACATACACACATACACACACAAATAGATCCCAAATCCAGAAGACTTAGAAAGAGGAAAATATGTCAAGACAGAGGGTGTGTGTCTCTTACACACACACACACACACACACACACTCTGTTCGCCTCTTGCTGGGCCTCCTTAAAGGATTAGTGTGTTGTGTAATTCAGTGATTCAGTACGACGCAAGGAAAAACAGACCGAGACTGTCTCCTCCCTTCTCTCTCTCTCTCTCTCTCTCTCTCTCTCTCTCTTTCTTTCTCTCAATGTCTTTCTCTTTTTCTTTCTCTAACATAGTAACAACGGCACGCAACAGCAGGCCAGGAAAGTGCAGGAAATTTATTTGATCTGAAAGAGAGAGCGAGAGAGAGAGAGACAGTTAGAGTAAGAGACAGAGGAACAGAAAGAGCAAGAGACAGACAGAGGGAAAGAGACAAAGAGGAGGACCATGTTAAGTGTGATTTTATTCATACGCAGCTTCTTTGAGGTAAAAAAAAAACTTTTTGCTTACCTCTTGTGTGTATATGTGTGTGTGTTTGTGTGTTTAAGCAGTGTGTTATGTGTGCGAGGAACTTCTCCTGGTCCTCAGATCTGTACAGTATGTTTACATTCCACATGTGGCATATCTCAGATATCTTCACATCACTGCAGCTCAGCTCATACACACACACACACACACACACACAGACACACACACATATTATCACAAGAGATAATTAAAATGATTTAGTTATTAATAAAGTTGTGTGAAGGTGAAACTTTATTAGTCACATAAAGATACAACCTGTCAGATTTCATTGTGTGTGTGTATGTGAGGGAGAGAGAGAGAGAAAGAGAGAGACAGAGAGAGGAAAAGAGAGACGACAAGATAAATAAACAGAACACACTGTATCTGAGACAGGAAGTAAAAAGTAAAGAATTGGGCGTGGCCTATCATGCTGTCAATCTCACCTTTCTGTTATTTTCATGTCTGCAGCTTCTGTTCTGTTTTCATGCTGTGGCTTGAACACACTCGTTCTGTGTGTGTGTGTGTGTGTTTGTTTGAATTTGGTTGCTAACACACTTGCTATTACACAAAAGCTTATTAACTCACTAACACACTTATTAACACTTACTAACACACAAATGGGTTCCCAAACTAGGGTGCAGAGTTATAATAAACGGGGCGTGGAAAGGTTAGGGGAAGTCAGCAGATTTTTAGAAATGCACTGAAATTTGGAAAAAGAAAAACTACCGAAATATAAGCCAAGAATACTCAGTCAGCAAACAAGTTCGGCCCAGACTTGGCATTCCTGTGGCACAACTGGCATTTATCCGGCACTGGCATACAGCACGTGGCCAAACATGGCCGGGTTTGGCAGAGGTGGTACCGCCTTTAACCACAAGATTTGGGCCAGATGTGTAATCTAGTACTCGGCCCAAATATTAAATATAGACATGTGAGTCACATAAGTATGGCTGATCTTGACCTATATTTAAAATCAATTTCAAATATTTTTGAGTAAATTTTATGTAAAAAGGTTTTAATTCACAAAGCAAATTCCATCATGGGTCTAATGCCTTAAAGTTAATCCACGCAGTGTTCAATACTAGAGGAAGTGGTAGCACAGTGGTTAAGGTGTTGGACTGCTAACCGGAAGGTTGTGGGTTCAATTCCTAGCAGGTTACCATTTCTGGAACCCTGAGCAGGGCCCTTAACCCTCAGTTGTATAACTAAATAAAATAAAAAATGTAAGTTGCTCTGGATAAGTACATCTGATAATTGTTGTAAGTATAAATGTATTGTAAATTTAATGTTCAGGTTTGGCTCACCCTCATCACTGCTTCCCTCAATATTCTGCTTGATGAATGTGCTTCCTGTTGAGATGCTCATGGCCCATATCCGGTTATTAGTTTGGCTTTAGTATCATTAAAAATTCTTAAATAAAATTAAAATACAGAATAATAGTCTTACAAAATTACTACATAATTTAAAGAAATAATACATTATTTTGCAAAGCATTTTCGGGTTTTAGTTTCAGCCCGAAAGTTTCATTTCGTTGCATGTTTAAATTTGTATGTAAAAAAAAAAACATCTTCAGGTTGATACAGGACCTCACTGCCAAATTATCTATCTTATTTTACACATATCGAAATAATTAAATTCAAAATATAAATCACATCTTATTGCTTTACTTCAAGAAAGATGACTCACAATACCCGTGCGTGTGTGTGTGCGTGTGTGTGCGTGTGTGTGTGTGGGAGGGGGGCAAAAAAAGGGGTTGGACAGAAGAAAGTTTCAGTTTTGTTTGGTTTTGTGGTGTTTTTTTTTATTATTATTATTTCTTTTAATGGCATAATGAACTGAAGTCATTGATAAACAGACTTTTGGTTTCCATGACGACGGCATATCAGCACTAACCCTGTCACTAACCCTGTCACACACCTGCTGCCAGCTGGGTTTTTTATGGTACAGTAACAGTCTGCTTTGCAGTGCGAGTGAGACAGAGAGATTTTAGGATTGAGTGTGTGTGTGTGTGGGGCAAGAGGGCATGTACTTATAATTCCTTAAAACTAGTGGGTAACTAGTAACTAAACTCTAAACTAATGAAAAATCAGATTTTAAAACAGGAAGCAGATAATACATAGATAATTAATTGATCTGAACAGTGTTGGATTAACTTATAAATTTCCAATCAGTGTGTGTTTTTATGTGTTAGCATGAGTGTTTTTCTGTTCTGAGACTAAGATGATGACGGTGAGACACACACACACACACACACACACACACACACCCACACACAGAAGCCTAAAACTGGCGGTGGGATTTTTGAATGATTTATTGTTTTGGGCCTGAGGTGATCAGTACAGAAAAACACCTCATGTAATTACTGTTTGTCACGTGCTGTGTGTGTGTGTGTGTGTGTGTGTGTGTGTGTGTGTGTGTGTGTGTGTGTGTGTGTTTGAGCTCTTGTATATGAACCATATTTGTGTGTGTGTCTGTGTGTGAGTGTGTTTGAGCTTTTGTATATGAAAAGTGTTTGTGAGCTCTTCTATGTGTGTGCATGTGAGTGTGATTGATCTCTTAAATATGAAGTGTGTGTGTGTGTGTGTGTGTGTGTGTGATAAACCTGTTCTTCCTGTTAATAACGTGATCTTTAGCACCTCTAGGTTCAAACATGTTCAAAACAACAACTAACAAAACGTAAGGAAGGAGTCGGTAACACACAGACACACACACACATACACATAGTAAAGCATATGTAAGTAGACATTTGTGAGATTATTTTTTGGCTTTTTTTCTGTTTCCTGTGTGCTGCTGTTGTGTTTGTGTTTAGATCCTCATCTGGCCAGGGTAACACCAGGGTATTGGTTTAAATCACTCCGTGCTGCTTCTTTACTCCGGACTCTGATTGGTAAAGCAAAGCTGCTCTGATCATTTTATGTTAATTGGCTAGTTGTAGAAGGTTTGTGTTCTTTGTGGGACGACGATGTTGTGATGTCGATGATGATAATGTTTGGATTATTTCTTTTATAGTAAATATGGGTTCATCATGAGGTCACATAAAACACAGGAGATGCCTAAATAAATGAAATGGATCAGTCAGTAAAGTAGCAATAGATACATTTTAGGGGTCTTATTTGTTATTCATATCTGGCAACCCAAACAGTTGGATTACAATTATCCAGATTTACGTTAATCTCATCTCTGCACAGATGAGCGGTTGATATTGAGGGGTCTTTCTTAGGTGCCCAGAAGCCCTGTCAGCTCAACAGTGTTGTGATTTGAACTCATAACCTCCTAAAAGTGTGTGTAACGTAGCTTCAGCTGAACGTAGGAGCGGCTGCAAGTTGGTGGGCTTGGTGCTCTGGCATTCACCTAATCCACAAACTCTAACCGCTCTAACCGCTGTGTGTGTGTGCTGTTAAATGTACGAGTGTGTGCCTGTACCTGCATTTTACACATGAAAGAAGTAACATTATTAGTGGCAGGTTTTATGCTGTAGGATATAACTTGAACACTGAATGTGTTTGTGTGTATGGTGTGTGTGTGTGTGTGTGTGTGTGAGAACTACATGATTCAGCTTGATCTTTCCGTTAAATTGTTTTTGTTAAATTGTTGTACAGTTTCTTGATGGTTGCTGTCTCCTACCTTTACTGTGGAGAAAGTCTCGTTTCCTCAGCAGAGAAACTCAGCTATCTGTTGTATTGCTTATTTTAGATCCCAGACTCTGAAGGACAGAGCATTGAGTTTGGTTTAGTAAATAAGTGAAGGAAATGAGCTTGTAATGTTAAGCTATTTAAAAGGTAAGCAAACTTAAAGCTAATTTTCTCACACATGAGAACAAATACATGTGTTATGGATATTTGGGACATTTGCCAAACCACCAGAGGGCAACAGTGCGTTGTTATTCCGGGTTGCTGACTTAGCAATAGTTTGAAGTGTGTTGTGCATTTGCATCCACTGCCTTGTCCCAGATTTATAACAATACTTATTTATTTATTTTTATATTGATATTTGTCTTTTCTTTTTGTTATTATTATAAAGTCTATAACACTGAGGTACCACTTTACCGCCAGTAAATACAGCTTCACCCAACAATGCAGTTATTCCTGTGGTGTTACCCTATTATCATGCTAAACAATTTTACAGTTCAGTTCTCTGAGATAAGTTATTTCCCTTAGGCTGATAAAATCATATTTAATCAGTGCTCGTTGTTTTAGATGTAAGTTTTCGAAACGTTAAACTGATGTTCTTCTATTTATTCTCGCAGACTCCAGCTGTAGAGAACTTCACTACACCCGCTGCTCATCCAGAAGATGTCCACTGCCTACAGCAAAAGACCACAGAAGATCAAGATGGTCAGAGTAAAGCAGAACCAGAGAGAGCACAGGACATGACGGAGGATTCTACCGGAGATTCAGATTGTACTGAAGATCACGGGATCTTTTCTTCTCATCACGCCACTGACCTCAGAAGGCAGTTCTCAGAATGTCAGCATGGAGTTGATAATGGATCACAGATGAACACAGGTGGAGGTGAACTTATGGTAAACCTGGAAAGCAGGTGTAGTGTGGTGGACTCAGAAGGGAAAGTTTTTGAGGAAGCTGGATTTCCTTTTCTCTCACTTTCTGAGGAACACATGGTAGTGGAGGACAACAGCAATGCAGTGACTTTAGATGCTTCAGGGCTTGATGAAGCTGCAAATCAGTCACTATCTGAGGAAGCTGGACTTCCTTTTATCATGAAGTCCAACAAAACATCCAAAGACTTGAAAGAGCCGGAGTTAGCTGTTGTAAGCAACATTCCTGTGCATGTTCCTTCTGCTGTGTGCCTTAGAAAGCTGGATTCTGAAAAACAGACAAATGTTTTTGAGATAAATGCTAATGAAGAGCAACACATGGCACTTTTACCCCATGACTGCAATGAAATAATTTTTGGTGAATCGTGGCATCTTTCGTCTCTTGAAATTGTATCAGAGGAAGCTGGACGTCTTCCTACTTCTCAGGTGACATCTGAACAAACCATTTTTTACAGTAAAGCAGTGCCTCAGATAGCAGCAGCTCCTGATTTAAGCACAGAAATCTGGGAATGTTCTTCTCCTGGAGGCTCTCCAGACTTTAGAAATCTTGAATCAGAGAGTGATGAAATTCTAAATAGTTCATTTTTCACAGGATCTCGACCTCCTTCCACCTCTAAGGCAAATGCATCTCTCTTTGATTCGTTAGATTTACATCTTTACACAGTTCCTAAAGAGAAACTTCAGCTGCTCTACAGAAGCTCATCAGCACCAGAGTTAAACATCACTTCGGGATTCACTGTAGCAAACAGTCAAAGAGATCATGGAACTCTTCCTTCTGCTAAAAGGTACTCTGACTGCAGTAAGCTGGACTTCTCTTTTTCTGAGGGAAAGAACACTGGTCTAAACACAAACGTGGATGAAGAACAATTTATTATACCACTGGTTAATGACTGGATTGTGGTAACTTCAGATTATCTTGAGAATGCAGAAACTGTTAATTCTCCTAAGGAAGCTCACTTTTGTTCCGTATATCCTGCTAGCAAGTCTGCTACAGATTCAACCACAGCTTTTACACCAACACACACTGACCATCAAGCAGAACCCCATTTAGAAAACTCCTCTAATTTAGACCATGTGGACTTTTATTGTTTTAAACACTGGACCGGTGACAGAAACTCAAGCTCTTTTGAATCAGACAGAAAGAACAATGATCTGGAGATGAACCTGGGAGGAGAGAAACTTATGGTACCACTGCAGGATGATTCTGGTGCTGTTATCTCAGACCAATTAGCACAGGAGGACGTTATTGGTTCTTTCTTGGGGGAAGCTGTCTCACAAGCTACCATCACAGCTTCCAAAGAGACATTAAGACTAAGTGAAAGAAGTGAAGCAGAACCTCAGTTAGACAATATTCCAGATGTAGGTGTTACAGGCATATCTTCTAAACCCCCACCTTTGTACATGGAGTCTTCTCAATCAGAAGAACAGATTGTTGGTCTGGAACCATGTCAAAAGAAGTGTGGTGTGATATTTCTTGATGATAATGCTGTGGGGTTTCCATCTGTTAAGATGCTCTCCATTGAAGCTGGACCACCTACAACCCCTAAAGCTTGCGTATTTGACCAAGATTTAATAGATTCACAAATTGTTCCAACTTGTGTAGATCCACCTGAGCTCACCTGCAGAAGTGCAAGCCAAGAGAAAGTAAACTATTGTTCTCCTGAATGTTCTTCTGATCTCAGAAACCAGAAAAGCCTGGAGTCAACTCATTCAGAGAAGAATAATTCTGGTCAGCAGATGAATGGTGATGGGGCACAACTGCAGATACCACTGGAAAACAGCACAATAGAGTTCAGTTCATTGATTTTAGATCATTTAGGAGGTGATGAAACTGCATATTGGTCACCTTGTGTGGAAGCAGGTCTTCCTTCTACCATGCAGATTAACCAAGCATCAGAAGATTTAACAGGTTTTAAACTTTTTTCAACTAAAGAAAGACTTACATCTACTGAACAAAATGTTCTAGTGCACCAGTTATACAACACATCTGATTTAACTGCTCCAAGCAGAGAACATTTTTTTCCTTACCACCAAAATTGGGATTCATCATATTTAGAAATGAAGAATGATAGTGTTCAGTTAAAAACAGACCCTGAAGAACTTGTAATACCATCAACAGACAATTACGGTTTAGATCTTTTAACCTGTGCTGAAAATGTGACTTGTCAGTTCTTCTCAGAGGAACCTGGACAACTCTTCATCTCCCAGACCAGCGTATCTGACACAGATGTGGTTCCTGACCAAACTGGAGCTGTAGCAAAGTTAGGTAACAGTTCTGATATAGGTACTGCATGTAAAGCACTGGATATTTCTTCTGCAAAAAGTTCTTGTGACACCAGACATTTAGTCTCTTCTCATTCTGAAGGACAGCGGAATAGCCTAGAGTTGGAGATGAACATATATGGAGGGCAACTCGGAGTACCGCTGACTAATGACTGCAATGTGCTAACCTCATATGATTTTAAGAATGCAGAAATTGTTAGTCAAATATCTCCTGTGGAAGATAGGCTTTCTTCACTGAATGATATTCCAGTAAAAAACACTGATAGAGAGGAACTTCTTATACCCCTGGACAATGCAATGATTTTAAATGATTTAGGAAAGGTTAAGGATGTAAATGGTCCATATCCAGAGATAAATGGACTTTCTTCCGTCTCACAGACTCGACTGTCCAGCAATATTCTGATCAGTTCACAGTTTTCTCCAACTTCACCAAAGCCCTCTTCACCACCAGCTAGAAGTGAAGCAGAGGCTCATTTAAACAGTGCATCTGATTTAACTATTGTGAGTAAAAATGAAGAAAAAACTGATAACTTGGAAAATCTCAATGCAAAGTCTTTGATGTCACACATAATGATACAGACACATGAAGTAGAACCTCAGGTTGAGATTAATGAAGCTGAGGTCAGACCTTCAAAGGTGATTAATAACATATTTGTGGATTCGTCTAAAGATGACAATAAGTTTGTAGAACTGGATAGATGTCCTTGTGTTCCATCTTGCTCCTGGCTTCAGCCTTATGGGGTAACCTCATTTCAGGAGGATCAGGAACAGTTTTTAAATCAACATTCTCCTGCTATTACTGGCTTGAATTATAATTCAGCAGAAGGTCTATCAGAGCAGAAATGTGCCAACAGTTTTATTTTAGAGTCTGGCTTGCTAATGGATGATGAGAAGACTTTAAATTTGGATATGAATAATGATCAAACTAATAAATGGTCGAATAAATTAGATGGTTTGGTAAACATGCAGTTTCTGAACTCTTGCCATTTAAAGGAGTTCACTGCCAAACCACAGAAAGAGCAGGAGGTCATTTATTCAGAGAGCTCGGGTTATATTGACTCCGCTGTGTCTTTAGCTGGTGAACAATCACAAATTGTTACCACCGACTGTGTTTGGAAAAATGTTGTAGATGTCTGTGCTCAACGACCTTCAAGCCCAGTTGAGGTTTTCGTCAAAAAATTTAATCTTTTAGATTCCGTTAGTGCCCCCAAATTAGCCAAACAGGTCATGCAAAGAGAACAGCCTAAGTCTGAGAAAATCTGTTCAGAAGAGCATAAAGCTATTTTGTGCACTGATGACTCTACACAGGAGAAGACTGGCTCAAAAACTAATCCGTGTTTTAATGCACACCATGATTCAGACACGAACAATAATATGAAACAACACACACAGGAGATCCATTGCAATGTACAGGATTCTACACTGAAGCAGGAACTCTGTAATCAGGTGCATCCATCCTTGCAAGATGGTCCTTTGAAAGCTTTCTCAATTTTATCAAACAGTCCGTCTAGCTTTGTTGAAATTTGTGAACCCGGCATTATAGATTACAAACTGGATAGCTCAAATCCACTAGATGCAAAAGATGCTTCTCAGGGTAAAAAATATAGGACAGAGAGGCAATTGAAGCAAAACAAGGAAATCCTGGCAGATCCTCCAATCTCTCCAGTTACAGATACGACACATTCGGCTAATGCCATTTTTGGCTTTTCGCAAATATTTCCTACAAATAGCCTTAAATGCAAAGAGATTTTCAAAGAACAAATCATAACGCCTCTCGCGCTCAGTGTCACTAATGAATTTGGAAACGAAGAAGCATCCTTGGTCCCAGATTCTCCTCCGTTACAGAGTTTTGCCTTAGTATCAGATCCAGAGCCCAGTGCAGAGAACCCTCAGGAGAGCTCACAGAGTTTGTTTAGAAAACAGAAGGATGTAACAGCATCTGCAAGCAAGGATAATTGCGACCCTTCACTGAGAGATGAAATTGATTCACTGTACAATGTCAGATCGATAAAAAGGGTTTCTGAGGAAACAGAAGATGGTGAAGATGGTGAAACCGCTAGTCGTCTGACAATCAGGTATGAAAGTAATGAGGATCTTTCAAATTGCACATCTTCAAATCAAAACTTTACCACCACAAACAGTGACGAAGTTGAAAACTCAAGTCAAAGCCCAACCGAAAGTGATTCCAGCTCTACTGGCAGCATACAAAGCCTATTAAAGAACAAGGAAGACAAGAAGGTGTATGCAGGTAAAAGCGCAAGGTTCTCGAGGTTTACAAGGATACCCTCCTTCCGCAAAAGCAAGAGAGAGTCTAAGTCTGGAAACAAGGATGAACCTGAGACCAAAACATCACCTATGGAAGAAGAGGAGAGAAATCCCACAGGTTATTACACTCCTACTAACAATCACCTGGCAGGTTATAAGGATCAATCTAGAGAAGATGTCTTTGGGACAGCCCTCGTTGTCGCCTCGATTGGACAATCCAAATCCTTACCTAGTTCCACAAACACACAACGACATAAATTCAGTGACCAGGTGCTAATTAAACCTTTACTTGATCCCCAGAAGAAAACCAAGAGCTCCGAGAACTTCCGCATGAAGCTTGCTCAGGCACAAAGGTCTCTGTCAAGCTTTTTCGAAATCCGAAATGGTGAAAAAGACAACCAACTGGACTCCAACTTGCCGAAACAGGATGCACAATCCAAGCAGTCTCGGAAGAAGATGAAAACATCTAAGGAGACTGAGATGCTAAAGAGAACATTCTCTCTTCCTGAACCAAATGCTGACAAGACTAGATGCCGCCTCCAGAGTGACAATGACAATGTGTCTAAGTTTACTCAGGATTGTTCAGACATTCAGGGATTCCAAAGCTCCAAAGAGGATTTAAAAATCAGGTCTCATCCAGAAGCATCCGAGACAAAGCCTTACAGACGGAGCACAGTATCATATGGCCTAGACAAAAACTCTGATGTTTTTTTGACTATTCAAAAAAATGAGAACTTCTCAGAGACACTTGTACACTCACCTGTTTTTGCTCTTACAAATCAACTATCTCCATCTTGGACAAGATCTCTGGGTTCCTTTGAAGGATTTGATATGCCAGCTAGGCCAGTGACTCCCAAACCACAAACTCCTGGGGTTTGGAACCACAGAAGCAGCTTTCGTTCCTCTTCAAAATCTGTTGGCACCTCTTTGTGCTCATTAGGAGAAGGTCTGGGTTCGGAGGGACTGTCAGATCGCTTACAACAGCAACCGGCATCAGCTCAGTCCTTCGATTCTGAGTACCTACTTGAAGGCAACAACTCAGACAACCAATCTCAAACCAGCTCGACCTGTGAGTCTGAGGTAAGTCTCATTGACCTTGTTTTAAGTAGTCATTTATAGTGCATGCAGCATGTTGTTGAAAACATGAAAGTTGTTATAGTCACTGTTGTTATAGCAGGTACACACATTTGTTCCCTCACCTCTTTTTACACCTATGACATGAAAGGACAAATTAAAACACAACTTGTCAAGTTAATGAGAAGCTCCCCTGTCCTGAGTATATCTGACACTGAAGAATCCTGCCATAAATGTCACATAAACAGATTCCTATGAGAATATCAAGAATTATGTTTTTTCTTTATTAAATAACAACATATTTGGATTGTCCACCTAAAAGCCTTTACAGGATGCCGGTAAATCATCTCTCCAGGCATCCTTCTCTGTGCTTCGTGTCAAAAAAAGGGATCGTCGTGTGCTGCGACCCAGACCTGTGTCCGACCTTTGCAGCTGGACTGCACCTCTGCAGGAAATCGGAGAAATGGCTGTTGAATCGATTCAGGAGAAAAATGTCACAAAGGATTCAAAGGTAAAGGCACCAAAGAGATCATGCTCAGATGACCTGCTGGCTGAGTTCCATGAGAAGCAGAAGATAAAGGTGATGCTGCAGAGGAGCCTCGGGGTGCTGAGCACCACATCTAAGGAGCAGAAAAAAGTAAGAAGCGCAACAACAAGGAAGCAGTTTTTCGGAATTTTGACATCGTTCCTGTTTCTGCGCTTCTATTTCATATTTCACATCCTCTTCTGGACTTTCATTTGGCTTGAAGTAAATCTGTCTGTCTGTCAAATATTTTTTTTCTTTCCTTTTGTCCATCTGTCTGTGTCAATAGACCTGTTGGACAGTCTGCCTTAAGTTTACCTGCCTGTTTATTTGTCTGTTTTTTATGTGTTTCTTGTGTAGCCCTTGCCTTCTATAAACCTGTCTGTCTTTCTGTGTAATGCTGGTTGTCAGTTTGTCCAGCGAATACCCCGTCTGTCTGTCTCTCATGATTCTAGTGGATTTCATTCATGAACATAACCGGACATGTTGTCGTCCTCAGGCGCGGGTGAGACTGTCCCTCACGTCTCCACAGCAGTTGTCCTCCATATCTCTTAAAGATTATTTCTTCTCTCAGAGCACTCCAACTGGTCTCAACTGTCTACACTGGCCACACCCAATTTCCTTCTCAGGTAAGGAAGTTGTTTAGTTTACATAAGTATGACAGCATCTACTGCATGTTTGTGTGTGACTATCATGTGTTTTTCATGTACTCCATTCCATGTGTGTTTCCCTGTCTGTCTATCTGTCTATTTTAACTGTTCCTCGGTCTATCCTCAGCTTATCTACCTGTTTGTCTGTTGAACTATCTGTCTCTTGGTCTCTGTTCCTTATTGTCCTAATTTCAATCTTAAAATTTTCCTGTCTATCCTGTCTGTCTGAATCAGTGTTTGTTGTTTTTCTGTCTCTCCTAGATTTGTCTGTCTCTCTGTTTATTCAGGCCTGTCATTCTGTCTATTTAAAAAGACTGATGGAATAAACACATCTGTAGGTGTAAGTGTGTGTCTGTATTCATGTGTGTGTTGGTGATTATTGGCTGTAATACAGGATCCTTTGAGATAAAGACACAAAAAGGCCATTATTGCTGCGGACATTTCTGTCCCACGCTGTGACCTTTGTGAATGCAACACAATGAGCCGATCCTCTTGCAGCACTGCAGTAGCACCTGGCTAACACCCGGCTAACACACGTTTAACGCAAATCACACTAATCTTTAATCTGCTGTCTGTCTCTCTGAGTGTGTGTGAAAATGGTTACTGTACTGACAGAAAGTAACACATACATGTTTCTCTTTGCAGAGTCGTGTCTCATTCGACCTTCGGCACACGCACTGGCGAAGCAGGCCGCTCTTGGTGAGTAAATAATCACCATGATCACGTGATGGTGTTTTTTATACTGTGGGATTTGAAGGTGTTATTATCCAGCAGCTGCTGTTCAAAATCTGATGACATCATCAGTTATAATAAGAAATCATTAGTTACAGTATAGTTATAACTCAAACTTAGTTTTTTATCATGCACCCCAACAGGGTCCTGATCATGATTAATCACGTTTTTCTCAAATAAACCTAAAACTTTATCAGAGATCAGAGATCTGTCTGTCAGAGATCTGTCTGTCTGTCTGTCTGGGTCAGTGGGACCAGTTATTGACCTGTCGGTCATCTTGTACATTCTATGGAGCACAGTAGACATTTATTAGACTTTGTTTTATTTGTATGATAGAGTATGATAGTGTAGGGGACGTGGTAGCTCAGAAGATAAGGCAGGGGCACCACTAGCAATTTTGAACCCATTTTACACTGGAACTACTAAAAAAACAGATCAGCGACCCCGAAAGCGTGAGGGCCCTTAGAATAATCCTAACCACAACCCCTCTCCCCTTAGAGGCACCCCTGGCTTAGGTTTCTGGACTGCTGATTGTTAGATTGTGGGTTCATTTTTAGAGGACCACCAAGCTGGTAATACTGGGCCACCGAGCAAGGCCTTTAACCCTTATTCGTTCTGTTGGATGAAAAATTAGATAAATGTAAATTGCTCTGTATAAAGTTTCAGAAATATATATGATAGCTTTTTGTGTGTGTGTGTGTATGTGTGTGTGTGTGTGTGTGTGTGTGTGTGTGTGTGTGTATGAGGTGCTGTAGAGGTGTAGAGATGCTCTGAACTTGTTCAGGGATAAACCTGTAATGGATTAATAAGTGAATTCACCCACGTGGGTTAAATTCTCTCTCTAGCTTCAACTAACAGCACTAAAGGGCTCAGTAAAGGGGGACTGTGAAGGACAGATGAATAAGGTCTTTTATAATCACCAGCTAAGCAGACTAATAATTACTAACAAATCTTTATTTTGATTTTAATAAACATTTATTTATCATCTGTTAAATGTATTTATATTTTATTGTTCAGGGCTGATAAAATGAGCTCAAACTGAAGCTTATGTAAGTCGTGTGTCAGACTCTCCTCAAAGCCGCCCTGTTGATGCTGTAAAATTGTGTGTGTGTGAGCGACAGAAGAAGGGAGAGGCTTAATCATGTGTGTGAGTCTGTGAGCGAGTGCAGAAAGGATGCAGGCGACATTGAGAGTGTTTCTGATGCTTAAAACGCACCAGTAAAGGTTGTGATTTGCTCTGTATCCTACACACACATACACTTGTCTGGGGTCTGTACCTGTTTGAAGAGCAGCCGCCCTCCTCCTCCTTCTCCTTGACTGTGTGTGTGGCCGAATGCAGACACAGCCTTAGATTTGGAAGTAGTTAGGGAGATAAAAGTGATTTGAGGGGACATGTCTCATTACTGGAGCTTAGAAAGTCTCCACTCTACCAATGGTAAGCGCTTTTCTCTCTCCTCCAGACTGCTGTAGTGATGTAGTGTGCACTACCTAGTGATGTTTTGTTTATCTTCACTACACCGCCTTTGTAATTTACTTACTCCAAATACACAGAATTTAATATTTTGTGTCAAACATTACGTTTTGTGTGTGTGCGCGTGTAATTGTGTGTGAGCTTGTGACTGAGAATACAGTAAGAGATGGAAGGAATGTTACCTTGTTGCTCCGAGGCATAAAAATAATTTCTTCTTAAATTTTATTAATAAATTAAACTAATAAATGTAAGAATAAAGCATTAGAAAATTATATTATTTTTATTTTGCCTGCACTTTTACAGCAGATATTTCACATTTTTTTATTTTCACTCGGTAGTTTTCGTTTAGCTTTCAGTTTATTTTCTGCTTTATAAAATGGTTCTTATGGTTTCAAAATAATAATAACAATACTAGTACTACTACTAATAATAATCATAATAATAGTAATAATAATATAATTTAATTACTGTTACATCCTAATGAAAACGTTATACATGATGTTCGTGTGTTTAAGTTTTTCAACTCTGTAGAAAATAATAATAGTTATTTATTTCAACACAACACAAAAATAACAATAAACTATTAAGTAACAAAATGTTTATAAATAATATTGTTAAAAAGTCACAAAATGTACAAAATAATAAATGTTAAAAATGTTACTTGAAATAGTCAGATCAGAGATCGGCTCCTCTCTTACTCTCTCTCTCTCTCTCTTCATGTGTGTCTCTCTCTTTCTTTTGTTTATTGTGTCTCTGTTTTCTGTCACTTGTCCTCCTCATGGAGGATGAATAGAACTCTGTCTCTGTGGAATATAGAGAATTAAATTAGAATAAATTAGAATAATAATAAATATAACATTGTAAAACTTGTGTTTTACAGATACATAAAAACCCAAAGAGAAAAGGAAATGAAGAGTGGCCAGTTAAATAAGTTACAGGATGATTTTAATCAGAGTGTTTTAGTGTTTTATAGTGTTTTAAAGATCAGCAGTCGAGTCAGTGGAAATGATTTATTATAAAATTATGTAACTTTAAACAACAATAGAATAAACAAAATAAAATAAATCTGCACGTCTATATTTAAAAAAAAACTGACAGACTTTACAGCTGAACTTCTTGCTCTGTATTTAAATGTATAAATATACATTTTTAATTTACATTCGGTGTTACGTTGTTACAGTGTTACAGGTTTACGACACCTGGGTTACAGTTTTAAAGGTTACAGCAATGGTTGCTATTGAGTTCTTACTAGCGTTACACTGTGACACCTAAGCGCAGGTGCTGTAAACCAGTAACAGTGTAACACTAATACTAGGGCTGTAATGCTGTAACAATGCACTTTAATGATGTTACAGCTTCAAAGTGTTGTGCTGTTACAGTGTTACAGTGTACAGTTCAACAGTGTTACGGGTCGACGGCACCAGTGATATAAGTGTATTGTTACAGTATTACAGCACCAATGTTAGTGTTACGGTGTTAGTGTTTCAAAATCAGTAAGACACTATTACAGAGTTTTAGTAGCAGAGCTGAAGATGTTGAGGTTTTAGATTAGAAACTAGTTCATCAGGGGGACGGCTCATGTTTAAGGTTTTGGGGGAAAAAGTCAGGGAAGCTGGGTTAAGGTGGTTTGGACATGTAGATAGTGAATATATTGGTAGGAGGATGTTAGAAAGGAAGCTAACAGGCAGCAAAGACAAGCCAAAAAAGAAGAAGGACAGACCAAAGAGGAGGATACACAATACAGACAACAAGAAATGAATGTGATAAATGAGGACATGAAGTTAGTGGGTGGGAGTGAAGAGGATGTAGAGAACAGGGTTAGACGGAGACAGATTATTCGCTGTGGCCACCCCTAAAAGGGAACAGCCGAAAAGAGAAGAAGAAGACAGAGTTTCAGTGCTACAGTGTTACAGCATTACAATGTTAATGTTTTAAAATCAGTGTTACACCATTTCAGTTTTGGAGTTACAGTAATAACGCTGCCAAAAACTCACACTGCTCACAAAAGATTTTTCGGCTGTGTTTTAAATGTAAACATGCAGCATGTTTTTTTCCATCTAAAGGACACTAATGGATTTTATGTCTCGTTGCCAACTAATGAAGCGAGATGACACAGCGCAGGATACACTCTGAGCCGAGGCTGCAGTTCTGCACTGTTCACACCACTGGCATCTTAAACACATTCACCATTTAATACCTGATAATCACAGTATTATCCTTTAAAAATTATTCCAGGTGTATATAATAATACTGCTCGACTAATTCTACATCATAATGTATTTCATGTGTGGCAGAAAGAAAGACAAACAGGGAGTCAGACAGACAGACAGACTTGCTTTTGTCCGTCAGACTTAATTAAGTGCTCATTAGCACTTTGGCCTGTTAGCACATGTTCATTGCTAATTTCCGTAAACACACAGACAAGATGTTACACTCTGTGCCAAACTGGGACACGTCCGATATTGTTAACTCCAGTGCAGGTTGTCATGGTGACAGACAGACGAGCAGCATCTCAGACGGCTATGTGCTGTCCTCATGAACCACATCAGCATTTGATTTTTCTCCTCTTTCTGCCTTTACTTGGTAAAACAGTGTTAGTTGAATAAAGTGATATCAGTAATATATGTGTGTGTGTGTGTGTGTGTGAGGGGGTCCACTCTCATACTAAATTTTTTAACTTCTGTCTATACTAACTTGCCTACAGTAGAGTTTAGGCTTTGATAGGGTAAAGTCTTAAGTCTGCATCTTCTATATTAGAATAATTATTTATGTAGTAGTAAAGATTTTAATTATGTAACAATCACGTGACAATGTTGCTGATCATCTCCACTACCGGCTGACTGGAGCTTCAGTAAGGACACTTTAATCTGCAGAACTCTTCATGTAATGTCTGTGTGTCACTGAAAGACTCCTGTGTAAAAACCTTGGAGGTAAGGAAAACAGACAGATAGTGAAATCGCAGCAGTTCTGCTTTCAGTGTTCGTCTTCAGTCTGTTTTGGGAAGCAGACGAGCTTCTGAGAAGCGTCTCAAACGTGATAAAAACGTCTTGCTGTGTGTGAGTCAATGTGTGAAAAGGTTCCTGTCATCACTGATAGAAGAAAAAAACAGTTTCACATCAAGCCAGAACAAAAAGAAAATTAACATGTTTATGATGTGGAGTGGATTATTTAACTGTTTTATTCTGCAACACTGATCACAACAATGACAAACCTGATTAATTCAAGAAAAAGACAAAGTGTAGAGAGGTAAAACAGGTCTGACCTTCCGGACCATCAGACAGACAGATATAAAATCAAATATAAAAGCAGATATAAAAGCAAGCATACAAGTAGATGCTTAAGCAGACAGATAGAAATGATTAGTGTTATATTGAAATAATTGATGTGTTTCTGTGTGTGTGTCCACAGCGTTGGTGATCACTGATGGAGCTCAGGATAAATCAGGTCTGGGTGATGAGGTGGGCAGTGAAGAAGAGCTCTACAATGACTTTCATATTTCTGCGAATCGTTTAGGAGGAGGAGAACAACTCGCAATTAATGAGGTAATAAAACCTGTTTACACATATGGCTGAGAGCAGTAGTATGTTTCTGAAAATGTGTTTCTGATGAACTGTATGATGATGATGTGATGATGTGTCCTGATTGGCTGAGAGCTGTATGATGTATTCTGATTGTCTGAAAGCTGTATCATGTGTTCTGATTGGCTGGAAGCTGTATGATGTGTTCTGATTGGCTAAAAGCTATATAATGTGTTCTGATTAGCTGAGAGCAGTATAATGTGTTCTGATTGTCTGAAAGCTATATAATGTGTTCTGATTGACTGAGAGCAGTATGATGTGTTTTGATTGGCTGTGAGCTGTAAGATGTGTTCTGATTGGATGAGAGCAGTGGGAGCTGGTCCAGCAGCTGTTATTTAGAGGTGCCAGTTAATTTTGTTATAAAAAATAATTTAAATTTTGCTTAAGTTATTAAAGTGTAAAATAAATGTCACTTCGCAGACAGTTAGCTGTAGAAAGACAGCTCTAGAGAGAGACAGACAGCTGTAGAAATATACAGACAGCTATAGATAGACAGCTGTAGAGAGATACAGACAGCTAGAGAGCGTAGAGATACAGAGACAGCTGTAGAGAGATACAGACAGCTGTAGAGAGATACAGACAGCTGTATAAATATACAAACAGCTATACACAGACAGCTGTAGACAGAGACAGACAGCTGTAGGAATAGGCAGACAGCTGTAGAGAGTCAGACAGCAGTAGAGAGAGACAGCCAGTGGTGGAGAGAGACAGACAGCGGTAAAGAGAGACTGAGGATTGAGATAAATAATTCTTTAACGCTCCCTCAGCCATCTTTAACGTTCATTACATAAACATCAGTGTTTTAATGTGATTGTGGGTGGGATTAGGGAAGATGGACAGCTGAAGCAACTAATTAGAGACAGTGGCAGGGTTGCAACTGTGTGTGTGTGACAGGAAGAGAGAGCACAAAAAAGGGAAAGCGAAATAGAGAGAGAGAGAGAAAGAGAGGGCGAGAGAGAGCGAGAAACAGCTTTATCTCCCTCCCTCTGACCTCCGTTACTCTGGTTTCTAGGATACGCCTAACTGTTGTCTGATTGGCTAAGAGAGAATAAAGAGAAAAAATCAGGAAGAAAAGAAATAGAAGCTACTCATATAGAAAGAGATGGTGGAAATGATGGCTGGATAGATAGATAGATAGATAGATAGATAGATAGATAGATAGATAGATAGATAGATAGATAGATAGATAGATAGATGAATCTTTGCTAAGCCCTGATTAAGCATCGCTAAGCAGATAAAAAGGAATTTAGAGAGACACCAGTGTGTGAGCGTCTGTGTATCAGTGGAGGAGGGGAGCAAGTGTAAAAGAACAACAGACGAGCAGCAGAGGAGGACGAAGAACAAGAACAAGAGCGTGAGCGGAATAGAAAAAGAAAAAGAGAACAAGGACGTGTAGACGTGGAGTCTCACTCTTCCCTCCCTTCTGTTAAATTGTCCTCACACACTAACGTTCCGGTTTGAGTGTTTCCGGGTCCGCGTGTGTGTTTGTATGTGTGACATCATGGCTCGGCGTCAGAGCATCTCAGACTTTTTTTTACGCTGCAATCTGAGTCCCGAGACACAGAGAGTGGTGGTGTTCTTCATCATGATGCTTCTTGTCATCATCAACGTGGTTCTGATGTTCCTGCTGGCATTCTAATAAAAGTGTGAGCAAGAGGAGGAAAAAAGGATGAAAAGCAGAGGAAAAGAGGAGCAACAAAGAGAGGACGAGGATGTAAGAGGAACGGGAGAGGAAATAAAAACAACATAAGGAACAACATGATTGGAGGATAAATGACGATAAAGGATTTGAGGTGGTGAGGTTAATGAGAGAAAAAACAAGAAAGGAGAAAGAGAGGAGAGAAAACTGTGAGGTAAGGAAAAAGACAAAGCACAGAATAAAAAATGGGGGAGGAAAACTGGGAAAAAACAGTCATAAGAGAAGAGAAGATACTGAGGTAAAAAAAGGAACCGAGGAAGTGGAGGGACCTGAGGATGAGGAACAGGAAGAGAAACTATAAACAGAGGGAGGGAACGAGTGAGTGAGAGAAATGAGGTGACGAAGAAGAGGAAGAAGCCATCTGACGCTCACTCTATGTGGAGGGGAGTGTGCAGTGCAGGCTGCGCAGTGCAGGTACCCAAACCGAGAACAGAGTGATGCAGAGAGAGAGAGAGAGAGAGAGAGACAGACAGAGAGAGTGATGGAGAGAAAGAGAGAGTCTGTGTGAGAAAGAAAGCTGTAGTGTGTGTTGTGATGTGATATGATTTAAGATGTACTTTTTTTGATATCTATGTGTGTGTGTGTGTGGGTGTGTGTGTGTGTTATATTCTCATCAGCTTATCACATGAACCTGAAAGGTGATGAGTGTAAATGTTAACAGTGCTGTGTATGTGTGTTTTCTTCTGGTTTCTCGGAGCAGCTGATCAGTGATGGCAGTGTGTGTGCTGAAGCTCTGTGGGATCACGTCACCATGGACGACCAGGAGCTCGGCTTCAAAGCTGGAGACGTCATTGAGGTGGTGGACGCCACCAATAAGGAGTGGTGGTGGGGACGAGTGCAGGAGAGCGAAGGCTGGTTTCCCGCCAGTTTTGTGCGGGTAGGTGTGATGTCACAGGAAAAAGAAGAAAATCTGATTTTATTCTAGAATTACCATAAATTAGAATAAATGATCTAAATTAATGCTAATATTTACATTTATATAAAGTTGTATATTCTGCGTTGTGTGTGTGTTTTTGTGTGCCTCAGCTGCGTGTGAATCAGGATGAGCCTCTGGAGGATGATGTGGTCCAGGTGGCGGGGCAGGGTGGGGATGCCGCCGGGGGCGTGTTCTGTGGTCCTGGGTTACCGTGTAAAGAGCAGATGAGAGCAAACGTGATAAACGAGATCATGAGCACGGAGAGAGACTACATCAAACACCTGAAAGACATCTGTGAGGTCAGTGGAGGCAACCAATCAGGAATGAGAGGCGGGGCTACCCACCCATCAGTCATCCTACTCGTTAAGTTCCAAAGCTTGACCCATGTGTTACAGCTTCATGTATATGACTTAATACTTAAGTAGGTGCTTCATTTAATAAGTACGCACTTCCCGACCTGTAAACAAGTATGTTTTATGTAGTATGGTTAAGAATACTATGAAGAAAATATGGATGTACTACATCTGCCATTTTGATATCGTCACGTGACAAACAACATCACAGCGGTTTAACCTAAACAAGAGCAATTTAACAACAAGGAACAATGTTTGTTACTTAAAACACTTAAGGCTACTTAAAACACTAGAAAAATGCCACATCGCTGCTTTCCACCACTTCCACATATAATGAGCCGTCTCTTATGAGATACTAAAGAGTACATCGTATGCATACTCCAGGCGGGAGCAGCAGGGCAACCGGGAACTTTTCACATACTGTTTTCTGAATACTAATTTTTTAGACATACAACACATCTTGCATACTTAGCTTTACACACTATATAGTATAGAAGTATGCAATTTTGGACGGAGCCTGTGTTTTAGGGGTGTGGCTAATAAGGGAAAACTGATGGGAGGAGCTGTACAACCCACCAAATCACTGACTGCAGCTTTAATTCCCACAGTTTCATTCACTTATTAAAGCACACTTTACACTCCATTAACATCCTTAAATTTGATTGTGGGTTGTGTGTGTTTCAGGGCTACATTAAACAGTGTCGTAAACGGACTGACATGTTCACAGACGAGCAGCTCAGGACCATCTTTGGTAACATCGACGAACTTTACCGCTTCCAAAAGAAATTTCTTAAAGCGCTGGAGAAAAAATACAACAAAGAGCAACCGCACCTGAGCGAGATCGGCTCCTGTTTCTTGGAGAACGTAAGACACCTCTCTATCGGTCTGTCTGTTTTTAAAAAATCAGCTGTCTGTCTCTATCAGTCTCCTACAATATGTTAGACAGCTATCTGTGTGTCTGTCTTAAAAGCATCAGACCGCTATCCCTGTCTTTCTGTCTGTGTGTCAGTTTCTAAGATTATATAAGAAACCTGTCTGTCTTTCTGCAAAAAAATGCTGTCTTTTTTATTCATTGTCTACTGTTTTAAAAAGGACAGACATTTGTCTGTCTTTATCTGTGTGCCAGTCTCCTCGAGTATATAAGACAACTGTCTGTCTGTCTTTCTATCTGCCTGTTTGACTGTTTGTCAGATGATGTTGTCTGAGATGATGTAAGCCACCCATCTGTTATGGCTATTTGCTTTAAAATAATCTTCATCCTCTTCCTCATCCTTGCCTCCTGTCTGGTTCCCCCTTCTAGCAGACGGATTTTCAGATCTACTCGGAGTACTGTAACAATCACCCCAACGCCTGCGTCCAGCTCTCCAAGCTGATGAAGATAAAGAAGTATGTGTTTTTCTTCGAGGCTTGTCGTCTGCTGCAGAAGATGATTGACATTTCTCTCGATGGCTTCCTGCTCACACCCGTGCAGAAAATCTGCAAATATCCACTGCAGCTTGCGGAGCTCCTCAAATACACCAACCCTCAGCACAGGTATACACACACACACACACACACACACACACACACAGTGATAACGGTGACTGTAAGCTCGCTCTGTCTGTTGATGTTTAGAGATTATAGGGACGTGGAAGCCGCATTAAATGCGATGAAGAATGTGGCGCGTCTGATTAACGAGAGGAAACGGCGTCTGGAAAACATAGACAAAATCGCTCAATGGCAGAGTTCCATCGAGGACTGGGAGGTAAAATATACAACATCACTAGCAAACCCACAAACGCCACTACCACTAAAACCACCAACACCACTACCAACAAAGGCAACACCACCAACAGCAAGAACACCACCAACACCACCAAGAACACTAACAGCAACACCAACACCATTAAAACCACCAACAACACCAAGAACACCACCACCAGTAACAAAACCCTGATCAACAATACCATCAACACAACCAACAACACAACCAACAACAACACCACTATTAACAACACCAAAAACACCACCAATCCCAACTCCACCACCACCAAATCAAGACCCAACAACCATAATCACCAACACAACCACTAAACATTATTTGTGTAGTAATCTGTTGTGTTGTAATATTTTGTTTTGTTTTTTGTTTCGTTGTTTTGAGAAGTGTAGTGTTGTGCTTTATTGTGTAGTGTTGTGTGTTTGGTTGATCTCCACTGTAATTATGTATGACTGTATTTGCAGGGTGAGGACATTTTGATTCGAAGCTCTGATCTGATTTTCTCTGGAGATTTAACGAAAATATCACAGCCGCAGGTCAAAGGTCAGCAGCGCCTCTTCTTCCTGTTCGATCATCAGCTCATCTTCTGCAAAAAGGTGAGTTCACGCCATCAAATAATCAGTTCAAATAAACACTTCAAATAAGAACATCACCACCTCCATCACACCATCACACACAAACCTGAAGAACATTCCAGAATTCCTCTGGAAATATATACAAGTATAAAAGTGCTGTTCTATATTCAGGATCTCCTGCGGAGGGACATTTTATATTATAAAGGACGCCTGGACATGGACCAGATGGAGGTGATGGACATAGAAGATGGAAAAGATAAAGATCTGAATGTGACGGTGAAGAACGCTCTAAAGTTGGTGTCTCCAGACGGGGCAGAGCTTCACCTCCTGTGTGCTAAAAAACCTGAGCTGAAGCAGCGCTGGCTCCGAGCTTTCGCTGATGAGAGAGAGCAAGTCCGACACGACCGAGACACTGGTGAGACAACTACTACTACTGCTACTGGACCCCTGTTTTCATTCAGCAGCCAATCAGGATGAAGCCTCAGCTGGAGAGACGATTCGATTGGTTTAAATATTTCTCTCTTTGCAGGATTCTCCATTACAGACGTGCAGAAGAAGCAGGCCATGCAGAACCTATCCAAACATCCCCCAGCTGCAAAACCCAAAGGTGCTTAGTGTTTGGTACACACACCACACAGTACACACACCACACACAGTATACACACACGTCACACAGTACACTCACCACACACAGTACACCACAGTACACACACCACACACACAGCATACACACACTGCACACAATCCAAACAGTGAAGAGTCCAGACACTGCACACAGTATACACACACACTGCACAGTCCAAACACTCTGCACAGTACACACACACACCGCACAGTCCAAACACTGCACACAGTTTACACACCGTACAGTACACACCGCACACAATTAAAAGACCGCACACAGTACACACACCGGACACAGTCCCCACAACGCATAGTACACACAGCACACAGCCCAAACACAACACACAGTATACACACTGCACACAGTACAAACACCGCACACAGTATACACACTGCACTCAGTACACACACACCACACAGTCCAAACACTGCACACAGTCCACACACCGCACACAGTTCAAACACTTCACAGTACACACACTGGACACAGTCCACACACTGCACACAGTCCAAACACTGCACACCGTCCACACACCGCACAGTACACACAGTCCAAACACCGCACACAGTACACACACACCGTACACAGTCCAAACACCACACAGTCCACACACCGCACACAGTTTAAACACCGCACACAGCACACACAAACAATGCACAGTCCAAAAACTGCACGCAGTCCACACACAGCACAGTACACACACCGCACAGAGAATTCACACAGTACATACACTGCACACACACCGCCTGTACACACACCACTGTACACACAGCACAGTGTTGACACTGTACACGCTCTCAGACACAAATAAGTTAACATATTTCTCAGAGGCGATTTGACCAGATTATTAGTTTATTTTCCTTTTATAAACATAACACCCTCACACTCCTCCTCTCCGTCATGACCTAGCGCTTCACCACCTGCTGACTCTTAAAGCTCCACTTCTGCGCTCCAAAAGCTCCAAGTGCCTCCATTACCCAGAATCCCCGACGCCTGACTTCTGCTCCTCCCCCCTTCCTGAAGCTGTATCGCCCCCTGGTGTCTTGCGCAGGGCCATTTCCTGGGTGTCCTCTCAGAGTCGAGAGCTACTCCGCTAGATTGGTGGTAACTATAACGAGTGTGTAAATGTATCATAACACAGCGCTGTAATAACATAATAAAATAAGCAACCCGGACGACAGACACTTTGATCTACAGGGTAACGAGACTCCTGTGGCTCATTAACATTGCATGCCCCCTGTAATTACACTATAATAACCACACCTTCTTACATGACCTACTTTAAATAACCAACATGCTGTAATATACCTATAACAGCAGTGAACGGAACAACTGCACCATATTATTACAACAGAACAGTGTAGTAACTTTAAAGTATAATAATATTTATTTACTCTTTGATCTTTACTAAAGCGATCAGAGAATCAAGCGTAAATCAAAGTCATTTCATAAACAATTTGCAAAGCAATTAAGTAACCGGTGACATTCGTGTATTCAGAGCGACTTACATATTTTATCCAATTGAGCAATTGACATTTAGGGGCCTTGCTCAGGGGCCCAGCGGCAGCTTGCTCTTTCTGGAGATTAAACCTATGGCCAGTAGTCCAACTCCTTAACCACTAAGCTAGTATTGTGTAGTGAACTGTGGACTATTATATATGGGATATATATACTCTAATGCAGTGTTTTTGTGTAAGAGCCCCATTTCCCCCACACTGTAGTTTATTAACTTGGAGTGGTCAAATAATATATAATTAATATATTACGTGACTGCTTTTTTTGCATTCATCAGATTAATAGCTGATCCTAAACCTGCAGTTGTGCATTGTGGGATTTAACAGGACAAAATTAAATCTCCATCAGACACCTGTATGGACCTTAAGTGTTGAGGGCCTTGCTCAGGGGCCCAACAATGGCAGTTTGGTTGTCCTGGGAATTGAATTTATCAGTGCACTTTCCTCATGACTAAATTACCGTTCATTTTTGTCATTTGCTTATATGTGCCTTTGCCCTCTCTGCCTTTCTTTCTCTTACACACACACATACACATCTTCTCCTAATCAAGTGTGTGATGATGTTCACCCGCCACTGTTAACCCCTTGAACTGCATTGCGGGAATTGTGCACTCATTCATGGTGCACTCAGAGACGACAGTGTTCAGATGTAGAAGTGTAGCCATATCCTCTGACCTCATCTGATCCCAGTCCTGCTTCTTCTCACAGCGCAGATGTTCTGCGATGTCACTAATCAGCGTCTGTTCCCGAACGATAAACAGAACCATTGAAGTGTTTGACTTTTAACCTTATGACTCATCCTCTCTTTCTCTCTTTCTTTAGCAGTGACTCGTCCATATTATGACCTGCTGTTGCGTCAGAAGCCCTCAGCGTTGCCCCAACAGGTCATCGTGCTTGCCGAACCCAAGCGCAAAAACTTCTGGCACAACATCGGGCGGCTGACGCCGTTTAAGAAATGAACACTTGCAGCGCTGCGACGCTGGCATTACTTTACTACTGACCAGTGAACTCTTTCCAGCAGGCATGGGCACAGGAATCCTCCACTCCTGACTACTGAAGAGTTCTGCACAGGAAGTTCTGCATGCCTCTTCCTCCTCCTTGTGCCTGAATTAGTTTTACTTCAACAGTCATTTTTGTTTTATGTTTTAACCTGAATGCACTTTAAGGATGGGTTACAATACAGACTGAACCGCAAGCTACTCGTCTCCTGCTGCACATCCACACGTCTCTCACAGGGCTCCTAAACAGGTTATTTTCTCATCCGGATCTGGATTTTATGCCATTTGATACTGTGTGATGATCCTGTTGTATTGATGTTTTGATGATTACAGCACTGATTTTTATTTTTAAACTGAAACATCACCGTTAGATTGCTGCCCGAATCATCAGCGTAATACATTCAGATGTAAACACCGTCCACATTTGTAAAGTACTCCTGTGGAACGCTGCTCAGGTTACCAAAACAAAATGTGTAGACAAACAGAGCAGCTGAACATCAACTGCTGTGAAACCCGACACTGTTGGATCTTTCAGACCTGATTGAGTGACTCAATCGCTCGCTGTAAATAAGTACAGAGCAGTTTCTGATCACACTGTACAAATAATTAATAAACTGTTTAACTATTTAACCTTCTATTAACTCACAGCAAGTTTTCTCACTTTGCAAATCACTCCCTACAACCAGTTTTTACACTCGTATGATTTTAACCTGAAATTCCTGTAACTGCTGTAACTCACACACACTCAGACACACCGATCTTTTAAACAGATTTTCTTTATGTTCACAGTTTAAACACAGTTCCTGAAGTCTGCAGAGTTCATAAACTTTAATACAACCGGTACTCAGCTAAGGGGACCTGGCCAGGGGGACTCGATCAAGGGGACATGAGAGAAATTCTTTTAAGGGTGTGGTTCCTAAAAACAATAAAACAGGCTTTCAACAATAATCTCTCTCTCATAATCTTAATAAACCCCAGTAATAATTATTGTATTTGGCATTATAATGGCTTATATTATACTGTAGTGCACTAGGACAGGAGTAATTAATAAAGCATTACATCACACAGCACAGGGGATTAGTTATAAAGTCACACATTGAGTAAAAAATTAATATCTCTGGCACATTCACAACTGTTTTGGCTTCATATGAGCAAAAGGCACAAACACTAAGAGGACAATAGCACAGACGTGTGTGTGTGTGTGTGTGTGTGCACATGTTAGAAAAGTGTTTGGAGTGTGGCATGTGTGTGCACGTGCATGTTCTCTAGTTGAGCAGCTCCAGGTAGGTGATAGGTACTTTGCCTTTCTGATGTCCTCTTTCCCCCATCAGCCAATCAGAATCCAGGCCCGGCTCACTGGTCACTGTGATCACCTGATGCACAAACACAGTGCGCGTGTAAAACCTTGGGTTAAAGTTATAATAAAGTCTTTTAGTGCCCCCTGCTGGAGACCTCTAGTGAAAACAACTTTTACAATTGGTTTGTTTGGTGACTGTACATCACAGTGTGTTTGTTAGAAACATTTTCTAAATCATGTTTGTGTCACTCACCTCGTCAGCCAATAGAGACAGCTCGCTGCTGCATGCTGCGTCGTAATCGTAGAGCACTCGAGCTCGCCGAGGGCCGCAAGAACTGCGCAGCTCGTTAAGGCTTGGTGAACTCTGACCCGGTGACACAGTGGGGGTCAGGGTTGTGGGCAAGGTCGCGGGGACAGAAATTCCAGCAGAGCAAGAAACAGGTGGATTATTATTGCAGGAGAATTCTGAAGGAAAACTAAACAAGAGAGAAACGTTTATTCGAATCAGTACAGAACGACAGAAGGGGGGTGGGGGTTGTAAAATTTATAGCTTTATTAAACAGCCAAGAAAAACTAAAAGAAGAGAGAAGAGAATGACGGAAAATGAACAAAAAACAGAAGGAATAATAACAATAAAAAAAAGAAAAAAAGCAGAGGAACTTATTTGGTATACAGTAAATGAGTACTAACAGTACACAGAACAATAAGAGTGTATGTGTGAGAGAGAAAGAGAGAAAAAAAAAGAGATAGAAAGAAAAAGGGAGAGAGAGAAAAAGTCTATACACACTTACCTCCCGAGTTGTTTCTGAAGATTGACCATGTACTGATAACACTGAGCGTAATACACAGCCTGAGCATCAACAAAATCACCCAAACACCTCAGATGATGAGCCTGACACACACACACACTCAATTACTATTAAAAGGTCAGCACAGATTCCTGTTTAGATTCAGACACAGACTTTTAGACATAGATCTGCCACCATGTGTGTGTGCGCGTGTGTACGTACGTGAGTACTGCTGATTCCCTCCAACAATAACCGGGTGATCTCCGCCTGACGATCAAACTCACTCTGAGCCATCCTCAGCTCAGTCTCTGCCTGAGTGACACACACACACTTAACTTAACTTCAGCATTCTGCATGGTGGGGTTAGGTGGACTGAAGAAGGAATTGTCGTTTGGTATTTCGGCCATGGTGACTCTTACCTGCTGGATCTCCTGAACCCAAAACTGGCCAGCATTTAGAAACAGGAAGATGATTTTAACAGATCAGATTTAAAATGAACTAGACTATGAGTCCCTCATGCAGCACATGCAGATCACCTGCTCAACTTTATGACTGTTTTCACACACATACACACACCACACCCAGGACTCAAGTGATTTACTTTTCATCTTTTAAGAGTTTTGTTTATGAGTGAGGACCAGAAAGCTATGAGTTTAAGCTCCACTCCCAAAAACGCTAAATCTGTCCTTGGTGTGGAATTGAGTGTGAAAATCAGCCATCACTAACTAATCCCAACAAAACACATGAAAGGTACACTTAAACACACACACACACACGTTCAGACAGAATGGCAGAACAAACCTTCAGCCATTTGACATGCAAGAAGGAGAGCATGTAAGAAAACACGTACTCCTCTGCTGGTGAGGGGGTGGAGTTAAACTGCTGCTCGTTAAAGCACAGCATCAAACACACACAGGTTAGAAAAGACAAGACAAGAGCATTGTGTGTGTGTGTGTGTGTGTGTGTGTGTGCAAAAAGTCAGAGCAATGTGTTTAAGAGCAGTGTGGAAATATTATGGTCTCTCACTCTCCTTTTCCCTTCCCTTTTTATGTCTCTTCTTTCCTGATATAACTGTCTGTGTGTGTGTCTGCGTATGTGTATGTGTGTGTGTGTGTGTGAGCACGCGTGTGTAGCGACTCACCGCAGAACGGGCGTCTGCTGTTCGAGCTTTCTTTAGTCGTGTTTTAGCCGCATCCAGATCGAGGCGTTTCACCTGCAGCAGCTTACGTTCCTTCTGTATACACCCACACAAATATATAAATATTTATTAATATCTATACATGAACACACTTCAGAGCTGTGCATGTGCAATGAATGGCAGTATCACATAAGTCCAGGACTTCACATCACCTTTCATACTAACGTTCTGATGAATTTCTATAGAGTTCACATTATTATTAAAAAGCAGCTCCACACACACACACACACACACGTTTTATCAACACACTAATGCTCACCGAGATGGTTTTATAATCTCCATCCATGAAGTTTCGGAAAGGAGTGAGAAAGTTACAGGCTGAGGTGTGGATAAAGTCGCGTTCCGAGCCACCAAGCTGCTTCTCCACTTCACCACATTTAATCAGAGCGCTGCCTGGAACCAAGAGAGAGAGGAACGTCAGAAAAACACAAACACATCTCTGTGGAGAGTCACTGCCCTGATTTATCAGCAACCCAACAACCACCACAATCATCTATAGCATCATTAAACATTAAATCATTAGTAAACTCATCTGCCCTAAAGATGTAAACACACACACTTTTCTTTACAGGAAACTTCACCAGATCAACAATTACACGTTAGGTAAAGTTTACTCCAAGTAGAATATTCCCTGTGCCCATCGTTGTTTGATAGCTTATAGATTATCTATAGGCATGAATAATTATTAAATAATGATTTTTATCATAATTAATTGAATGGATTGAGTCTTTATTCAGTTTTTTCCTGCTCTGCAGTGTAGAGTGTTGTGTATCACACTAGCTGTCGTAGCTCAGGCTGGGCAAGTATGGGGTTTTTTTTGTTGTTGTTTTACCGTATGCCGTTCCAGGTCCGAACTCGTGCCCTGCATCGATCATACACTCCCCCAGCAGTTCGTGGTTGTTGGCTCGTCTTGGGATTTTTCTGTCCAGCTTCTCATAGAGAAACTCCTCCATCCTCACATCTGTACACATTCCATTCATTTACAGCGAGTCACATGATCACCTCACGTCGCTTATTAGTGCATTAATGCGCCAGACACATGTCTCTCTCTCCTCGCTTTATATTTATCTGGTGTTTAACTCGTTATTAGATTAACTGAGGACAGAGGAGATGTGAACGAGTGTAAAACACAGAGAATCTACACATCAACTATAAAACAATTCTTAAAAAAAAAAAAAACCTTTCTGCAGAGACCACATTTACTGATAAGGTTAGGATAAAGGAAAAATTAATTGCTTTGCTTCTGTGTGGGAGGGTTTGTTTTTTTTTACAGTAAAGTCAATTAATTCTTTTTTATATCTTTAAACACTTTATTATTTTATATTGTCATATAGTTTTATCATATAAGTGACACTTTTACAGGTCAATGTGGAATTAATAGGATTGGAAACGTTCTTGTGGTGGTGATAAAGGTATAACTCTCTCGTACTGGGGTTGGGCTGCAGTAGAACCTCCGTCTGCTTCAGGATCTTCTCTGTCCAGTGTTTGGTGGACTCGCATTTGATCAGCAGGTTCTCCAGGTGAGCGTCTAACTCGGTTCTCTCGGCCTGGCCCAGTTTCTCCTCCGTAAACTTCCACATCAAAGAAAAATACATTAATGACCCTTTAATAAACACTGTTAGAACCCTAACCCTAAACTCAGAAAACACAAGTTTGTATGAATCTTTTTCTTGTCTTCTTCTTTTTGGGAAATGTTGTAATTTGAGTGCAATAATGTTCATTTACATAATTATTACCATACACATCACTGTAACTGCAGCAGATCAACTTTCATTATATTTACAGGAAAATATTAGCCCACTGTGGAATCAATACCACACACTGGAGCTGGAACTCTGTACACACACATATATATACAAACAACACTACACACTAGGGCTATGAAAAAAAGCTACCTATAGCAATAAAAGGTTTTTTCCACAACAGTGCATTGATATTCTAACCTTTAGTATCGATACATATCGTTTTTAAATGTTTTATCTTAAACGTATTTAGTTTTATTCATTCTTTCATCTTCTATACCCGCTTATTCCCTATGTTAATATTCAATTTAATAACAAGGACGTCTCTGATTTGTATAATTAACTATTTATTTGACCTTTTCTGTATATTGCAATGTGTAGTAATGTGTATTGCATTGCAACATAGTGATATATTGTACGGTGACCCATGCATCGTGATACTGTATCATATCGTGAGACACATGCCAATACACACGCACACACTGCGCACTCTACACACACACTCAACACGACATACACTGTATGCACTCTGTACACACACACACACACACACACACCAAAACAAAACACTACACACACTGTAATCACGTCACACACTGACAACACTGTCAACGTTATACACACACACACTTATTTAACGATAGTAGCTAGGTTACTAACAGTGTGTGCTAAAGTTGTGAATACTGTAAAGTATTTATACTGTTGTGTTGTGTTGTGTTGTGTGTGTGTGTGTGGTGCTTCCTCACAGTATATCCACTGTTACAGTTTAAAGGCGGAAATATAACCCAACCCTCTTCTTCAATCTGTATGAAAGTTTACCTGAACCGCTCTGCTGAGAAAAGTTCCCGCATCCGCCGCCAGTCTCCGGACGCTGAACTCCATTATTCAACGGTTAAACCCGAAAACAAATAAATAGAACAGCACCAAAATTGACAGTTTACTGAACCGCTAATTCGGCTATAAACTCGGGGTAGTTAGCTAACTGACCCGACCCGCAGACTAGTCTGTCGCTTTATTATTAATTATTATTAATAGTTCTTGTTTGTAACTAATTTCGTTGTTTAACGAGACCATAAATATCCGGCGTTAAATCGAGTTTAACGGAGACACTGCGTTTTTATCTCTGTCCATGTTAACGCGTTAGCTTCCGAACAGTATGCTAATGCTAACGCTAACTCAAACTAATCCAAATAAAGCAGAAAGCGCTTTTATCGTGCAGGGGAGGAAGCACCCTGTCCGTCCCGCCTCCCCCCCGTGTGATTGGCTAAGAACAGCTGTCCTGAGATTGGCGCTCAGTGACGTCATAGTGATAAAGAGTAAATAAACAGCAATAATTAATAAAAATATAAATATCAGAATTGAATTCTGTAAAATTAATGCACAACTACATCGTGTTAATCTTAGATATAACTAAGATATATAATATTTTATATAAATCTTAAATCTGCTGTTTGCAGACACACATTTTTTTTTTCCAGAAACAGGCTTAACTAACCCCACTTTCTCAGATTTCCCAATTCTGAAACGGAAAAGCCATAGTTTTCCTCATTTCAGGGTTAACCTTCGTTTTTACTTAACCTCCTTTTTAAATCAGGCTTCAGATTCAAGCTCAATGTGTGTAATTATTATTGCCATTAATGATATTTAATTACACATAAGCTTTTATTGTACATTTAATCAAAATAGTTTGTTTAGTCAAAATAGTTTATTCGTTTTATTTGTACAACCTGTCCACTAGGTGGCGTCAGAGACTGGCAGTTCCACCTTCCGCAGTCCTGTTCTCTCAGTAATGACTGCTCCCTAAAACCAGATTCCAGAGAACTTTATCGAATTCCATGTTTTAAGACTGAACTGCACTAAATGACTGCAGAAGCAGAACACAGTGATTCCGTCCTCAGCCGTCATTTCAACGCACAAAGCAGAACACAGTGATTCCGTCCTTAGTGTTTCTAATAATCCCAGTGTAAGTGTTTGCACATATATCTCTACGAGTGTTTCTAAAGTGTTTGTACATTCACATTTATGGCATTTGGCATACTTACATTTATCTCAGTTATACAACTAAGCGATTAGGGGCCTTGCTCAGGGGCCCAGCTTGGTGGTGCAGAAAATCTAACTCCGATCTTCCAAGTATCAGTCCAACACCTTAACCACTGAGCCACCACTTTCCCCGTACACTGTACATACAGTGCCGGCCTGGAGAGTTGTGAGGCCTTAGACAAAATCATAAAAATGTCCTTACTGTTGTGTAAAAACAGTAAGGAAAAGCACAAAAAAGACAAAAAAAGAGAATAAGATATTGAAATTTTTTTTGATAGCCCCTTTTCTGCCATGCAAAATGTCTAATAAGCAATTAAATGAGCAATTTGGAGAGATATGTCGCTATGTGGAATCTGTTAGTGGCTTAGTGGTTAGCACTGATGCCTCACAGCAAAAGGTTCCAGGTTCGTATCTCCAGCAGGGGACTTACTGTGTGAAGTTTGCATGTTCTCCCCGTGCTTGCGTGGACCTACTCCAGGTACTCCAGTTTCCTCCCACAGGTATGATTGGTGATTGATTGGTGATTTTCAATTGCCTACAGTATAGGAGTGTGACTGTGTTTGTGGTTGTTTCTATGTGGACCAGCGATGTCTTTCACCCAATGACAGTTGGGATCGACTCTAGCAGATTCCCATGACCCTAATTAGGAATAAATGAGTATAGACAATGGATTGATGGATGGATAATCTAATTGGGTGGTTAGAAGTCGGTTGCGTAAATTTGGCTTAAAACGATTCCTGCAAATGTTAATCAGCTGTATAAGCTCAGTAAACTCCTCACTTTTTAGTGTCCAGTTTCCCACTTCAGCAAATGTCTGCAGGGCTCCAGTTTTTCTGTGGGCATCTTATGAGCATTTCAAGGTGGCAAATATAAATAAAGAGGCACCTGTGGGGCCCTTTATGGAAGACATTATGCATTTTTTTTTTACTATTAATTACTATTGAGACTAATCTCGCTCCACAATGAACTGCCACTGAGGAAGGATGATGCTGTGTCTGTGTGCAGCATAATCAGAGCTCAAGAATCCATGATTTTGTATTTCTTTACTTCTGTTCCTTTACTGAAAGTTCAATCAGCAGCTCGGTTCAATTAGCAGCTCGGTTCAATTAGCAGCTTAGTTCAATTAGCAGCTTGGGGATGTCGCACGGCAGAAATAACAGCACAGTTTATTATAAGTTGCTGCTCCATGAACACTTGTTTCCACCTCCCTTTTCCCCTCTCCTGATGCTACAAGCAAGAAATGTTAAAAAATGCGTGTAGAGTGTTTATTTCCAGCTGAAGCATGTTGAGGCACAGAGGTGAAGAGCTAAAGAAACTGGAAATCTACATTGAACTATAGTCACTGCAGTGGTGCTGAAGGTCGAAAAATCAAACCTTTGATTGAGTCTAAAAGTAAAAACAATTAAAATGATGATGTAACCATAAGATTGAATGGGATTTGGGCACGTTTACCGGATGGAGAGGAGCGGCGATGAGGAAACAGCGGGGACTGTATTAAGAGGCTCGACAGAACCTCTCGGAACCTAATGAAGATTTAACTGAATTAAAAATCTGAGGTGTTTGAGCAGAACTGTCTCTCTCCCTTCCATTTTTTCCCTCTTTTGCTCTCTTGCTCTGTCTGCCGGTATGTTGTAGTGAAAATTTTTCTATGGTGGTATAGAACACACTCAATCAGCATTCAGGAGGTGAACATAGCAAGGAATAAAGTTTATTGAGCTCAAGGTATTCTCAGAGACATTGACAAGCAATATCAGAAAGAAGACAAAAAAATCTTTCCTAAGACCGTCCTTTTTTTTACCCAGTGTGTGTGCGCGTGTGGAGAGATTTTTAATTGTGTTGAGACAGAACACATTCTATGACCTCATCACCCTCTCTCACCTTTTAACATCAAATCCAATAGTCTCCCTCTCTCTGTCTCTCTTTCTCTCTCTCTCTTCTCTCTCTCTCTCTCTCTCTCTCTCTCTCTCTCTCCTCTTCTCTTTTATGTTTCCTCAAAACTCTCTGAAAGTAGGATGCCATTAGGGTTTTGGTATAACGTCTGCTCCTTTTTTCGGGGTGTGAAACTAAACACACATCTCCAACATCTTCTCATCTCTGGATGCCGCAAGCACATTTGATTCTGAGCCACCTAAGTGTCACACCTCGATACAGCATGAAGCTTTACCACCCCCTCTGCAGTAATCACGGTTGAGGCAGCGGTGCTACTGGCTGAAGAAAAATCGAAATTCCACAAAAATTTGATGCTGCTTGTGACATCATAATACACACATACACACACCCACAGTGTGAGATTTCTTTATTTGAGATTGAACGTTGAATGTGTAACACACACAGACACTTACAGACAGAAACACACACCTCATTACAGATACCCAGCATGTCCACTCACCCTGGGATCCTGCTCCAATTTGTGTATCTATCTTTTCAATTTCCATCTTGCCGTTTTTCAATCTCTCCCTGCTTTATCTTCCCTGCAAACATTCTAAAGAGCTGATTACCTCCACAGCCACTCACACACCTACTATTAGACAAAAAACGTTTCCAGAAGGCGCCATCCCTGTGCAAAAAAACACACATCTAAGAATATAAAGAAATACAGAAAAATCGCCACAAGATTAAGAGAAAAAGCTTAAATTTTAACTGCATGTTTCTTTGTTGTTTAAATAGAAATGAGTACTTTTACTTCACCAGCTTTAGTTTATTAACTTTTGCTTATTAACTAAAAAAGATTAACTCTTTATTTAACCTTCATTTTGTTTATATAACCATTTAAATCTGATGGTTAGCATTAGCTGGTGCAGTTCATTTTTTATTCTTCTATTGCATTAGCAGGAAGGGGAGTTTTGTTAGCAGTCTTACTATAAAATAGTAACACACACTGCAGTTTCCTGAAGGCCATAAGGTGATAAATATTTGATATTTTGTTTCTGTGCAGAAAGCTTAATCTTTGCTGTAGATTTTTTAAAATGTTACCATAAATTAGCTGAATGCTAACATTTGGAACAAGTCATGTATATTATAGCTTTACTCTGTGTTTGTTTGCAACAGGGAAACAAAATCCACATTTTTTTCACTTTCTGCCACTTTCTTTTACAGCATCCTGTCTATCCGTCTGTGTGTTTTCCCTTCACCAGTCTGTCTCTCCAGTAGTAGCTCTGTTTCTTGTTTTTTTCACCTATCTGTATTTTTAGTCAGTCTACCTGTCTGTGCAAATACATTTCCTGACCTTTCAGCCTCTTTCTGTCTGCATGTCTTCCTATTTGCCTGTCCATACAAGTTTGTCTATTAGGGTTGGTAGCTAAGTGGTTAAAGTATTCGGCTGCTAACCATTTGTGGGTTCAACCAAGTTACAGCTGCTTGACCCCTAAGCAACACCATTTTATCGCTCAGTTGTGTAAATAAAATATACGTAAGTTTCTGTAAATGTTTGTTTGATTAAGACCACCTTTATGTAGTGGAACTGGAGCACAAAGATATTTATTTACCATACACACACACACACACACACACCTGTGTGACGCTGACCTGTTTTTATCAGTGTGGGGTTTTTTTCACACAAAAAACAAGGCCAAAAAACCCATCAGAGTCAGAATTATGGTAACTGCTTCTAAAAACAAAAGATAGAGATATCATAGGAGGGATGAGGTCATTATCAGGGGTGGGGTTCACAGTAAGCTGGGACCATACTGTAGATAACGAAACCAGGAACAGGTAAAACTAATCAATATAAGAAGACATTTGTGGCCATATAAGGATAGATTTTATTAAGAAGAATGATTTAGAGAGATTTGGACACTCACATTGGACTCACGTAATACTTAAAGCAATAACCACAGGACATTTGCCCGCAGTTTCCCCATGTGGTTGATAAGCGCAATTGTCTGTCACCAGTATCATAAATATTGTTGCTGTATAAGAATCCCCATGGACAGCAGTGTTGTCAGATTGAGCAGGTTTCCGCTTGTATATTCCAGTTCAAACACTAACATTTACGCTGTAGTTGGGCTTTGGATATTCAACCCAATCTGGCAACAGTGGTTGACTAAACTCTAAGTACCTAAAGCTCCTTAAACTATGACGAGCTGTCTTTTTTGTGGCCTCATGAAATAGTAAAGTGTACATTGTATATATTGTATGTATATGTCAAAATCCATCCAGGAGTAGTAGGACATCTGGTAGACGTTCTGATCTGATGTGAGGGGAAAAAATGAGGGTGGCTTCTGTTTTTAAGATGTTTACCTGAAGAAACAGGAGTGCATGTGGAATTGTTGATGATGATGTGATGATGATGATGATGATGAGTATCAGTATTTATATAGAATTGTATATCATCAGCATATCAATGGAAAAAAAAATCCAAGCGACTGATGACTTTGCCAGTGGGGAGCATGTAAAAAAAGAAAATAATAATACTGGATGTTCGAGTACTGATTCCTGTGGAACTCCGAATCAAACAGCATGTAAACAGGACCTTGAGCTTCCCATGGTCACAAATTCGGATCTGTTTGTGAGTTATGACTTAAATCAGTGAAAGACAGTGTTAATAAGTGCTATGGAGTCCTATGGAACTGTGTCTAACATTGCAGAAAGGTCCAGAAGGGCCAAGAAGTAATGGTGAGTCAGCATCAGCTGTCATCAGCAGATCATTTGTGACTTTCACTAAGGCTTTTCCTGTACTGTGAGCGGAATGGAAATCAGATGAAAACTTTTCAAAAATGTTATTGTGCTTGAGGTGGTCCTGAAGTTGGCTGGCAACTACTTTCTCCGTAACCAAAGAAAGAAATAGAAGTTTTGATATGGGCCTATGGTTAGCAATGGTTTAAGCGTCTAGGGTGGGTTTCTTAAGTGGTGATCTAATTATGGTTGTTTTTAAAGCAGATGGTACGTGGCCAGTTTGATGGTATTGGTTTATTATCATGATGATAAGGGAATTGATGGCAGATTTACCAGAGATTTAGAAAAGTGGTAGAGGGCCTAGTAGTTAAGGTGTTGGGCTGCTAACTGGAAGATTGTGGGTTTCATTCCTAGTACAACCCAGTTACCACTGCAGGGCACCTCAGCAAAGCCTTTAATCCCCAATTGCTCAATTGTATAAATAAAACAAACATAAGAGCCTCTGCCAAATGCCGCAAATTTAATTGAAAATGTAAGAAGCTAACTAAAGTTTGGACATTTCACTCATTTTGCATGCTCAGTTTCACCTACTATATAATATAGATTTATTCAGTGTTGGACAGAGCCATGGTCTATTCCATAAATAATGAGATATTTCTTTCTCCTCCCCTCTCTCGCTCTCTTTCTGTCTTTCATCTTTCTCTATCTCACCTCTGTTGCTCTCTCTTTTTCCATCTGTCTTTCATCTTTTGTTATCAAACCTCTCTCTCTCTCTCTGTTGTTCTCTGTGTGTTTATTGTTAAGAGAAATCCTGAGTTTGTGGTTTTCTCTCTTCTCTCGATTTGGATGACGTCATTCATCTGACACCTTCTCTTCACACTGAGATGGGAGCTCTTACACACCCACACACACGCGTTCAAATGAACCTAAATCCTAACTTGGTGATACACATGACTACACACAAATTATTAAATAATTCAATATTTTAATATTTTACTACATTCAGATTTCAGATGAACAGAAATATGCTAACAATAGTTTAATGCTAACAGTTGCTACGTTACATGACTAAATAAAGTGCAGCGAGTGAGCGATAAAACAAAACTTCACAATTTATTTACTATCAGACATAACACACAGTCACAAAGCAACTTCAGCTTCATTCAAACCTCTTGTACATTTTAATTAAACACACACACACACACACACACACACACCGGATTCTACAGAATGAATGGGCTAAAAGTGGCCTTGTCACAATCCATTGTGTATGTTTGTGTATGTGTGTTTATAGTGTGTGTATACTGTGTGTTGTGTGTATGTTTGTGTATGTGTGTATGTTTGTCTATGAGTGTATGTATAATGTGTGTTGTGGGCTGGTTTCTGCATGTCTGTATCATGTGTATATTGTGTGTGTTGTATGTTTGTATGTGTATGTCTGTATTGTGTGTATATTGTGTGTGATATGTATGTTTGTGTATGTGTCTATATAGTGTGCATATAGTGTGTGCTGTGCGTATGTTTGTGCATGTGTGTGTGTGTATATAGCATGTATAAAGTGTATGTGTATATTATTTGTTATGTATATGTTTGTGTGTGTATATATATATATTGTATATGTTGTATGCTTGTTTGTGTATGTTTGTATTGGTGTGTGTTATGTGTACAATGCTGTTTCTTTGTGTGCATATAGTGTGTATATTGTGTGTATGTTTGTGTATGTGTATATAGTGTGTATTTTGTGTGTTGTATGATTGTGTATGTCGGTATTGTGTGTGTTGTGTGTATGTTCATGTATGTACATAGTGTGTATACATTGTGTATATATTGTGTACATTTGTGTGTATTTTTGTGTATGTGTGTACTGTGTGTATGTGTGTGTTGTGTGTATGTGTATATAGTGTGTGTGTACTGTATATATTGTGTGTTGTATGCATGTTTGTGTATGTCTTTGTTGTGTGTATGTTTGTGTGTATATAGTGTATGTATACTGTGTGTTGTGTGTATGTTTGTGTATATAGTGTGTAGGTTTGTGTATGTGTATATAGTGTGCATTGTATGTATTTGTGTATGTCTGTTTTATGTGTGTTGTCTGTACATTTGTGTATGTGTGTATATAGTGTGTATATAGTATATTTTTTGGGGTTGTTTGTTTATCCTATAATGTGTGTGTGTGTGTGTGTGTGTGTGTTTCCAATGTCCCTGTGGTTCTTGTTCCACGGTGGCTTGTCCTCAGTGTGGCTCCTCCAGTCAGACAGAGGTGAGAGACGAGAGTTGGAGAGCGAGAGAAGAAAAGAGAAGAAGAAGAAGAAACGAGAGCCAGAGACGTTCACTTCCTGATTGCAGCTCCTCACAAGACTGACCACCACTGCAGAGCTCCGTCTCACACAACACTCCAGAGAAGCGTGGAGGACATACACAGCGCTGCTGCTGAACACACACTCCACCGTTCAAACAGCGCAGCAGTACCTCATCACACACTCGCGCTGAGGACGACACACACACACAGACACACACACACACACAGATGATGTGAGAAGTGAGGAGACCTTCAGGACTGAGAGCTGTAATCTAAGGTGTCAGTGATTCAGGAGATGTGAAATAGAGTTTTTTGGGGGGCTACAGAAGGTTTTGTTTTATTTTTCTACACGGCACACGGCATCAATCATCTGAACAACATGACTGCGTGTTCGGTGTCCCGTTCCCCTTATAAAGCTCCGAGTTTCTTTGATTGATTTAAATAAGGTTATAAATGTTATTACTTCACGCCACATTCTCAGCGTCTCCTGCGGTTTATGTTTTTCTTTTTGAAGGAACACTGAAAAGCGCCGACACACAACAGCTTCACTAACAAAAAAAATGTACAAATTAAAGACACACAATCAAATTAGACAAAGATTAAAGCATATAAAAGCCTGTATTCGTTTTATATAATCAAGAATTTATGATTTTTAGAAGGATTAAAAAAATCATCAGGTTTATTTTCAATTTAATCGTTTCAATTTATTTGGAACTTAAGTGAATAATCACTGAATGTCTATTTGACTAATAATTCGAATAATAATAAATGATGTATTTATACTGTGTTTTGATTTTATGATTATTATGTACCATCACAGTTCGATTCTGATTTTATATTTGGTTTGATTTCAGCTTTTTATCCTATTTTATCCTATTTTGTTCATATTCTTAAAACAAACGTCAGATCCACTGAACCCTCCTAATCCCTGGCTCTGAACGTGCAGAATCTCCTCCTGTCTGTCTGCTACATCTCACTGTCTCTTCCCTCTTGTCTCCCTCTGACAGGACGAGATGCCGCAGTGAGACGAAGCGGGCAGTGGGAGACGGAGCTCAGGAAGTAAGTCATTTATCAGAATTTCTCTGTTCTAACTGAAAATTTATTTTACTGAATTTATTACCTTGATTTCGATTTGTGACTCCGAAAGAGGAGACATTCAGCCGACCTGCAGACACACAGACAGGGAGACCGACAGATAAAGAAATACAGACAAACAGATGAACAGACAGATAGGCAGAGAGAAGTGGGGTAAAATTCGGATAAATAATTAATAAAGGATTAATGATGAATAATTATTAAGGCGATGTTAAGCAACCCACCTGCTGATTGGCTCAAAACACCTGAAACAATACAGATAAACATCAGTGTAGAGTTTAGTCACCTCACAAATAACAGTGCTTTTGGGGGGTAATTGGGGGTAATAGGGTTAAAGGTTGGGTAATATATTTGTAATTGGGTGTAAAAGAGTAAAATAAAAGTAAGTAGAGGTGGTAATGGGGTAAAATTATTTTTGGGGGGTAAAAATATATTTAGTATTTAGAGGTAATTGGAGTAATTCAGGGGGGTAATAGTGGATGTTTGATGAGGTTTTGGTTTGTGTGCAGGGCTGAATTCTGTGCCCTGTTTTTTTATTCAAAGAAGAAAATAAAAAAACAAAATATCCTGCACACAATTTATTAAATCATAAAATAATGAAGGCCGTTAAAATGTCAAACCAAAAACACACACACACACACACACACACACACACACACACACACCGGACGTCTCCTCAAGAGGAAATAATAAATGAATGAATAAATAATAAATAAATGTAAAACTATCAGACTGATGTAATTACGAGGAGTAATATTATTCTACACTTGATATTTAACTCTGCCTTGATGCACACAGGACACACACACACACACACACACACACACTCACAGATGGGAGAATAAGTTATAGGGTTGATATGGAGGGTGTAAATTCTGTGGGGATTTTTCCCTCTTCCTCATACTGAGTTTTTAATAAAGGGCTGTCAGTCGAAAGCACACGGCATTGAGGGCAGAGGAACAGAGCTGATATTTAGAACACACACACACACACACACACACACACATTATATACTGTATGTGAACTCAGCTCTGGGTTCTTTACAGGTTTTTTAAGCGGTTCCTTGGATAATTACTGGTTCTTATCTGGAACCAATAGAACACTTTCCAACAAGCAGATTCAGATGTACCGTGTGTGTGTGTGTGTGTTAACACACACATAAGCTTCAGCTTGGAGTCTGAACCACAACACGCACTTCACTGATACATCTCTACATCCACCGCTCACAGTCTCACTAGTGTGTATGTATATATGCTGTATATATATTTTTATATGTGTGTATGTGTATACATCTGTGTTTGGGTGTCAGTGTGTGTACTCACACACGTTAGCTGTCCCTTTAGGGATGGGCAGGTATGACCCCGGACTCCAGGTTCGACCCTGATAATGTTTTTTACAGCGTGAACAGTCGGATCCCGTGGTGTTGTGTTCACACTCACAGCTCAGCTTCCCTTTCTCAAACACACACAAGTTGGCATGGAGGTTACACTTACACCTAAATGGGAATAAACACACACACACACACACACACACACAGGTTTTAAATCCTATAATAAGTAAGGATGTTAATCAATGAAAAAATAAACAACATCATTGTGTCTTTTTTCACCATTTATAATGCAGTTAAATTAAAAAGGTAATTATTTACTGTTCTTAATTAGTTACTGTTCTATGTTCATTAATTTTCTATACCCGCTTATTCCCTAATTCGGGGTCACATTGATCTGCTGGAGTCTATCCAGGCAGGAGGGGTACACCCTGGACAGGTCGCCATTCCATCACAGGGCCACACACCCACTCACACTCACTCCTATGGGCAATTTAGAGTCACCAATCAATCATAATGACATAAATGTTTTTGGAAGGAAACCGGAGTACCCGGATTAAACCCACACAAGCACAGGGAGAACATACAAACTCCACTAAAACAGACCCCTGCCTGGGAATCGAACACAGGGTTTCTTGCTGTGCGGCAACAGTGCTAACCACCAAGCTGCCGTTTATTCACGTTAAAGTTTATAAATAAATAATCTCAGTCACACAGTAATGATAAAACAACACAGTGTAACGTGCAGTGTGCTGACACTGGAGACTCCTTCCATAAAATAGCATCCCCTGTGTATAAATCTAATGAAGTGTAATGTGTGTGTTTTCTTCTGTGAAGGAGCTGTTTCTATGGAAACGATAGCATATCAGAGCGAGTGATTTAATATGAACCTGCGCAATTGTCAGAGCTGCTGTTCAGCAGCCACACACAAACACACACACACACACACACACACACACACACACACACATGTATGTCTGAAATTAAGGGAGAGGACCAAAGTAAGACAGCGCTTTATCTCAACTCTGTGTTAAATATCAGCTTATTGATTTTCTCTTGTCAGGAGGTTAAGGGCTTAAATCCCATTCTGTGTTTCTGGCGGTTTTCTCCCTGCGAGGGTTTCGCCAGCTTTCAGTGGGCGCCACGGGGAGGCGTGACCCCAGAGCTAAACTTCCTTTATTCCTCTCTGTGTGTTTTATAAAAGCAGTTTTTAGTCACTGGCTGTGAAGTCAAGCCGTGTCATCAAAAATCCACCACTTCCTGTTGAGCTTAACATTGGTCATTCATGACAGGGTTTTATTTCGATTTCTTCTCCTGAACGCTCTGACAGTGTGAATAAACTTAAGCGTGTGGCGACGTCCGATGATGTTTAATTAGATCTCAGTTTTTTCCAGACAGTTTCTTTTAACACAGTCATAATGTTATGATAATGTTTGCTGATGATTAAGAGGAACGTGTCAGAGTTGTGCTGTAAGGAGCAGAACTTTAGTACCCATCAGCCCCTGCAGGCCACATGACCCCTAACTCACTCTCACCCGTGTCTTGTTAAGCTCTTAGTAAGCAACACTAATCAACTGTCTAGTGTCTAGTTTTTGCTTTTGTTTATTGCACAATAAATTCTCTACACTTTTATCTTCCACATAAACACTGCTACCCAGTGACTGGAGGTAAATTTGGTAACTTGGTCTTTAGTGGGGACTGATACACCACTTAATACCCTTACTATCACGTCGCAATTATAGAAACCATCAATACTATACAAAACTCAATATAACACCTTATAATATAATATGACGCATCATTTTTAATTAAAGCAAAAATTCAACCTCTACACAACAACCGCAACTGTACCACATACATCATCTTGAGAAGTTTAAAATCAGTTTTTATCTAATAACGTCACCAAAAAATTAAAGATATAAATAAAATATTACACATTTAAGTCTATAAGTCAGCTAGATATCTTCAGGGTTAGACGAACTCTTCTCACAGTGTCTAACTTTTCCAGAAAAGTCCGCCTCGGAAATGGATTTTTAAGTATGTGTGAGACACAGTTAACTTCTTCTCCTTTGTCAGCCATTGTGGGCGTAAAAATTCAAATTCAACTGCACAGACGTATTTTGCTAGACAAACTGGGCTGTAACAGTTTTACTCTGATTAACCAATCAGAGGACAGAAAATGCTAACGTCATTGTGGGCCAGCTAGCAGGCCCTGAAAGTGGAATTTAAAAATCTGATTGGTTAAAGAAACATTTTAGTAAAGTGCTACTGCTTATATAGTTTAAGTTACACAGGCAGCACTACTGAGTCTGAAGGCCCTGGGCAGATTAGATTAGAGCATAGAGATTAGCACATAGAGACTGAAATCTGATTGGACAAAAAATCTTATATCCACATACATGTACTGGAAGCAGTGCAGCAAGAGAAACGCTATGAAATAAAACAAATAAATAAACTGTTAGGACTAAATTAATACAATTTAATTTAAATCCAAATGTAGGTCAGTTTTTGATAGTGTTTCGGTCGGCAGTGAAGACCTTGCAGGCCCTGACTGCACACCACTGGTGCTACCTAAAAAAACCTGTAAGTTTTATAAAAAAACTTTTTAGTTGTTTCATTTTGTAACAGACAGAAAGCAGATTTTAAGACAAAGTTCTGCTGAAAACTCCCGCAGTCCTGTGCTCCATCGGCAAAACACAGCGCTACAGAACCTGAGAGAGATTTTATTAAAAACTCAGACAGATTTATTTCTAATCAAACAGCTTCTGTGTGTGTGTGTGTGTGTGAGAAAGCCTCCAAGCATCCTGATCCAGGGCTAAAGGTAGCTCGTCACTCAGACGGCGCTGGAGATCCGCTCACAATCAGAAAATCTGATCTCACTCTGTCTCCAAACAGAACGAATAAAACCCTTTAATAAAAAACTCCATCATTTTCTCTTTTCTCTCCTGAAGTCAGAGTGATTTTATATTCCACCTGCCCAGTTGGTATGATACAGATGTGTCTCATCTCTAAGCTGATCTTACAGCAGATGACTGTCAGATTTTGGGGTAATCTTTTAAGTAATTGATCAAAAAAAAGAAAAATACGGGCCTAATTTTATCATTTGACCTTGAAAGAGATAACATATTTACACACACACACACACACACCAGACACTTGTCACCTCCTTCACCTCAAATGTGTGAAGTTATGATGTTTTTACTTGATGTTTATGATGTTTCTTCAGGTGAAGGGAGAAAAGGTGAAAAAGTAAAATGTTGAATCAAAGAGAGACATCAAAGAGAGAAAGAGAAATAGTCTGAGAAAGAGACTAAGAGAGCAAGAGTGTATGTGTGAGCGAGAGAGAGAAAGAGAGAAATAAGAAGAGAGATACAGAAGGAGAGACAGAAAGTAAGAGACAAATATGTAAGTAAGCCATTTCTTTTTCTTAAAGTTTAGCACCTTTGTATTAAAAATACATTTTTGACGTTTATTTTTATCACCATGTTATTTATCTTCATCATTATCACCATTATCTTTATCATCACCAGTCATCACTACACTATCATCATCATCACATCTTATTACAATCAGCAGCAGCAGCAGCAGCATCATCATTAGCATCATCATCATAATCATCCTCAGTGTCACCTTCATCATCCTAGCCATTATTATCACCTATCTCATCACAATCTTAACTGTTGTCATTATAATATATATATATATATATATATATATATATATATATATATATATATATATACAGAGAGAGAGAGAGAGAGAGAGGGAGAGGGGAGGAGGGAGAGAGAGAGAGAGAGAGAGAGAGAGAGAAGCTGCAAGATTTATGTTAATGAGGTATTAGGAGGTGATAAGGTCAAAGGGACACAGCCGGCATTCTGTCTCAACACAATCACTAACAGAAACTGCTGAAAAGAATGCTGAAGAAGGTTCTGGAGTGAAGAAGGTTCTGGGTTTAGGAAGGTTATAGAGTGAAGAAGGTTCTGAAGTCAAAGGTTTCTGCAGGTTGTTGATTAGAAAACTGTGATATTGTGAAAGTTTAGCAGGGAAAAAATGCGCAAAACACTTCCTGCTCTTAATACATTAAAGCAATACGATGCTTCCAAAGCACACGCACACAAACACACATACACACACAGGGATTAGTGTTACAGAATTAGAAGTCTTCAGAAGGTATTCACTATAATTATACACATCTATAATTCATCAGACTGAACACCATCAATTACTGAACTCTGATCTTAATACAAACACACACACGCCACTGAGACCTCAAACACCAACACTGTCATCTGAGATATTATTTAAATGTGTGTTAATTTAGTTTATCACCATCTAATAGGGGGCAATGGTGGCTCAAATGGTTAAGGTGCTGAGTTGTTAATCTGAAGACCAGAAACACCTGGGTTCAAGCCCCACCTCCCGCAAGTCAACCACTGTTGGGTCCTTGAGCAAGACCCTTAATCCTTCCTGCTCCAGGGGCACTGCATCATAGCTGACCCTGCGCTCTGACCCCAACTTACTAAGATGGGATATGCAAAAAATGCATTTCATTGGCTCTGTACACGTACCTTGCACAATGAATTGAATATACTTAATTATTGTCATTATAATCATTATTTCTCTTCATCACCATCACTATGTTCATCAGCATCATCATTATAACCATCATTTCATCACCATCATCATTCTTACCTTTATTAAAATCATATTCGTCCCTCTCATCATTATCTTCATCATCCTCTTTCTCATCTTTCTTATCACTATCACCTTCATCATCCTAGTCATCATTATCAACTTCTTCCCCATCATTGTCATCATCATCTTTATCATAATCATAGCCATTATAATCATCATCTCTTCATCATCATCATTATCATCACTATCATCATCATTTTCATTATTATTATAGTCATCATCATCATCATCATCATCATCATCGCCACCATAATCATTGTCTGTTTAATCGTCAACCCTTCATTATCACCATTATTATTATTCTCATCTCATCTCATCATCACCATAATCATCATCCTCATCTTTATCATAATCACATTCGTCATGCTCATCATTATTACTTTCATCATTCTCTTCTTTATCATTATTATCACTTTCACCATCATCATTATGATCATCATTATCACCTCTTTTATCATCATCATCTCCTTCATCATCATAATCATCGTCATCATCATCATCCACAACCTCATTATCATCATCATCATCATCATCACTTCCACCTTTATAATCATTATTATCATTGTTATCATCCTCCTACTCCTTCTCCTTACCTGCCCTGTATTTTGATGTCTGAGATGGCGTAGAAGTATCTGTTCAGGTTGTTCTCGTCTACTGTGGTGGCTCCTGTGGCAGGCCGTAGCAGTCTAAGGCGTAAATCTGTGAGTGTGAAAAAGTCCCTCAAGGTCCTGCTGGTGTCTAACTGTCCATACAGCGAGGCCATGTTATGGAGTCGCGGTCCGGCGAACAGAGCGAATCGGTCTTTGATTTCGAAGCGAACCGTTTTGTCATATTTCCAGACATAACCTCGGGAATAATCTTCAGTGCATATAAAGTCCAGCAGAGTGTGCTGGGAAATCTCGCGCACTGACCGGGGCTCCATGCCGAAGGCGTCCAGGCAATCGGTGGCATAAAACTGGTACATTTGCCAGGTTCTCCCGTAGTCCAGAGACTTCTCCAGAACCATCTGCTCCGGTCGACCTGATTCAAAAGTGATAATGATGTCGTCCGTCAACTCGATGGTTTTGTCCCATGACAGCGTGATGTTCACCTCTAGAGGTTTGGGGTACTCCTTCCACGTGCTCGATTGCCAGAATGTCGTCGGGTTTCGACCCTCAGTGTCGAACATAAGCTCGGGAGGGTGAGCTAATTCCTCTGTCGCGGCATCACATTCGTTATTGCACATGTACGGGTTCTCCTGCACAACATGAGATACAAGATACAGAACAAATTATCAAACAGCTTAATATACTAAAGAAGACTGGCCTGATAATTGAAAGATAGTAGTTTAATCCCCAGAACCACTAATTTGCCATTTCTGGGCCCCAGAGCAAGTCCCCTAACCCCCTATTGCTCAGCTGGATAAAAGAGATAAATGTCAGTCTCTTTGGATAAGATGCTGTAAATGTAAATGTATTACTTTAATGAGTCTGATAAGAAAATAAATCTAAGTTAAAAAAGTGATGCTGAAGCAGGACCACATGTAGACATGTAGAAATTATGTGAAGATATTTAAACCTTTTGGACACAGTTTAAAAAATTTTTTCATCTGATGTTATGTTTGTTAATCATGCTGAACTGTGTCGTGTGGTGTGATTGACACTAAAGAATAAAATAAAATGTGTGAATAAAGTTTTTTTTTCTTTTCCTCGTCTGACACTTCTTTATCTCCCATCGTTACAGAAAGCTGAACTCCAAAGCTCAAGAATCACTTGTTACAATTAAATGCTCTACAATTAAATGTCCCACTGGGAACAGGGACACTTATTTTAGTGAAAAGCCTAGGAAATTCAAGGATTTGCGATTTTGGCAGTATCGATGCATTCACAAAAGCCGAACATATAGTAAACTTCCATAAATTGATGTGTAAGAATCAGATACTGACCAGCAATGCATTCTGGGTCCTTTAATCCCCTCACTGAATAAACAGTTATAAAAAATATGGTTAATTTTCCTCAGCGGTGCTTCTTGATAACTCTGATTAAAATAACACTCAATTCCGAAAAGAATCCTGAAAGGGTTTTGATTTATTCCTAATGAGTTAAAGAGTCGTTCAGCTAAATCTTAGGGTAGAGCTGATTAACACCTTTGAAATAACCAACAAGCTTCTTAAAATCGTTTATCTGAGTGCTGAGGAACAAACACTCGCTTACATGGTGATGTTCGAGTGTGTGTGTGTGTGTGTTATTCATGCTCATCTGATGAACTATGACCGTCTTCTTCTCTTTAGTGTTTATTTTGAATGATAAATCAAACCAGCAGAGGTTTATTTCAATGTTTTATTTCAGCGTATTCGTTAGGATCTTGGATTATGTTGCATTATGTTGTATATGTAGGTATTATGTTCTGTTTTTATCATCTCCTAATTGCTGTATTGACTAGCTGATGATTCAGAAGTCAAACATTTTGGCAGTAATTAAAAAAGCAGACTAAATTAAAGAGCTGATGGGTTGAAAAATTATTATTTACAAACTACTGCTTTGAACAAAATTATCAGTGTGATTTTTGATTTATTTCTTTTTCTTATGACTCATTTTACTAAGTACGGAGATCCTTGAGTCATTTAATTGCGCTTACTCGATTCATTCATATGAACAAAATGATTTATAGGTTTTATTTAATGTTTCATTAAAATGATTGATTTATATTTTATTTAAATATAATCCTAACCTACTTATAATGTATCAAACTAATAAGGTTCCACACTAATGTATTACTCTGCTGATGTGTCACTCTGATAAAGTTTCACTCTGATGATGTATTACTCTAATGATGGATCACTTTAATGATGTAGTACTCTACTGGTTTGTCACTTTTATTATGTCTTAGTGATGATATGTCACTGATGATGTGTCACTCTGGTAAAGTATCACTCTGACAATGTGTCACAATGTGTCACTAATGATGTGTCACTCCGATAATGTGTCCCTTTAATGATGTGTCACTCTTATTATGTCTCACTGATGATATGTCAAGTGTTGATGTGTCATTTTAAAGAAGTAGCAGTCTGATAATTTATCACTCTGGAGCATTTATCAGTCTGATGTAACTGTTTGATACTGCGTCACTCTAATGATTTATCACTTTGCTGATGTTTCACTCTGATGATATGTCACTCTGATAAAGTGTCACTTAATGCATTACTCTGATAATGTGTCATGCTGATGATGTTTCACTCTGATGATATGTCACTCTAATATGTTTTACTTTAATAATGTATAACTGATGATGTGTCACTCTGATAATGTTTTACTGTGATGATGTGTCATTCTGATAAAATGTCACTCTGATAATGAGTCACTCTGATGATGTGTCACTCTTATTATGTGTTACTGATGATATGTCACTGATGGTGTGTCACTCTGATGATTTATCAATTTTAATTATTTATTACTCTGATGATGTATTACTCTTATGATATGTCATTTGTATTATGTGTTACTGATGATATGTCACTAATCATGTCTCATTCTCATAAAGTAGCCCTCTGATGATGTATCAGTCTGATGATGTGTCACTATCATTACGTGTTACTGATGATGTGTCATTCTGATGAAGTATCACTCTGATGATATGTCACTAATGATGTATCACTTTGATAATGTGTTATGCTGCTGATGTAGCACTCTTATTATATACCACTCTGATAATGTAGCACTCTGATAATGTTTCACACTGATTATGTGTCACTCTGATAAAGCAGCACTGGTATCGTTCTAATGATGTATAACTCTCATTGTGTGCCACTCTGATGTTGTGTCACTGTATGTCACTGTATTATGATATGTCACTGATGAGGTGTCACTTTCATAAAGTAGCACTCTGATAATATATCAGTCTAATGATGTGTCACTTTGATGATGTGTCACTATTATTATGTGCTACTGATGATATGTCACTGATGAGGTAACACTTTCATGTAGCACTCTGATGATGTTTCACTCTCACAATGTGTCACTGATATGTCACTGATGATGTGTCACTCTGATGAAGTATCACTCTGATGATATGTCACTAATGATGTGTCAATTTGATAATGTGTTCTGCTGATGATGTAGCACTCTCATTATATACCACTCTGATAATGTAGCACTCTAAAAATGTAGCACTTTGATAATGTTTCACACTGATAATGTGTCACTCTGATAAAGCAGCACTCGTATTGTTCTAATGATGTATAACTCTCATTGTGTGCCACTCTGATGTTGTGTCACTCTTATGATGTGTCACACCTATGATGTGTCACACCTATGATGCATCACTCTAATGATGTGTCACACTGATGATGCGTCATTCTGATAATGTGTCACACTGATAATGCATCACCTCGATGTTGTATGACACTCATGATCTTTCACTCTGATAATAAAACACTCTGATAATATATCTCTCTGGTGATGTATTACTCTGATGATGTTTCACTCTGATGATATTTCACTTTTATGATGTATTACTCTGATGATGTATCACACTGATCATACATCACTCTGATGATACATCACTCTGCAGGTGTAAAGGTGAACTGAAACTCAGAAAAAAGAATAATAACAATGTTTTTGTTCTTCGTCTTGATTCTGCAGCTAAAAATAAAATAAAGGTTACCTCCCTTCTGCACTGAACATCTCATACACTCCATCTTCTCTCTCAGCGTGTGTGGTGCGCGTGTGTGTGTTTGTGTTTCCACACTGGTTTCAGGTGATAAATTAATGTGAGAGGCGATACATGTGGAAAAATAACACAGCAATAAACCAAATAAACAAAGTGATCTCATCCACAGAGAAATCAGTTTCTAAATAATCCTTTTTCATTATTATTATTATTATTATTATTATTATTAATAATAATATAATAATAGTAATAGCAATAAAATATTAATATTAATAATAATAATATAAATAACAGCAGGTAGATGTTTACAATTAAACAGTGACTGAAACAGGAAGACAGAGACAGAGTGACAGTAAGACAGAGACACAATGAGACAAATAAACTGACAGACATGATGAGAAGAGTGTACTACAGTTGTATTATAGAGTGTATTATAGAGTTTATTGCAATATATAAAGCTGCCTGTTTGAGGATTTAATGGCTTTGTGCCACTTTTGAGTAACAGCTGTGTGAAGAGCATCAGCAGGAACAAGGCATCTATAACAGTCTCACACTCACATCTATGGCTTTATTTCAGAATTTATCCTGAACACATGCTTCAGTTCTGGATAATAAAGTGAAAGCCTCACTGGTGTTGATGTCATTGTCATGTGATAAATGTGTCAAGCACATGGCACCTTAGTGTGAATGTTGTACTGACAGAAAAACAGACAGGTGTAAAGACAGACAGAAAAACAGCTATAAAAAGAACTGACCAGAGTGCAGTAGATCTCAGGCGGTTCCCCACATGTGATGTTTTCAGGCTCCAGGTTTACCCGTGCAAACTTGGTCATGTCGGTGGATTCCGGTTGACAAGCCATGTAATGCCACACAAGTCCATCATCTGTGTAAAGCTGTGATTTGCAAACGTCGTAATGCCCCCAGGAGGCAGGAGAAATCTGTATTGCACTGCTAATACACCACCAACTTATCTGCAGCACTAATGCTAATGCTAGATTCATGACTCCTAAATAACATACAACTAAAATAAACAGAAATTTAGTATAAGACTTGATGCTCTGACGATTAGCGCCGTCACGGTCGCATGCTAATGCTAGTACTGATAATATAGTTAAAAATGACCTTACAGTCATTAGCAGACTGAAAAAGATCAAAAGCCTCTAGCATCCTTCAGACCAACACTGCTAAAGAATAGAAATAACAAATAAAATGTAGACATCAACATGCCTGATTTAAAAGAAAGACTAAATGCCGCTCTGAAATTAGAAAGTCAAAATCTTTCCTAAAAATTCCCTTTAAGTCATGGCCTGGTAACTCTGATCTTCCGTGAGTCGTGTGTGACAGCTCATCTACAAGAAAGAGGGAAAGGAAGGAAGGAAAGAAGGAAAGGAAAGAAGGAAGAAAAAAAGTGTTCAGAAAGTGTTAAGTGATGCTGAACTCGCACTCCTCTGGCTAGTCAAGAAATCCACTCGGCTATTAATACTCAGACCAAATTCTCAGACAAATTAAATGACATATAACAAATATATTTTACTGAGCGTGTATGGGCAAAGTGTGTTTCTAAATATATATATATATATATATATATATATATATATATATATATATATATATATATATATATATATATATATATATATTGAACTTACATTTATAGTTATATAAAAAATTTGTTATATTATAATTTATATATATATACCCCAACCTTTCAATTAACACCCTAACCACTGTGCTACCACTTTCCCCAGCATTCATCAGTGTTGAAAATTATGTGTAAAATATGTTCTGATATGCAAATTATTTTATAAATATACAAATTTTTGTGTGATGTCATTTTGTGAGCTGATTTGCATACAAGCTGAGCTGTGGTGACCTTAAACCGACACACACACTCCCTCTCTCTCTCTAACCTCACACCTAATACCACGTTCACACTCACATATACACACACCGTCTCTAACCTCACACCTACACTAACACACTCTACACACAGTATTGGTGCAGCTGTTCAATTTATTCCTGAGGTCTCGTGTCTTTTTAGACTCAGTTTGTGTTTTACGTCACTAAACACACCACACACAACGTTTACATAATGAACACTTCCAGATGCACTGGCACACAGCTGGAGCTGATAGACACTTAGGTGTTTGTTAGGGTTTATTTCGGTGCTGGTGTTTGTTTGTGCTTGTAGGTGTTACTCTCTTACACACTCTGTGTTTATTCTGCAGTCCAAATGTTAATTTTATTTCTCAGGTGTTGGTTGTGTGATAACTTTGTTAGTTCAGTAGGTGTCTCACACACTTCAATTTTCATTTAGGATTTCAGGTATTAATTTACTTAATGCTGATTAATGCAGATCTGAGATGTGACTATTTTTATCATAAAATATTTAACAATGTGTTTGCGGGAAAAAAAATTGATCAAGAACCCCAATGTAAACCTAGAACCTTCAACAATCCAGAGAACCCTCAAGGAATCTGAAAACATTTTGATAATCAGCCTGAATCTGGATCTGATCAGATTTTAGTGTTTTATTGGCTTTTTGTGTCTATTTAGTAACGTGACCCATGCACACACACACACACACACACACACACACACACATACCTGGTGAAATCCTGGACCTCTCCAATTTTAATCCACATCTTCACTTCAGCACACAGGAGAAGTTCTCCTAAAGACCCTCAGCGCTTCTTATTCCACATTTATTGTTGTTTTAATGCATGTTTTAAAGTAAATCATGTGTTCTGTCTCTTTCACACACACATCTGTCTGTGTCCTTGGAGTGTGTGTCGATCTAAGAGTGTGTATCCAGAGTGGATATAAAGAGATGTCTGTGTTCCTCTTAGAGCCTCACTCACATCTGAACATCTCCACATGGACAAAGTGAGAGTACATCAGGAGCCGACACTTATGCTGCTGCTGGGTCCTAAGCACCACTAGACACTTGGTTAGTGCTTTTTCCTACTGTTTAAAAAATCCATCAGCATAAGCAACATCTAAGACTTGAGATTCCTTGTAGACCACAGTTACATCTTCTGCATCAATTTTAATATCGTGTCTGTTAAAACTATTTTTAAAAAACTCACACATATTTTTCCAACAAATCCTTACAGTGAAGTCTGATGCTTTTGGCGTTAGGGTTTGAAACCTCCTCCATCCTGCTTTTAAAAAGAAGTTGTTCAACAAATCAACCCTTTGAACTGATGATTACACAACATCAGTTTTGAGTTTAAGCATCTGTCAAACATGTAAATAAAATTCTTCAGTTCTAAAATAAATGCAACTTTTAATTTAACATTAAAATTCTGATAAGGGTTTTCAGGAGCGGTACCCTACCAGGCCACCTGTTTGTGAAGGCCGTGTGCTCTGTGTTTGTAATGTCATTTTTTTCTGGAACTGTGATTTCACTGGTATCTTATTGTGTCCAAGGTGTCCAGGTATTTCCTGTTTCCCCTTATTAGTTTATATATATATACTGATCCCTGTGTTTCAGTCTGTCCTGGTTTTGCCTTGTTTTTTGGTAATATCTGCATACTTGTCTGTGGTCCCAAGTTGGCACATGCTATGCTAGTTCCTAGTTTGTTATTCACATTGCTGCTTCTGTAGTTCTGTTGTGTAACCAGTTTTCTTTCTTCCCTGCCACCTTCATTTACATTTATTGGCCGTTTGATGATATACACTGCTCAAAAAAATAAAGGGAACACTTAAACAACACAATGTAACTCCAAGTCAATCACACTTCTGTGAAATCAAACTGCCCACTTAGGAAGCGACACTGATTGACAATCAATTTCACATGCTGTTGTGCAAATGGAATAGACAACAGGTGGAAATTATAGGCAATTAGCAAGACACCCCCAATAAAGGACTGGTTCTGCAGGTGGTGACCACAGACCACTTCTCAGTTCCTATGCTTTCTGGCTGATGTTTTGGTCACTTTTGAATGCTGGCGGTGCTTTCACTCTAGTGGTAGCATGACACCAAGATTCTCAAATTCGCCACTGGCGCCGTGTGCTCTTCACAGATGAAAGACGTGACAGTCTGGAGATGCCGTGGAGAACGTTTTGCTGCCTGCAACATCCTCCAGCATGACCGGTTTGGCAGTGGATCAGTAATTGTGTGGTGTGGCATTTCTTTGGAGGGCCGCACAGCCCTCCATGCGCTCGCCAGAGGTAGCCTGACTGCCATTAGGTACCGAGATGAGATCCTCAGACCCGTTGTGCGGTTGCCCCTGGGTTCCTCCTAATGCAAGACAATGCTAGACCTCATGTGACTGGAGTGTGTCAGCAGTTCCTGCAAGACGAAGGCGTTGATGCTATGGACTGGCCCGCCCGTTTCCCAGACCTGAATCCAGTTGAGCACATCTGGGACATCATGTCTCGCTCCATCCACCAACGCCACGTTGCACCACAGACTGTCCAGGAGTTGGCGGATGCTTTAGTCCAGGTCTTGGAGGAGATCCCTCAGGAGACCATCCGCCACCTCATCAGGAGCATGCCCAGGCGTTGTAGGGAGGTCATACAGGCACGTGGAGGCCACACACACTACTGAGCCTCATTTTGACTTGTTTTAAGGACATTACATCAAAGTTGGATCAGCCTGTAGTGTGTTTTTCCACTTCAATGTTGAGTGTGACTCCAAATCCAGACCTCCATGGGTTAATAAATTTGATTTTCATTGATAATTTTTGTGTGATTTTGTTGTCAGCACATTCAACTATGTAAAGAACAAAGTATTTAATAAGAATATTTCATTCATTCAGATCCAGGATGTGTTATTTTAGTGTTCCCTTTATTTTTTTGAGCAGTGTATAAATGAGTCATTATTCTTTAAATTTAATACTAAATGCAACTAAATGAATTTCTGTTTCAAGTCAAAAAGCTAGATAATAAAGAAAAAACTATCTGTTAATAATTTCCTTAGAATTATTAATAACTTACTCTTCTGAGCTTCTAAAACACTCTCTAACTGCGGTAATGATGTGAGTCTGTGGCACAGTAAAGAGTTGTGTACCTCTGCTGGGTTTGGATTATCTGTGTTTCCTTCTAGACTTTTCTTTAGATTTATCATTAAAAAAAAAGCAGGAGTCGAGATGACATCTGAATCGTGTTTATTTTAGTGGTTAACATTTAAAAACTGTGCCACAGCAACATGTTCCATTGGATGGTTCGATTAATCATTGGTACACTCCTCCAGTCTGGAGACATGTTTTCTTTCGTCGTGCTGTAAAGAGTTTGCATTTTAAAAACCATAGTATCGATAACGAATGACTACAGTTTCTCACGCTGCCTTGTTCCATATCTCCCTGTGCTATAAAAACATATAAAAACAAATATAGACACATGGTTTCGTCTCACAATAAGAACAGACCAGGAGCTGTAAAGTTCACTAAAAAACAGGAAATAAATTGATAAGCTTCTCCAGCTGTCTGTGTTCAAAACGTCAGCAGTTTTCGCTGTCTGCTGTGACAGAAATCAGCGATAGCAGCTGAGTCCTGCTCTCTGACTGGCCATCAAGTGTTGATGAATTCCCTAGATCGAGACTGTCCTCCAAAAAAATGACCCTATAGTTCATTTATTTATGTCATTTAAAGTTATGCGCCATCTAGTGCTCCTCCAAATAATGACTGCTGCGCTTCGAGACCCTTTCCCTACATTAGTAATCAAAATGATTCACTTTATTATTGACAACGTCAGCATGCAACAGACTTGGGCTAAAAAGTTAAAAAAACTCAACCTGACTACAACTCAGATTCTGCCACAACCACTAGAACTACTGGAAAAACTGTACGATCAACCTGGGCGCAAGATTTGGTTATCTACAAGAGACATTAGACTACACCTACCCTGTAAAACAAGTCCCGGAGTCACTTACAAACTGCAACTCTCTCACACTACACAATCCACCAACCTTTCCATGTCTCTATTACTCACCTGTCTCTCCTGACTTCACAGAGCCTGGTCCTGTTGATGCAGCTTCTTCACTTACCAACACACTCAGTCACCAGGTTCCTCCATCACTCAATTTACTCAATCCAATTAGATTGTCACACCTGCAGTTTGTTCCCCACTCACACACACTCCCCTTTTTAGGAGCATACACACAGTTACTGCCTGGATTCAGGTATGTGACAACTACACCCATTCCCTGTAATCTCTGTATTTTGTCTCCACGCTCCAGCATTCCGAGCTCCTTTCCTGCATTTCTCTTATGACACTGTTCCAAGTTTCAGCGTCCTTCAGCAGTCCACCTGCAGGACTCGCTGTGATTAGACTTTACACACTTATCCATGATATTTTAACCCATGTTAAACAGCATGTCATGTTACAAGGCACATTTTTTTAATAATGTTACATTCATTATATATTAAGTCAACAGTTTTAGGGGTAATGTATTTAGAACATTTAATAATGAAATAAAACAACCGCATATATAAATATTCTCACTGTGCATATCTCTTCTCTATGTCATAATTGAGAGGCAGGAATAATTTGGTATTTTCTAGTAAGCGATATTTAAAATGCCTTTATTCCACCTTTCCATATATTTTTTAAAACTCTGGCCAACGTTTTTGAATAGGCGTAGCATAAGTTGCAACCCTGCTAATATTCTATTTAATACGTTAATTAGACTTTATTTTACCGACATTTAAATTGAGCATTTTTTTTTTGTCAAAACAATAAACTAGACTTGACTTGGCTTGACCTAACTTAGCTTAGCTTAGCATAGCTTAGCTTGGCACACCAGCACAAACATAAACAGCAAACATGAACTTGACTTGAATACAGTAAGCTTGACAAATTTACAACAGCGGTACAGGGACAAACTGAAACCCTTGACAAAGACAAAGGAAAACACAAGGGCTATAAATACACATAACAAACCAATAGAAACACAACATGGGGACAAGGGGGTCACGTGACAGGAACACATGCGGAACAAGGATCACATGACAAAGACAAAACAGGAAGTAAATGAAGGCATGAACAATGAGCAAGAACTTAAATCATGAACACAATAAAAACATGAAACATGATACATAAACATAAACATAATATAAACATGATGCATGAACTAAAACATGAATCATTAAACAAGAGCATGAACCAAAAACTTTACAGCCCTTTTAACAGCATAAAGTTAATAAAGTAACATCAAGACAAATGTGATTCTAAAAAAAATTATTTGCCATAAATCAATCAGTTCACTACATCTGTAGCCACATAAATGAGTGATGAAAATATTCTGAGTGACACAATATCCAGTCAACTGACACAGATCATATTAAACACCAATGAAATTTTCTTTAGATCAAGTCAAGGCAAAAAGCGTTTATTGTGATTTCGACCATATAAAGCAGACGCAGAACATAGTTAAATAAAATTTCTCCAGGAACATGGCGTTACATAAAACCACACAGGTGTGTCTGTCTGGTTGTCTGCCTGTCTATTCATTTATCTTTTTTTGTTTTGTATTTATTAAAAATGTTTTCCTGTCTGTCTATCTTGTCACATGCCTGTCTGTCCGCTAATGCAAAAACCTCATACCTGCATTACCCTTAGTTAAATCTACATACCTGCATAAGCCTCAGGTAAACAAAAAACTACATACCTGTTTTATCCTCTATTATAAAGTAGTTTAAAAAGTACTTAACTGTACTGGGATAATGCAGGGTGAAGAAAACCCATAATGCATGTCCCGCATTCTTTGTTTTCCAGATTCTTTTTATGATAACATCTCCTGCCTGATAATAGAACATGCTGTATGAGGTTTTTAAGCTGTTGTTTCTTTCCAGCAGTGTTGTGTGTGTTTGTGTTAAGATTCCAGACTCCAACCACCAGAGGGCGCTGTCACCGGAATACTAGTCTGCGCTTCTTTGCTTATCATAGTACTTCCTGTTTGTTAGCTTTATAAGCTAGCCATTTTGGCTAGTTTTTTGTGAAGTATTGTTCTCTGTAACTTACCAAGCGTTTCTTTTGTCTGTTTTCTCTAGTGGTTTTGATCTTTGCGCTGTCTTTTGGTTTATCGGTTTTGGTTTGTGATTTGGATTTTGTTTGCTTGGACTATCTCTGACTTTTGTGTACCGTTTTCCTGCCTGCCTCGACTACTCTTTTGGATGATCCCGTTTTTCTTAATAAAGCCTGCTTTCTGCAGTTTGTGTGTCAGCAGTTGTGTTGACAGAATCAGTGCTTTCACAGGAAACACAACTGAACTGTTCACACACTTATCCATTATTTACTTCATGCCTGAGAGAAAGTAAGCGAGGGACTCACAGAGATCAGACAGGCTGATCTCACTCTTTTACTCTGATTATTTTCGCAGTGCTTCTTCATCGACATTTAGCATGGTGACAGCAGCATCATTAATATTTCAGATGTCGCACTAATGCACAGACCTACAGAAACATTTGTCTCTGAGCTGCAGTGCTTAAGTTAATCCCGCGAAAAATGTCTTCTTGTCTGTCTAGTCACATGCATGTCTGTTTGTCTGCTTTAAAGCCTTTGTGTCTGGTTTTTTTTTTACCTGCCTGTAGTGTGTTTTAGGGTTTATTATTATTGTGACTAATCATGTGACCGATGGTGATGGTGTCCATCAGGTTTGTGAGATCCTACACCTGCAAATTTCTGCACACCTCTGATCTAATCTGCTCAGCCGAAAGTCTTTCCATCTCACAGCTCTGGTATTGCAGACAATCCCGCTCATTATTACTACAACCATGATCATTATTACCATCACCACCACCACCACCACAAACAACACCATCATTATTACCACCATCATTAGCATCTTTATCACCACAACCACCATCATTACCATCATTCGCATCTCCATCAACACAGCCACCATTATTACCATCATCACCACCACCACCACAAACAACACCATCATCATTACCACAACTATTATCATCCCCACTGCCACTTGCCAAATCACACTACAAACCACATAACCTTCTACTCACAGTTGATGATGTCACTGATGTCAAAGTGTTTTAAAAAAAATTATGTACTGTGTATAAGTTAATGGTTTATAAGATTATAGTGTAGTGTGAATAGTGTATGTGGTGTTTAGTGTTGATCGGGTGTTGAAGTTGCAGTCAGACTTTCAGCACTTTCGTGCAGTGAATGTGAACTGACAGCCAAGTCTCACTGCACTGTATTATGAATTATGGATGAGGAGGAAAAATGTGTGTGTCTGTGTGCGTGTATGTGTGTGTGATGAGCTGATGGCTGTGTCAGGAAGCATCAGTAAGAACGATAGAGCACAAACTCTGACCTGTGAGTGTGACACTTGTCTCTCTAATCAGACTGAACAGCTGTCCAAGTCTCACACTCGCTACATGGGTCAGCAATAAGCAAACGGCACTGTCACAAACGGAAAGTACTAACAACAACCAACACAAAAATAGTAAAGAAAAAATACCTAATAGAATTGAATAAGTAACTGGATTGGTGATTTTTATTTTAGTTTTAATTATACAATAGAAAATAGATCAAATAAAAAATAAACAAAAAGGATTGAATGAACTTTTATTAGTTTTTAATTTCATGTAGTGTTTACAAAGCTGAGCTGCTGAATGTCACCTTTACTGTCTTACTAGTCTGTGTGAGGGGGTGAGACGGGGCACAGGTGTGTGTCAGAGCTGCACTCGGGTGAAACAGACGTGACTACAAGGGTTGAACGTAAAACGTGGCATCGCAGAGCAGACAAAGCAATGATTAAAGACACAATGCTGTGTGTAATAGAACTGTTATAAACTCTGTAATAACACTGCAATAACCTCTGTTAAAACCCGGTTATAAACAGTGTTATAAACTGTTATGGACACTGAGAAGTTATACACTGTTATAGACACTGTTATAAACCTGGCTATAAACACTGTTATAACTCATGTTATAAACCTTGTAATAAACACTTTATACCTCTGCAGTAGTAAATATGGTTAATAAATGAAATGGACAGTGATGTGCTTTATTCGATTAGAATAACTTGCAATGAGATTCATGGAGAGACTCTTTTTCTTGTGCATAAGCCTTTTTTTCCTGAGCATAAATTACATGGTACATAAACATTCTTGTCTTTCACCTCAACAAAGGAATAGTAGTGTTTATACTTCCAGTTTGTGAAAGCAACCCTTGAACCAGTCAGAGTTACTATCGCTCTGACTCCTGTTCAATGGTGTGTGAGGCTGTGCATGTGCATGTATGTAAACACCCTCACTCATCTGCCCCTGGTTGCACTTACTGTATGCGCCTACACTTTAACGCTGTTTTGCAAATATAGTTTTAATGCTGCTGTGTTGTTATTTGCACAAATTGCACTCTGTTTTGTGCTTTTGGTCATTAAAATTGCAGGAACCAAGGAAGTTGGATGCAAAGCAGAACTTTATTTAATTAAATAAAAATACGACGAAACAACAAACAACTGGAACGCGGAAGAAGAACAGCATAAAACAATCAAGCTTAGCTTTAGTGTTAATGCAATTATTAACACAGGTCTGGTGGTGGACTGGTGGGTTATGGTCCTTTACAATAAAGTGTTTTAGTATTTTGTTGCACTCTCTGAAGTATTTATATTGTTTATTGCACTGTCTGTCTTGCACTGTTTGCTCCAGGTTGCACACTATGTACTTTATGTGGCAGGACAACTTATTCAACTGTGTCCTGCAATTTCTATATATGATTGCAATGAAAATAAAAGCCTCAGGACCTACCATCAACAGTGTTATGACGTTTCATATAAACCCTGTTATAAACACTATTATTAACACATCTATAAACCCTGTTACTTTTTCTTTTCCTTCAGGAGTTGCCACAGCGAATCATCTGCCTCTATCTAGCCCTATCGTCTGCATCCTCTTTACTCACAACTACTACATTCATGTCCTCATTTATCATATACATGTCCCTCCTCTTTGGTCTTCCTCTTTGCCTCCTTCCTGCAGCTCCATGTCCAACATCCTCCCCCAAATATTTCCACTATCCCTCCTCTGCACATGTCCAAATTATCTCAATCTGTCCTGTCTGACTTGGTCCCAAAAAGTCTAACATGAGCCGTCTATCTAATGTGCTTGTTCCTAATCCTGTTCAACCTCATCACTCATCACAGAGAATGAGAAACAAGCTTGTGTGTATTTGTATGTGTGTGTGTGTGTGTGAGAGAGAGAGAGAGAGAGAGAGAGAGAGAGAGAGAAAGAAAGAGGGACAGAAATTTAGTGATGACTTTGAATGATGTCTTTAAGTTGGATAGTGTTTAGAATAACTATTAAGTCAAGACAATCCATTCATCCAGGAAAATTTCCAAAGTTCAGCTACAGGTTCCTCAGTGTTCCTTGTAGCAAAACTCATGAATTAAACATCTCACATTTTACAAAAACTCTGCAACTAACCTAAACACCTCTCTGCTGCACCTCCCCTCCTACACCACCAGGTGTAAAAATCACACTCTGGAGCTAATCTGGGCTGGAGTCACGCTGTTTGCTATTACACAACATCTAAAACTGTTTATACAGTACAGTGTGTATCAAAGTGACTTTATTTTAATTAATTGTTAATTTCAATGAGAATGTTAGGAAAAATGATCAGCTGTGTCACTTTAATGTGTGCTGATTATAGATCACCTGTAACAGCGGTTATTGTTTAATTTTGTGTTTCTATTAATAGTTATTAATAAATGCATTTAAGTTAGAGAACTGTTGTTAAACATTACATAATTAATGAATGACTCACTGCACAGGGCTGCATTCTCATCTTTATTTATGTAAATGTAATGTATGTGTTTAATGTTGTGTGTATTGATCAGAGTTTAGCACCAACATGGATGGCAATAAACGGATCCTCCTCATTGTTACTGATGGTAAAGTGAGCACGCCCATCTTCACCCACTTGCACTTTCTTTCCTGAACAGGAGTTCTCTTGTTTTTGGCCTGAAATCACGTCACAGTAGGTGCCGCTGGGCAAGCCTGTGTTCAGAGTGGCCTCCAGATTCCTAAAGGTAAACAGGAAGTGCTTGAAAAGTGGTATCAGGAACCGTAAACTCTGCTCCTTTTAGAAAGGTAATAGAGTTCTAAACTCACTATAATTTTACTACAGAGTGCATTACTACACTTCTATTGGAATACAATAACTATAATACACTACAGTGTAGTAATTAAAGAAACTATTAAAGAACCAAAAAAATTGAGTCTGTTTATTGCCTTCAGAAGGCGGAGCTCCGAGTCAGGGGGTGGAGATTCCCCTTAACGTTTCCTCTCTAAAGCAGTGATCTAAAGTTTTTTCCTCACCAGTCGTCGTTGTTAATGACAATGAAGCCACTGTTCCCGCGTCCAAAAGCGATCTGGTTGTTGCCATTGTCCCACCAGTTAACCAGCGGGTTTCCGTTAACCACGTTCCTGAAAATCACCATGTTCCTGCAGAGAAGATTTAAAGCTGTGACACAGTAGCATTTTTTTATTCTGTCCTGTCCCCGGAGTTGGCAAGGCAAAGTGTGTTACTTGATTTGCCTCCAGCGGTGCTCACACACCCAGCCGTCCCCACATGTCGAGTCCGGGTTTATAGGAACCGGCTTGGTTTTACCGTCGCTGAAACTTGGAGGTCCAATCCAATCATTCTGATCCTGAAATAACAAAAAAAGAATGGAATTAAGATCTTTAATTACCTCTTTAATATAATATCTTTGATAAGAGATTTTTTGAAGTAACTGCGTGTTTTGATCATTTAGTGTATACAGCATGTGTTCCGGGTGAAGGTGTCATACCTTCCCATTCTCAAAGTGGCGATCCCAGCGGTAGCTGGACATCACTCGGGTAACGCCATATGGATGAGCCAACATCAGACCCATAGCCATCTTATACAACCTGACATCATCATGAGTAAACCAGCAATAACACAGTGAACAAATGTCTGGTTGGTAATTAATTAATGAGTCATTGATTACTAATTGATGATTAATTGTCTGTGACAGATTATAGGGTTCTATTAATATTTATATTGGCTACTATGGAAGCGCTAATAAATTAAATCGGGTGCATTTATATAAACTGCTACATGTTAGAGCTGTTAAACACTACACAGCCAGAGACCAATCACATCTTAGCACATTTGCGTGTATATATATATATAAAAATGCTAAAAGCCTACCTGGGATCCCAGAAGGTGAGGATGGAACCTCCTCCAGCTCCGTGTCCTCTTTGATTATCATGATTATCAACAAACACTAACGCGTTATCAGACGCCATGAAACCCCAACCTTCACCCCAGTTACTGAAAATACACACATACACACACGGTCAACTGTGTATCAAGTAAGGGAATTAAAAAACTGTGTGTTTTCACCTACACCAGATAGCGCAGTTTCTCGTTGTTCCATTTGCGCAAGACAGTTCCGAGTTTAGCGCCGTATTTAAACTCAGTCACTCTGCCAAGGCTAAAATACTCAGAGGCTTTAATCGCCTCTCCACCCAGATCAATCACCTGAAAATCATCATCAATAATCAATGTTAAACACACACTGCAATCTTTAAGACATATAAATACATTAACATTACCACTACACATGAAATACTGCACAGCCCAGAGTTCTTACAAACACACACACATACCTCCTGGTAGATAAAGGGTCTGGATCCAGCGGGGAACCAGCGGGTGTTGAGGTCGTTTAGTTTACTGAACACTGCTTTTAGGTCTCCAGGCCACATGTGTTTACAGGCGTCGACCCTGAAAACCAGCCACGCCCAGATCAATCAGCCTGTTCAGGTATTCCGCCACTTTAACCACGGACGTAATCCTTCTGCAGCGCCAAGTCCAGCAGACTGACCAGACGGCAGTCTCTCACCTAAAACCAGCCACATCCCACAAAACACCACGGAAACATTCACACCTAAACATTAGGACATTTACAGATCACCACTGTTTGCACAAACAAACTGCACCCTGTTTTATCCAAATTGCACCTTATATTACCCAAAAGGCAAAATCTGTAACCCAAACTGCACCATTTATTACTCAAAAGGCAATATCTGTAACCTAAACTGCACCGTGTTGTCTAAACCACACCCTCTATTACCCAAACTGCAGCATCTATTACCAAAAACCAACATTTGTCACTCAAACTGCACCCTTTGTTGCCCCCATCTATTACCCAAACTGCACCATCTGTCACCCGAACTGCACCCTGTGTTACCCGAACTGAATTTTTGTTATCTAAACTTCACCATCTGTCACCCAAACTGCACTCTGTTTTACTCAAATAGCACCATCTGTTACCCAATATGCAACATTCGTCACTCAAACTGCAGCCTGTGTTACCTAAACTGAACCTGTGTTATTCAAACTGCACCATCTGTCACTCAAACTTCAACCTGTGTTACCCAACCTGCATCACCTATTATCCAAAACTGCCTTCTGTGTTACCTAAACTGAACTTGTGTTATCTAAACTGCACCATCTATTACCCAAACTGCAACCTGTGTTACCCAATCTGCAGCATCTATTACCCAAAAAGGCATCATCTGCCACCCAAACGGCACCCTGTTTTAAGATAAGTTAAATAATATATACCTTTAATTGTCCCACACTGGGGAAATGTGTTACCCAAACTGCACCCCGTGTGTTATCCTAAATGCAACCTGTGTGTTACCAGAACTACACCATGTGTTACCCAATCTGCACAAATAATTACCCAAGCCGCATTATCTTAACCAAACTACACCAATTTACCTCTTAGATCGAGTGTATAATGGTGTGACATGTAAGACACACTGCACACTGTTATGTACCTGAAATATATCGTTATAATTCTCGATGTCTCCGCTTGCAGTGGAACATTTTCCATCGTTGAAGTCCAAGTTGGAATAGGGAACTGAAGGAAAATCCTTTTTGTTGGCATTAAAATACGAACCGCAGCTTGAGTGTTTTCCTTCTCCACCTCCAGAACCACACATGTGATTAATTACTGCATCCACATAAATATTTACCTGAAGTCAGAGTTTAGGACACACTGATTTACTCAGCTGTGTATGTGAAGGTTGTTACTCTGTGTGTTGTGTGTGTGTGTGTGTGTGTGTGTGTGTGTGTGTGTGTGTGTGCACGCTTTACCCCGACATTGTTGCACCTGGTAATCATATCCTTGAGTTCATCCTCAGTGCCAGATCTGGAGCAAAGATTGTAGCTGACTGGCTGATATCTCTGCCACCATGGATGCCAAGGGTTGGTGAGGACGATGCTCTCGCTTGGGGGGGAAATCTGTTCGGTTCGGTAATTTAACACTTGAGTTATATAAAGATACCTGAGCTCAAAGACATAAAGCTTTACAGATAATACAGTGGTGGTAGCAAGTGTACCTGAACTCCTCCATATCCGTTGGGGGAGCAAGGTACCTCTCACACTCATCCGCGATGTCCGTCCAGCGCCACTCGAACAGGTGGACGATGGAAGTACGGCCATGTTTGGTGTGCGGGTTGTGCTGGGCAAGACTCAAGCCCAAAAGCACCGCCAGGATCAGAAGCTTCATTTTCACTTCTTACGCCTACAAACCACTCAGATAGACAAAAGGTCAGTTGGATTTTTATTTATAACTGTGTTTCCTCAATGCCACAGGAGTTAATATTTTATAACACACACCCCCCCACACACACACCTGCTAATCATATTTAATTTCACACCAGGTTTGAACACAGTAGAAGCCCAAAAATATCTCAGAGGAACCTGAGAACACGGCACATGTTAGCAAAGTGGGTCAGGAGCCGAGAGTGCTTAAAAAAGTGCTTTAAAAACTGCAGACACACACACACACACACACACACACACACACACACACGGACACTACCACAGGTTAAGATAAGATATGAATGTTCATATGTTTGACTTGTATTTGTTATTATTCATTTACATTTACTTTTTACTGCGTGAACAGAGCAGCGGCGCCATCTGGAGGCTTGAGCTGGAATTTGAACACACACACACACCACACACACACACACACACACACACTCAGTTGAATATTACAGTGAATTATTACATATTTTTAGAAATCATTACACAACAACAACTCAAACTTAAAACGTACACATAGTTTAAGCAAGAAACTCTGGCTTAATTATTTGTATATTTTTATTTAGAATATTGGAAAACCAGCAGTGGAATGAGAGTAAAGTAAGTTTATATAGCTTTTTTTTTTCAAAATCACACATTTCACACAGAATACACAGTTAATTTGAACAACGGTTTTTCATAATAACAATCACACATACACAACGCTCACACTTATATCTGATCACACAGCCTCAGAAATCACAAATCTTAACTTTAATATTCAGCACTACTGATAATATACACAACGTATCAACAGAACTACACATCACACGTACTTTATCAAATGATTTTATTTTCTGATTTTACAAACAGTACTGTAATCGGAAGTGTTCAGTACACAACAGAATCACACAGCACTCCACACTTCACTTAGTCACACAGTCAGTACACAGTTCACACAGACAATAAGTTTACACAGAATAAATCACAGTCCACTAGGTGGCGTCCCACACAATCTGTTACACAGATTCACACAGGCTTAACAATCCTTCAGTCTTTTAGTCTTTTTCTTCTAATTCAAACGGGCAAAGGGAAATAGAAAAAAAAATGAGAAGAAGAAAAAGAAAAAAAACAACTTTATAGATACTCAAAGACAAAATACACACACACACACACACACACACACACACACACACACACACACATTCTACTTCAATTATGAACTCCTCTATCTGGTCACAGCAGCTTAATTGATTATTTAATAAAGAATCAGATGAAAATCTCCTTACATTCCAGAGAAACCTCACAGGAGATTAATTACAGCTTCACCTCTGACAAGAAGTCACACATCATGTACACACAGCTGTTACACAGTGCTCACTCAGCTCTTACACAATGCTCAGACAGCACTCACACAGCTTTTACACAGCGGTCACACAGCTGTTACACAGCACTCACACAGAGCTCACAGAGCACTTACACAGCTTTTACACAACGGCCCCACAGCTGTTACACAGTGCTCACTCAGTTCTTACACAATGCTCAGACAGCACTCACACAGCTTTTACACAACGGTCACACAGCTGTTACACAGCACTCACACAGAGCTCACAGAGCACTTACACAGCTTTTACACAACGGCCCCCCCACAGCTGATACACAGTGCTCACTCAGTTCTTACACAATGCTCAGACAGCACTCACACAGCTTTTGCACAACGGTCACACACAGCTGTTACACAGCACTCACACAGAACTTACAGAGCACTTACACAGCACTCACACATCACTCACACAGCTTTTACACAACGGTCACACAGCTGTTAAACAGCACTCACACAGAACTCACAGAGCACTCACACAGCATTTACATAGCTTTTACACAACGCTCACACAGCTGTTACACAGCACTCACACAGAACTCACACAGCACTTACACAGCTTTTACACAACGGTCACACAGCTGTTACACAGCACTCACAGAACTCACAGAGCACTCACACAGCACTTACACAGCTTTGCTTTTAAACAACGGTCACACAGCTGTTACACAGCATTCACACAGAACTCACAGAGCACTCACACAGCACTCACACAGCTTTTACACAACGCTCACACTGCTATTACACAGCACTCACACAAAGAACTCACAGAGCACTCACACAGCACTCACACAGCTTTTACAAAACGGTCACCCAGCTGTTAAACAGCACTCACACAGAACTCAACTCACACAGCACTCACACAGCACTCACACAGCTGTTACTCAGCACTCACACAGAACTCACAGAGCACTCACACAGCTTTTACAACAACAGTCCCACAGCTGTTACACAGCACTCACACAGAACTCACAGAGCACTCACACAGCACTTACACAGCTTTTAAACAACGGTCACACAGCTGTTACACAACGGTCACACAGCTCTTACTCAGTGCTCACTCAGCTCTTACACAATGCTCAGACAGCACTCACACAGCTTTTACACAACAGTCCCACAGCTGTTTACACAGCACTCACACAGCTCACAGAGCACTTACACAGCTTTTACACAGCTCACACAGCTTTTACACACACACAGCACTCACACAGCTACACAGCACCACACAGCCTCACTCACACAGCACACAACTCACACAGCACTCACACAGCTCACACAGCTTTTACACAACAGTCACACAGCTGTTACACAGCACTCACACAGAACTCACACAGCACTCACACAGCTTTTACACAAACTACACACTGTTACACAGTCCCACAGCTGTTACACACAGCACTACACACACACAGAACTCACACAGCTTTTACACAACAGTCACACAGCTGTTACACAGCACTCACACAGTGCTTACACAGCTTTTTACACAGCACTCACACAGTGCTTAAACAGCTTTTACACAATGATCACACAGCTCTCACACAGCTCTTACACAGTGCTCACTCAGCTCTCATACAATGCTCAGACAGCACACTCACACAGCTTTTACACAATGGTCACACAGCTGTTACACAGCACTCACAGAGCACTCACACAGGCTTTACACAACGGTCACACAGCTCTTACACGGTGCTCATTCAGCTCTCACACAATGCTCAGACAGCACTCACACAGCTTTTACACAATGGTTACACTGCTGTTACACAGCACTTACAGAGCACTCACACAGTGCTCACACAGCACACAGTGCTCACACAGCAACGGGCACACAGCTCTTAGAAAGTACTTAAAAAGTGTTTAGAAAGTACTTACTCAGCTCTTACACAATGCTCAGACAGGTCTTACACAGCTTTTACACAATGGTCACACAGCTTTTACATAATGGTCAGACTGCTGTTACACAGCACTTACAGAGCACTCACACAGTGCTCACACAGCTTTTACACAATGGTCACACAACACTCTAATATCTCCCACACAGCACACAGCACTGTGCTCAAACAGTTTGTACACAACGGTCACACAGCATTCCCACAGCTTTTCAACAACGGTCACACAGCACCCACACAGCTTTTTAACAACGATCACATAGCACTCACACAGCTTTTTAACAATGGTCACACAGCAATCACACAGCTTCTCAAAAACGGTCACACAGCACTCCCACACCTTTTTAAAAACGGTAAAAAACGGTCACACAGCACTCCCACAGCTTTTTAACAATGGTCACACACAACACTCACACAGCTTTTACACAGTTCTTACACAGCGCTTGCATAGTGCTCACAACAACCCTCACACAGCTTTTACACAGTGCTCACACAACACTCACACAGCTTTTACACAAGTCACACAGCACACACTTAACTTTTACACGGTGCTCACACAGCACTTGCTTAGCACTCACATGACCCTCACACGGCAATTACATACCATTCACACAGCATTCACACAGCACTCACACAGCGATCACACGGTGCTTACACAGTGTTTACACAGCTCTGTCAAATCTGCAGATCTGTGTGTGTGTTTGTGTATGTTTTAGTCATCTTAGAGTGAACATTGTCTGCATTATAAATCACCTGTGGAAACACTGACAGGCTTTTAATAGATTTCAATAGATTAGTAATCACTAATCACTACGAGATCTGATTTACACACACACACACAAACTCTAGTTTACTCTAAAATGTAACTGCCCACTTACTCTCGCTTACACATATACCATACAGTCTCTCAAACACCTTTCTCTATCTGTCTCTCCCTGTGAACTGTGTGGAAGCTAATAGTGTAAAGATAAAATAAACAGCAGTAAAAACACTTATCCACACTGAGCAAAGAGAAAGAGAGTATGTGTGTGTGTGTGTGTGTGTGTGTGTGTGTTCAGTAAAACGGAAACTGTGGATGTGTGTGTTCAGTAGTAGGGGAAGTAGGTGAAATGTGGGTGTGTGTAGTAAAATGGGAAGTGTGGGTGTTTTTAGTAAAATGGGAAGTGGTGGGGTTGTGTGTGCAGTAAAATGGGATGTGGGAAGTGTGGGTGTGTGTGCAGTAAAATGGGAAAGGGTGTGGTGTAAGTTAAAATGGGAAAGTGGGTGTGTGTAGTAAAATGGGAAGTGTGGGTGTGTGTAGTAAAATGGGAAGTGTGGGTGTGTGTGTAGTAAAATGGGAAGTGTGGGTGTGTGTAATAAAATAGGAAGTGTGGGCGTGTGTGTAGTAAAATGAGAAGTGTGAAGTGTGGGTGTGTGTGTGTGTAGTAAAATGGAAAGTATGTGTGTGTGTGTAGTAAAATTGGAAGTGTGGGTGTGTGTATAGTAAAATTGAAGGTGTGGGTGTGTGTGTAGTTAAATGGAAAGTGTGGATGTGTGTGTAATTAAATGGGAAGTGTGGGCGTGTGTGTAGTAAAATGAGAAGTGTGGGTGTGTGTGTAGTAAAATGGGAAGTAGGTGTGTGTGTAGTAAAATGGGAAGTGTGGGGTGTGTGTGTATAGTAAAATTGAAGGTGGGGGGTGTGTGTGTAGTAAATGGGTGTGTGGTAGTAAAATGGAAGTGTGGGTGTGTGTGTAATTAAATGGGAAGTGTGGGCGTGTAGTTTGTTGTGTGTAGTAAATGAGAAGTGTGGGGTTGTAAGTGTGTGTGTGTAGTAAAATGGGAAGTATGTGTGTGTAGTAAAATGGGAAGTGTGGGTGTGTGTATAGTAAAATTGAAGGTGTGTGGGTGTGTGTGTAGTAAAATGGGAAGTGTGGGTGTGTGTGTAGTAAAATGAGAAGTGTGGGTGTGTGTGTAGTAAAATGAGAAGTGTGGGTGTGTGTGTGTAGTAAAATGGGAAGTATGTGTGTGTAGTAAAATGGGAAGTGTGGGTGTGTGTATAGTAAAATTGAAGGTGTGGGTGTGTGTGTGTAGTAAAATGGAAAGTGTGGGTGTGTGTGTAATTAAATGGAAAATGTGTGTGTGTGTGTGTGTGTGTGTAGTATGGGTGTGTGTTTTAACACTTTAATGATCATAACAGAAGTAATTAAAGTACAAGGTACAGTACAAAGTAGAAAAAAACGGGAATGAAAAGAAAACCACACCAATAAAAACACAGACATGGAAAAAGTGATGACAGGTTGTGTAAAATATCTTGCACACACACACACACACACACACACACACACACACACACACACGCACACAGTCTTCTATCAATTAGCACACAACCGTCTCTCTCTCCCTCTCACTGTCACTCTTTCTCTCGCTCTCTCTTTCAGTCTCACTGCTCTGTCCGTTCTGTTTGTTTTTATTTTCCTTCCTCTCTCTTGAAGATTTTGTGCTTTTCACTTTTACCTTTCTCAATTTTTTTCACTTTAAGTCAAAAACCCACAACATCTGGAGTTTATATCCCAGCGACCGGGAGGGAAAATTCCTCAAAGCTAATATTTTCTGACTGGAAATATGAACATTTACTTGGAACACTTTAACTTAAACGATTCTACTTTCGTCTTAACAAAATTTTTATTATAAAACACTTTTTAATTTTTTTAATTATTTTTTTAATAATCAGAGTTGTTCGATTTTAATATTAAATGCAAGTCATTTTTGAATTGTTTGTTTTTGTCTAAAAGAAACCACAGACATTAAAGTTTCAGATTCCGGTGTTAAAATTTGGAGTAGCTTTTATTTACACACACACACACACACACACACACACACACACACACACCGCTGAGTTCTGCTTTCGGATTGGTAATCAAGTGATAAATTCTCTCGAACAGCAACTATGACACTAAATATTAAAGCACTCACTCTGATACACACACACACAGCCACACACACTTACACTGATTAGGCTGTGATGTCACTGTCACTAATTATTACAGCTTTTAATAGCGAAAACGCTGGCGTTTGGGAGTCAGCTGTGCGTCTCTTTAGAACCTATGTGTGTGTGTGTGTGTTTGTTTTCCGGGTTTGTACTGAACGATGTGATTACTTTGTCCTTAATTGACTCCATGTGTTTTTCCGCTTTCTTTTCCAGATCTGTCTCTCCTCAGATATAATTGGAAAATCAGATCAACATGGTTCTGATTTCTCTCTTTTTCTATGTCACTATCTTATTTTCTTTTTTTTTTTCCATCATCTCCTACTTGGTTCTATTTAGTCAGACTTGCACCCTGGTTTTTATTAGCATCCTCAACCAATAACTAAATATTCTAAATGTTGAGCAGATGTCAAAGCAGCGGTGAGCAGCTACAGCAGAAATTTCCTGAAGCCTCAATCAGGACCATAAAATCATTTCAATTATTTCGGGGTAGTGGTAGTGAAGTAATTAAGGTGTTGGATTGCTAATTAAAAGATCATGGTTCGATTTCCAACACCACCAAGTTACCACTGTTGGGCCCCTGTGCAAGACCCTTTAACCCACAATTGCTAGGGATAAATTTTAGTCGCTCTGGATAAGGGTGTCTGCCAAATGCCGTAAATGTAAATCTAAATTTTATCATCATCTGATCTCTAATCTAATTTATTAAAATCGAAGATTTTAATTCCCGCATGCATCTTGGAGAGAAATTTCACCTGACCCCAGGATCTCAATCTACGTTTCACACACCGATTGTCTTCAATTTTACTGTTTTCAGCCAATCATATCACAACATACTGATCTCAGCTAATCTGGAAACACCATACTCCTCTCAGCTATTGTATATTTAAAGCATTTGGCAGACACCCTCAACCAGAGATAAACATTGCTAGCTTTGTGGTGCTGGGTATTGAACCCACAAGCTTCTAAACAACACCTTAACCACTGTGCTACCACTTCCCCAAATTAGAAAACAACATACTGCTCTTAGCCAATCAAAATACCATACTGCTCTCATCCAACCAGAAAGCACAGCACTGCTCCATGGATCGGATCTGGCCTGTGTGTGTGTGTTGAATTTCCTGTTTAGTCTGTTCGAATCCCTGGGGTTTAGATGGTCAGTGACAGTCGAAGCCCTTTAATGTGTTTTGCAGATTTTACCTTCAGAATGAGTTTAAAGCCTGTTCACCTACGACCAGTCACATTCCTCCTCCATCACTTCCCTCAACACAATCCTTATTTAAAACTCTTTTCATCAGCCCCTCCATCAAAATCCTCCTCCATCGCCCCCTCTATCACTCACTCCATCAAAATTATCTATCACTCATCACAATCCTCTTTTGTCTCTTCAATCATCACAACCCTTCTTCATCACTCCTTCTATTAATCCCTTAATTAAAATCCTATGTCATTCTCTTCTATTTTACAATTCTTCACTATCACTCCCTTTATCACTCCCTTCATCAAAAACTCTTTATCTCAGCAGCCTCCATCACAATCCTCCTCTATTACTCTCTTTATCACTTCCTCTATCACAATCCTCTATCACTCACTCCATTACAATCCTCCCTCCATCACTTCATCCATTACTCCCCTTCCTCCATCACAACTCTTTTCTATTGTTCTCTCTCCATCAAAGCTCCATTGCCCAACTATCACTTTCTCCATGACTTCAATCTCTTGATCTTTCTTTATGTCTATCTACCTGACTTTTGTCTGAACCCAGCTACTGTAACTAGTTGCTTAACTAATGTATTACTTTATTTCTCTTTTTAACAGGTACACACGTTTACTTGCTCCGCTGTTTAATATCCCTCTGTCTCTCTATTTTTCACATCAGAAAATTGATCTTAAAGCTTAAATGTTCCTTTTCATGTGAAGTAAAGGTTCTGGGTTGAATCTCTTTCTATAAACTAACCCAGAGTCTAAAGGAAAATAACAAACAACATGGAGCTAAAGAAAAAAATTACCACTCAAGCTGAAAGAGAAAGCATAAACACTCTGTGATGTGCATCTAGTAACCGGCACTGACAAGAGAACAGATCCCAGCCATGAGGTCAGCCCAATTAGATCGCTCTATTTATCAGAATTCCGCACATTCCACAAATAACATGCTAACAGAGATGCACATTAAAAAATCAACAACAAAATGTTAAAATATGTTAAAATCATTGTTCAGCGCCAACGTGCTTTGAACATTTCATCAGCTCTCTCAGCGTAGGTCTAAGACCAAGTGATGAAGCCAAGCCTGAGAGTGAGCGAGGTCTCTGGTCTGCTCTCCTGGAAAGAGGCTCAG